>CM024542.1:32104529-32574529 GCA_014182365.1 Eucalyptus tenuipes | reverse complement strand
AAAAAAAAATAAATATTATTAAAATTCGATTTTTAAAATAATTATTGTAAAAATTATAAAAATTGTCTATTAAATTTGTGTTGTATAAAATTATTTTAGTTTTTAAAATATATATATGAAATAAATTTTTGAAAAATTATAAAAAATTATAAAATTATTGATTGGATTTGTATTGCTTGGAAGTTTTTAGTAATATAATTTTTGAAAAAAACATTAGAATAAGTTTTCCTAAATTTGGTTAAATATGAAAATATTTTATTAATATGGGTTGGGTCGGGTACGGGTCGGGTCGGGTATAAGTCGAAAAATTTACATTAGATATAAATGGGTTATAAATGGGTTAATAAATCGATTTGGATCGACCCATTAATAACTCGACCCAAACCCGACCCGATCCACCCGTTTAACAGCTCTACACACGTGGCGTGTAAGCACGGCCGCGTTCCCCTCCATCCTCTTATACTTCTCCACATCCGCCCCGTCTCGTCCTCCTCTCGTCTCCTGCCTCCTCACTCTTTCCCCGATTCTTCGAAGTCGTCCTCCTCCTCCTTCCGATTCGCAGCCCGATCGCGAACCCTAGAGCCCCCCCGGCACCCGCTCCGTCCAGGTTCGTCCCCCCTCTCTCTCTCTCTCTTTCCGACCGTCGTCGCTCTCGAGAGCGGAGCCGCCTCCGTCGGGCGCTCGCGTCGGGCGTTCGCGTCGGGCGTGCTCGCCCGCGAAATTCCACGCCGTACCGTCCTTTTACGGCCGTAATCGTTGTTTGATCGTCTGGGTTTTGACGTCCGCGCCTCCTCGATCGCGCTTCTGTTCTCTTTTCGCTCTTTTGCTTTGTCGATTCGTGTGTATTTCATCGGGCGTCTGCTAGGTCTTTTTTATTGTTTTTTGGGGGAGGGGGTCGGGTCGGCTTTGGCATCTGAGCGATGCAATGATGGTAAGATTTGTCTCGGCGTTCCGGTGTCTCTCCTCACGTGTGGAAATTCGGTTCCTTTTTTTTTTTTTGAGGTATAGTTGTCGGTGCGTCAGTCCGACCCTGAGTTGTTGTGGTCTGATGATGGAATTAACGAAGACCGAGGATTGAGAATATTGATTCGCGCTAGTTTTTGTTTCTGATCGCGTTTGATGTTCGCGGAGGAGTCGGGCACACGAGGGCTTGTCTACAGTTGGTTAATTAATGGCATGGGGTTCTGATATTCTGTTTGTGCATAAACAAGCGAGGGCAACGATTCCCTGGACACGACAATGCTTCCGACTCTCGTGAAGTTCCGGGCGGTGATTGTGCTTTGCTTTTGCATGGAATTGAAATTCTCGGCTGATAGATCCTGGCCATTATTGGTTTGGACGGTATGCTTAAGTCTTTTTGGAATTCATCGGTTTAACTTGGCCAGAATTTATGATTTCAGGAAGTAGAGGCTTCAGGAGCTCCTGATTTTGGGATGGCTTCGAAGCGGATTAACAAGGAGTTGAAGGACCTGCAGAAGGACCCTCCTGTTTCTTGCAGTGCTGGTTTGTACTTTTAGCTGTTTACTACTTATCTTTGATTGATTAAAACGAGAAGCTGTTAGTTCTCACCTCTTAAATCTTGAATGGTTTGTATATATTCTATGATAATCTATTCAGAGACATATCTATTTCCATGGGCTTTTTTTGTTTGGGATGTGATGGTGTACAAATCACCAATATGGTTGTTATAGTTGTTCATCAGACATGGTTTTTGAACTATCTGATGAGTGACATTTGTAGATATGGTGAGTGCATGCTAGTGTTTGCACATGTAGCCTTGTCATTGTGTATGGTTATGTATGCACTAGTTAGCACCTCTTTTTTACGTGATGTGAGGATGTATACTACTCGGCACCTTTTGTTTTAGGTTATGATATCAGGTCTAAGCTTCTCTTTGTCGTTGTTGAAATCAAACAGATGGCAATCTTTTGGGCTAATTTTGAAAGGCAATTTGTTATTATTTCGCATCTCATTATTTTTTTCTTCCTGTACTCAGGTCCTGTTGCTGATGATATGTTCCATTGGCAAGCAACGATTATGGGCCCTACAGACAGCCCATTCGCTGGGGGTGTGTTCCTTGTGTCCATTCACTTCCCACCCGATTATCCATTCAAGCCTCCTAAGGTAACTTTACCCTCATATCACTTATGAACTATGCCGTGACCTGTTATTGCATTGTCACGCATTTCTCTCAACAATTACTCTTATTGTGGCACTGTAAGTGGAATCTGCCAACTGATGCCTATTCGTTTGAGTTTTATGTAACATTTCTGGATGATAATGTATGCGCGTATGCTTGACAGGTTTCCTTCAGGACAAAAGTTTTCCACCCCAATATTAACAGCAATGGTAGCATTTGTCTCGATATTCTCAAGGAGCAATGGAGCCCTGCCCTTACAATATCAAAGGTAGTCGTCCTGTCGATTAGCATTATTTGACATGGATATCTTTTGGCGACTGTCTTGTTTATTCTCACTTGAGAAACTGGGAATACTTTTGAGAGTCGCTTCTTTCTTGCTAGACGCAGGCGCAAATTCAAAGTGCTTTTCTATGCAATTCTGGTTGATTGCCTTTTCTGATTGCATATTTTGCGACTGCAGGTTCTTCTTTCAATATGCTCTCTCCTGACTGATCCGAACCCAGATGATCCTCTGGTTCCAGAGATCGCACACATGTACAAGACGGACAGGGCAAAGTATGAGAGCACTGCTCGATCCTGGACTCAGAAGTACGCAATGGGATAGGGCTCTATTTGGTTATGAGATGCATTATCTTGCTACCCGGGAGTAATTTTACTAAATAAATAGATTCCAGTGCGTCTGCAATTATGAAACGTTTTAGTTTGGTTGGTTTAATATTGTCCGTGGGGGGTAGAAAAAAGTATATGTGGATTCCTTGGAACTGAAGTGCTAGAGTCCGTGTCTTTATATAGTATATTTATTAGGCCTGCTTTGATTGTCCTGCTTATGGATGTGAATGTCTCTCTCTTAATCTGCAAAATACAAGTGATGAGTTATTACAAGCTCCTGCTAAAATAGTGGTTTGTGTAATGAGTACTTGATGCATTTTTAGTTGGTAGAGGGGTGGTTACCATTATTTGGGGCGAGTTTCCTAACAGAAAATGAACTTGTTTTCGATACCAGTTCTTTCGCTCGAAGTTCTTTTAATTCCAATTCTCCTATAAAGTATCTACTTTAACTCGTGTTTAAATTTATTTTTTTTCTTATAAAATAACATACAAACTTTAGTTTGAATTTCAATTCTAGTAAAATCTTTATTTGCACTTTATAAAGCACCAATTTTTCTTTTTTTAATTGGAATCCAAATCTGGGGTAAAATCTAACTTTTTGTATGGTTCTCATTTTGGTGCTATAACTTAACCTTTCCAATCACTTCGATGCTATTTTGATGCTATTTTGGTGGAGAAATGATCAATTTTAAGTGTTTCCGGCAACAAATTTGGGCAATGAGTCTCGAAATTCTAATATTTATTTGGCTTTCTTATGAGAAAGTAATCCCGACGTGGACGATGACCTCGCATTAAGACTTATTCTCTCTCTCGAATCCTAGAAAAGAGATCGCTTGGCTCGAAGGTAAGCCCTCCGGGAGTGGGGATTCATTTTCTTGGCGACCAACTCACTCTAAATTGACCTCAAAAGCGGTTTGTACACCTTCAGCTCCATCTTCTACCGTAAGCGCAACCCATCCCCCTGCCTCCCGGTCTCCCCCTTGACATCACCGTCTTTTATCTCCGACCGCCATGAGCTCTTGACGCTCCGTCGATTTCCTCGCCTCCCACCTCTCCGTCATGGGCATCCGCAAGGGCGACATCGCCCTACTCCTTTCCCCTGGCTTCCATCATCTTTCCTGTCGTCATGTCCCTCACCCTCAGCGCCGTCAACACTACTGCCAATCAGCCGTCCCGCGTTCCCTTGATCTGAACGTAATTTGTTATATTTCATTTTCCCAGCATCTAAACCTTCATCACGGTTCTTTGTTGCTGTCCATCCTCATAATTCTATTGTAAATATGGAAACTCTGAAGAGACAAAATCACACAAATGAAGTAGTGGACCTCTATTGCGAATTTCAGTTATTAATTTTGCCTCAAATCTGCAGCTGTGAGGTTAGGTTTTGAGGAAGAGGTTGAATTTTTCCCCGAATCATTTATTGTGAGGTTAGAATTCTATGAAGAGGCTGAATTTGGAGCATTTCTATGTCAAACGACGTCCTTTATGTTAATTAATGCCGACTCATTATGCCAATGAGCCACGTTGGTTGGAAACGATATTATAATATTGTCATGTTGAATTTTCGACCTCTCAAATCGAAATTGATACTTAAGTAATCAACTTTTTTTTTTTACTAAGGTGAGATTAGAGTGATATGTGGAAAAGTTTTGGTATTAAGATGGGTATTGTACGAAATGTATGATTATTTTAGTTTTCTTTTCCTCAAAATCTTACTGTCGACATTTTCATCTACCGAAATTGTAAAAATGCGACGTGTTATTTTACACACACTCAGCGAGTCACGATAGTATTGATGTGGAAGAACTGCACATTATTTAATTATTTTCTAATTTTTTAGAACCGATTCTTAATGAGCAATTCCTGATTCTAAAATGCGAACCGCTCATCTAAACCATGTTCAATCCTAATTGTTACAACTTTTGTAAAGTTAAATACTTCTTTTTTTTTTATCAATTTTATTAAAATTTTAGAAAATCATGGAAATAATTGTACATAAATTTATCGACCTGACATCTACGCTCCACACGAAACTTTCAAATATCTAAAGCTAGAAGTGATTGGAATGTTGCGAATCACGGGATTTTAAAGAAACAAAATATCGAAAGATGGAAATCGCTCCAATCAAATTCTTAACACGATAACAAATTCCATTTCGAACCGCGATATAATATGCATGTATCAATTGCCCACGCCGTGCTAAGTTAAGAAATTAATGTCCGGACAAGTAACGATAGAAAAAAAAAAACAAAAAAAGAGAGAGATGGAGAGAGTCCATAAGTTCATGTTAACTGTTAAAATAAGATATAAATTACAATGCATATCCGTTGATGTCATGCGGTGTTCCTGCAACCTCATCGATGCATAAAAGATAATTTGGCTGTCTCTCTCTCTCTCTCTCTGGATTTGTCGGGTTTCCTTTCACCGTCAACTTGCTGATGTCTCACTATATAAATTACTGATAGATAATCGCCCTCCTTTTCTCTCTCCTCTCTCTCTATCTCTCCTTCGCGAATCCCCGTCCCGAATTCTGCTTCAGATATTACGCAACTCCCGTATTTCTTCTGGAAGATTTCCCGTTTCCAGATCGATCTCCCAGCCCCGTTGCACCGCCCCCCTCCTCTCCCATCCGCGCCGAGGTGAATCGCGTAGGTTTCTCTCTCTCTCTCTCTCTCTTCGTTCGATTCGATTTCGCCGCTCGCTCGCGAGTCGGTTCCGCTTCTTCGGGTTTTGTCGTTGTCGTCTCGCGGTTTAGCTGCCGCGGTGGGGGGGGGGGGTTTGCTCTTTGCCGCGGGCGGTCGGTTCGGGTTTGTTGCGGCGCGTGTTGCTGCTGTTGACGTCGTCGTCGAGATTGAGGTTGTGGTCGGGATTAGGTTGCTCGTTCGTTCGCTGTTCGTTGCGGGCTTCTTCGGGAGTGATGTGGGGGCTTGGGCCGAGTTGGGAGAGCGTGCGGAAGAGTGTCGTCGGATGGTTGTTTTCCTGCTGCGCTGCTGTCCTGCTGTTCGTGTTGTTAGTGTATTTCGGTTGATAGGTGAAATAGCATAATTTGATTGCTTCGGCATTTGCGTCTCTAGAGAGGGTGGACGATTGGTTCTGTACGGTTACACGAACGCCGTGTTGCACTTCCCTCCTCCTTATACGGGTGATGAGTATGATTGGCGTGCGATTTCCTGTTTGTTGCTTTCTTTTGTGGTTCCGGGTCACAAGGGGAGATGAGGTCATGGGCATAGATCAGTGTATATGCTTTCATGTAGCTTATGTTTCCTCACAGTATCGATTGTGCTGCCATTTTTCGCGTCTTAGAGCTGGTGAACGTGCTTTTCATTCCTTTCAATGTTTTTGTTTTTTTCTGGGGGTCATATGTTCTCTGCCCTCCCCTTCTTGTTTAATCCCTTGTGCACTCTGTATCTCATGGGAAACTGCGTAGAAATGTCTACATTATCTTGTTGAATGGAGCGTTCTCTGTTTGTTTTCAGTAATCTTAGGTCAATTTGCTTGTCAGTAGGTTCATTGTTGTGATAAAGATGTCCAATTACCAAGGGGACGATGGTGAGGATGTAGGAGAGGAGTACGAAGCAGAAGATGGCGATGAAGAGCTCCATGGCAGAGAATCGGCCGACCCAGAATCTGATGTTGATGAAATAGACACTCCGGTTAGTCATCCGTTCTGTTACCCTTACAATTGTATCCAAGGCTCGGTTCATTTTAATTTGTGTTTCAAGCATTTTGAAATGCTTTTTAGTTCGACCCTTACATAGCAGTGGCTCGTTTTTGCCCTCTCTCTGTCTCTCTCTCCCTCTCCCGTTTTATTCACTGGGTATTTCTCTTATGCAGAATAATAGATTTACCGATACTACTGCTGATCAAGCAAGAAGAGGAAGAGATATTCAGGGAATTCCTTGGGAAAGGCTTAGCATCACAAGGGAGAAGTATCGGCAGACTAGGCTAGAACAATATAAGAATTATGAAAATGTTCCTCAGTCTGGAGAGAAATCGGGGAAGGTAAAAAGTTTGTTTTGCAATCTTTTCCTCTCCCTTTTGACATCAATTTTGATGAAAAGGGAATAAAAGGGATTGCACGTGTATTTGTTGGATCAATTTAAGTCTACGTTCATTTGAGGTGTGTGTCTATTTTACAGGATTGCACAGTTACAGAGAAAGGTAACTCATTTTATCAGTTTAGACGGAACTCAAGATCTGTCAAATCTACTATTCTTCATTTCCAGGTAAGTGGAGGGTGGTTTTGCATCTTATAGCTGTTGGTTTTCTGCATACTACTTTAAGTTTTTAAAGGTGGGGAGCCCCTAGAGTGTCTATGTCTTGTTCTGAAGTTTGAATTGATATCCACATGTTGAAATAAATTGGTCATTTCAGCCCATGGTATTGCAATCAATAGTGGGTTTCTTTTCTTGATTGGGCAGGTCAAAAGTTTTTACAGTTGTGCAGTGTGTAGGACTGATCATATCTTCATCTTTTTTGGTCATTGTAGTTGAGGAATTTGGTTTGGGCAACATCAAAGCACGATGTTTACTTGATGTCAAGCTATTCTGTCATTCATTGGTCTTCATTGACGGGCAAGAAGTCTGAAGTTCTTAATCTTTCAGGACATGTGGCACCAAATGAGGTGGTTACTTTTCATATATCACTCTATCGAGGTGTATGTTTATTGTGAGCTACTGATTAACGAGATGAGTCTTGTTATCAGAAACATCCTGGAAGCTTGTTGGAAGGATTTACGCAGACTCAAGTCAGTACTCTAGCAGTAAAGGATAGATTTCTAGTTGCAGGCGGGTTTCAGGGAGAGCTCATATGCAAGGTAAATTCTTTAACAGTGGATTTAGTTGGGTAAAAAATTCTCTCTATATTTAGATGATTGCATATAAGCATATGGATATTGAGGGTCCTTCATGAAATATCCAATTATTAGGCTTAAACATTTTAATCAGTAAGTTTTCTTCATGGACGCTCTCAAATGTGATCCATTTCAGAAATATTGTCCTTTTTAGTGGGATAATTGAGGAATTACCTTGGCTGCAATTATATGATTTTAAAATGTGCCGTGAGTTAAACATTGGCATATCTATCTCTAAAGATTTTATCACTTATCCTGTTGTGCGCAGTTTTTAGATAGACCTGGAATTAGCTTCTGTTCCAGGACAACCTATGATGATAATGCCATCACAAATGCGGTTGAGATATATGTCAGTCCCAGGTTCAGTGTTGCTTCCTCAATGATCTTTCCCTCTTCAAATTAGTTGTGTCAAATATGATGCTAATTCCTTTTATTTAATATTCAGTGGTGGAATTCACTTTATAGCATCGAACAATGACTGTGGAGTCAGAGACTTTGATATGGAAAGCTTTGAACTGTCTAAATATTTCCGTTTCCCTTGGCCTGTGAATGTAAGGATCTTGCATTTTCCTTCTTTGGTGATTTGAGAAACGGTTTTATTTTGACAATTCTTGTTGGTCTCTTTTTCTGAGAGTGGATATCCGTGTACTTATTTATCTGGTTGCAGCATACTTCTTTAAGTCCAGATGGGAAGCTTCTTGTCATAGTTGGTGATGATCCTGAGGGTATTTTGGTTGATGCCAAATCTGGAAAAGTAATATCCTCTTCCGCATCTTGTCTGCTTAGTTCGTTTAGTCACATTTATCTTTGATTATTCTTTATACTTACCAGAGTACTCATTCTTTGCAGACAATCATGCCGTTGCGTGGGCATTTGGATTTCTCCTTTGCATCGGAGTGGCACCCAGATGGTGTCACTTTTGCGACGGGAAACCAGGACAAAACTTGTCGGATTTGGGACATACGAAACTTATCTAAGTCAATCGCTGTTTTGAAAGGCAACCTTGGAGCCATACGGTCTATCCGCTATACATCCGATGGCCGGTATATGGCGATGGCAGAACCTGCAGATTTTGTCCATGTCTACGACACGAAAACAGGGTACAAGAAAGAGCAGGAGATAGACTTTTTCGGCGAGATATCCGGCATGTCGTTCAGTCCCGACACAGAATCGCTCTTCATTGGAGTGTGGGACCGAACATATGGTAGCCTCCTCGAGTATGGCCGGCGACGGAACTTCTCGTACCTCGACTGCCTCGTCTGAATAGAATGTGCGGTCACTGTTAATAATTTTCTTTCGACTGTGCAGCTTTTTGGGTGATAAATGTGTGAGTACGTGGACAGAGCATGGTGCACAGGGGAGTTCCATTTTGTGTGGGTGAAATATTGTATATATGAGTCGAGTAGAATCTTTGATGTCTTATATGATTTTAGTTGGCACAGAAATTTTCATGCTCATAGCAGGCTCTCCCTCCTGCGGAAGACCTCTTCCAAATGGCATAACTTCCATTGTCATAGCTTTGACTCTAAAAAAATCACCTCTTGTGAGGACACATTAGACTCTTCATGAGTAGAAATTCGTTGCAATTTCCACAAAAATACATCAACTAAGCGCCAGTTGAGTACATATGTACTAATTTCCGTGAAGCATTTATCGTCCAACACTACATCTTAATCACTTGTCTTTTATCATAGTTAATAAATGACCGTGTATATCCTTAACGTTGCTTATTTAATTATTTATTATAATCATTCATTTTAAGATAAAGTAACTTATTTTTAACATTTATTCCTGCACAACATGCGGATTTACGCCAATATATTCTTAACGTTGCGTATTTAATTATTTATTATAATTATTCGTTTTAATATAAAGCAACTTATTTTTAACATTTATTCCTGCGCGAAATGCGGATTCATATCTAATGCATAAATTATTTTATCGAGGATTTGATTGTAAGACCAAAGGACTAAAGCACGGACTTGGTTGGACGTGGAAGATGTTGATTGTAGTCTTTCCATCCGTCCAACAAATTTACGAGGTCTTAAATTAGCTCCGGTCTTTTCTAGGAAGGAGAACTCGGTAAGCTTCTGAAGAAATAACGAGTTCTTTTCTATGACCATGTATAAGGACTTCCACATGATTAAGAAGACAATATCCAACGGAGACAATATAAGAATTAAATCACAACGCTAATCAGAAAGCCTAGTTCCTTAGTGCCAGGGGGTGTCATCGAGTCAAGTTAAGTTGAATTGAAATAGTGCCAACTTTGAGCTCACCTCGACCCAATTTGAGCTCAATCGAGTATCGAAATATTTTGTCAAGCTGGAGTCTACTCCATGGTCATCAATTTATAAAGAAACCTGTGTTCAAGCTCAAGGTCCAATGGAAAGTTTGAATAATGGAGGTTTTTTTTTTTAATGATCGAAAGAAAATTGTATTCATTTCTCGAAAGGATGCGGAAGTACATAATTTTCATGACAAAACAAATCTAAAAAAAGCATAAATACTGAAAAATAAAGCCAAATCCAAAATACAAGGAGAATTGATGGAGTCATTGTAAAGTTAAGCACAAACTCGTTACACATGAACAGATTTGTCAAACAAAATTGGCGACCGATCATTGGATCTCGTATCTTTATCAAGGATGAGCATACGTCCAAAATTCCTTCTTCAATAATTACGACGTTATCAGTAAGCGGTGCATGCCTAGATTCGACTTCCTCTACATCATCGTTGTAGGGAAACAACCATAATAGATTAAATAAACACATATCTAACATTTGGAGAAGTAAATCTTTATAATTCAACGAAATACCAAAACTCCTACGATCGTCATTGAGATTAGAGGTAGAGAAGATTTGTAATTTTTAGAAGATTTGTGCTCATAAGAACAAAGTCTCGATTAAACTCAGGAGTGAGTTCAACAAAGTATGAGTGAGTTCAAATCAAACTCTATAAAATGCTCAAGTAGCTCGACCTTAAGCTTGAACTTGATCAATGGTCGAGGTCAAAGTACTCACCATTAGCTTAACTCAACCTTCTATAAGTCCTTAGATCTAACTTTCCTTTTTTTTTTTTTTTATTGTTAATTTTACCTTCGGGTGGAAAAGATGAACTGATACGGTTTGGCTGCCTTTGCATTTCCCCATTGATAAACGGTGGCTGCCTCTGGCTCAGACGCCGAGTGGAACACAAAAATCTCTCATCCGAAGAGGACCAATGGAATCTGTCCACGTCACCTCCCAAAATCTCTCTCTCTCTCTCTCCAATTTCCATCCGCACAACCTTTCTCTCGCTCCCCTCCACCTTTTAACCACCATATCCATCCTATCCCCTCCACTCCCACCTCTCCCCCCTCAATCGCTCCTACCGTATCTCCGACGATGGCCGCCGCATCCCCCGCCGTCTTGTCCCTCGCCGCCGGCGCCACCTCCAGGC
The DNA here is from genome assembly GCA_014182365.1 of Eucalyptus tenuipes. Lineage (NCBI taxonomy): Eukaryota > Viridiplantae > Streptophyta > Magnoliopsida > Myrtales > Myrtaceae > Eucalyptus > Eucalyptus tenuipes. The sequence goes on along the minus strand of CM024542.1, from coordinate 32,563,487 downwards.
GCCACACCGGCGGCCTCTCTCCGGCCAGCATCTCCTTCCAAGGCCTCAGGCCCCTCGCCAACAGGGCCAGCAGGGCGGCTTCCTCCTCCTCCTCCGCCGCCGGAGGAGCGCCGAGGCGGTCCGGGGCGGTAAGGGCGGAGCTGAGCGCGCCGGTGGTGATAAGCCTGAGCACGGGGCTGTCGCTGTTCCTGGGGAGGTTCGTGTTCTTCAACTTCCAGAGGGAGAACGTGGCGAAGCAGGTGCCGGAGCAGAACGGGAAGACCCACTTCGAGGCCGGCGACGTGAGGGCCCAGGAGTACGTGAGCCTCCTCAAGTCCAACGACCCCGTCGGCTTCAACATCGTCGACGTCCTCGCCTGGGGCTCCATCGGCCACATCGTCGCCTACTACATCCTCGCCACCACCAGCAACGGCTACGACCCCAAGTTCTTCGGTTGACCCGCTCCTGAAATTCGTCGAGAACCCCGTTGTCTGTATAGCTCCTTCTCTCTTTGTCATCGACTAGTAGTTGCTCTCTAAATTAGCTCTGCTCTCTTCGACTCCCCCTCGTCGGTTCCTTCTGTCGAATCCTCTGTGTGAAGGTCTGCCATTTTTTTTCCTGCAATTCCGTTCTTGATATTAAGGTCCAGAAATGATTCCGTGAGTTGGGTCCTGATTCGCTTTCGGATCGATTTTGTGCCGGCCAAGTATGAATTCACGATGAGATCATCAGGCAGGTTTTTGCGAGATCCAGTTGGCATGTATCTCGTAATCAGTGGGGACGGCATATACCTAGGAGCTTGTGTAGAAGTTTCATCACAGTTAGGTCTCCTTTTAATAATAATAATAAATACTATGCAAAAGCACATGTTGAGAATTGACATATCTGTCGGCCAAAGGAACATTTTCTAAAGCATATGAGCGTTGACAGATTAACTGAACCAAAATAGCATATTCATTGAAATAAGAGTTGTTATTCACAAACATAATACTTACGTAGCTAAATGTCTGATAGACTTTGTGTTAAATTAAATCGAATTTTTTTGTTCGCGCAAAGGTTTAGATTCATATCCTAACATGATCAAATTTTCATCGCCTATCTTTCTTTCTATGTGCCGTTTTCGCTTCCTCATAATAAGTGACATGAGTAACTTATTTCTATGATTAAAAAGATTTTTTTTCGTGTGTGGAAATAATTGAAGAGCGATGCTTTTTCATAAAAAAAATTTGTAGGCATCCGTGAATAATACGGGATGACGGGAGAGAACAAGAATAGTCAAAGCTGAGACTCGTAATCGATCTGATTTTGTGTGGTCAAAAAGGTTGGTTTGGGCATCCCAGTTGACGAGTTACATTGAATTCCAGCTTTGAGTTTGATTTGTATGTTGGACCAAAGAAGGAGAAGCTCGTAAAAGAATTGAATTGCTCACTTGACTAACATACTCATTTATCCATGACAATACATTATGTGAGAAATATAATTTTGGTGATAAAGCCTTGTGTTTTTCCATGTTCCAAAATAAAATAAAAATTATAAAATAATATCATTCTGGATTCTACAAGAATTTTTATGTGAACAAACCTTGCGGAGAAATTCTTAAATTTTCAAACTTAACTAGACTTTTAAAGGCTGTAGTTTTGGTAATCAAGTATTGCGCATGCACCACCACAGCCACGAGTAGATTGCTGAAATCATGTATGTGCACGAGTATTAGATAAATGCATAGGACATGGTCTCGACATGGTGTCTTCGTCCGATAAAGTGGACTCCTATCTTATGGATCCAATGGGGTTATTAGGCTTTTTGAAGGTGTGAAAATTTAATTTGGGAAGATAATACACAACAAAATTATACAGTTTGTTTGTTATAGATGCTAATCGAATCTCCGATTCGAAATCACTAATCTGATTGACTCTATCCATATTCGATTTGTACATGATCTTGAAGCGAAATCGAGTGCGACTGTACTTAGCTCCACCTACGTAACTCTCAAATATGTAAAACCCTCATCGGAAAAATAAAAAAGCTTCAATACATGTTCCTATCGCTTTCTTCTTAATCACATGCTTTACTAACGGATGCTAAAAAATCAAAAAGTACTTAGGAGTTGGTATGACTAGAAGGGTCTAATTTAATCTGACTAGTAATCTCGAGCACATTTGTTCATGGAAAATGAACAATTTAGAGAATATTATCCTAAAAAATAAAAATGACAGCTTTTATCACTTGCAAAATTGAATGAATGAAAAATATTTTTATCATTCACAAAAATATTTAAATATGAATAATTGTCGGTAACTAAAACATTTTTTATGGAGATAATTATTTTTCAAGAAATATTTTCCAAATCATTTGTCTTCCATGAAATAAAGGAGGCCTAAATGGAGACAAAGGGTTCCGAGATTCTCCTTCATACGACTTCCCAAGTTAGGCATGTAAATAAATGTGAAACTAAGGGGTAAATATGGATATTGGCTAAGAAGCTGAAGTTTCAAAGACGAAACCGCGTGGAACAAAGTACCATTGGAGGGTAAGAACTCAGAATCATGGGCAATTTCTGGTCCTCCTCCTTTTGGTATTTTTTTCTGTTGGTAATTGATATCATAATTCCCTTTAAATTAGGAAACCATGCATGTGGAATCGTGGATTACCATAGTAGTTTTATATGCTAATTGCAGATCACATACCATGAGACGGATTCCTTTTTTTTTTTTTTTGTTTTAATTTATTAATGAAGAGCCTCGCTAATTGTTTATTAGGCTCGGCAACATTATTAAAAAAGATGTACGGTTCACGGGACATCACGGAGAACTTTTTGAGTATAAATATTTTTTAAAAATTAACGAACTTTTCAAGTAAAATTAATTTGAGGAAAGTGCGGCGTGCCCTGAAGGCAATTCTTTATTAATCCCTAAAATAATCCTTTTCTACTAGTGAGCAAAATCACCAAACAAAGGATGATTGCCTCGCAAGTCACGACTCCTTTTTGATTGGACTCTCTCTCTCAAATCTTTTTTTTTTTTTTTTTGTGATTTCTTTTTCTTATTTATTTATTTATTTATTGGTAATTGTCGTTTCTCCTTGTTTTGGGAGATAGCAAAGGAGAGTCGTCAAAGTAAAAAGGGCAGGAGGAGGGCTGCGTATTTATGGGAATAGGAGATTCTGAGAGGGTGAAACGGAATTGAGAGGCCAAAGCGGGGAAGATAGAACGTGACGGTCAATTTATTTTCCCTTCCTCGACAGCAGTTTTTAGAGATCGAAATTGCGCAGAGAAGGCTCCTTCAACGCTGCAACTCTTACCTCTGTCCTTCTCCTTCGTCTTCACCATAACCCTCGTCTTCGCTTCTTCTTCTTCATCTTCTTCTTCTTCTTCTTAGCTTCTTCTCATGTGGGTTTCTTTTCCTGGCGCGGTCGCCTACTTCAAATCTCTCTCTCTCTCTCTCTCTCTCTCTCTCTCTCTCTCGATCACGCTTTGGATTTGATCTGGGGATTTAGGTGAATGTGAGCTGGTTTGCCGTTTGGGTTTCGGCAATATCTTCTTCTGGGGGGTCATCTTGGAGGCCAACACATTCGAAAGGGTATGTTCCGTACCAGCTAAGCGACCTCTTCTTGATCTCGTGATCTCCTCCTTAGTTTCTTCTCCCTCTCTCTCTCTGTTGTCGGTTGATCGATTTAAGGATATTCTTTTATCTGGGTGACCTAGTTTGCTGTACCTTCATTAAGTATATTCTCTGAATAATCAATTCTCTTGTTTGCTGCAATATCTCACATAGAGAGAGAGAGAGAGAGAGAGAGACTGAAGGTTCAGTTTTTCTATATATAGCTGGTTTCTTAGCTCCTCATGTCTCTGGCTTCTTTCTCTCTCAAGTCTCCAATGGAGGAAGATCTTCACCGAGAGACTAAGCTGATGGCGAGCAGCGGTGTACTCTACATCAAGCTGAACATCCAGAAAGCTCAGTGCAGCAGTGAAAAAGACGGTGGTAGCAATTATGAGGAAGAAGACGACCACGTGGAGTATCCGGTGGCATCTGAGTCGACTTCTCCGGTATGCATGTTTTGCAGGAAAGGGTTTAGCTCGGGGAAAGCTTTGGGCGGTCACATGAGAATTCACGCTCAGTCCACCAAAGAGCCTCTGCGCAAGAAGATTCACAGACGGAAGATCAAGAGAAGCGGTACCAAGAACAACAGCCGGTGGAGCTCGGCCACGATGGCAGCAGGCCAGGATGATCACCGGACTTGTGTGATTTGTGGCAAGAGTTTCCCTTCGATAAAGTCCTTGTACGGGCACATGAGATCGCATCCTGAGAGGGAATGGAGGGGAATTCAGCCTCCTTCAGCCTCTGCGGCCAAACAAAGCTTACCATCCACTGTCTCGGATTCAGTGGTTGTTCGGAAGGCAGACGATGATCAGATTGGTTCTGATGATGATGCTAAGGAGAGAAGCTCAAGTGCTGTAGATCTATCAAAGTCCGTCCCAGGATGGGGGGTCACCGCTAAAAGAGGCAAGAAAGCCGGTACACCCTCTGTCGCAGGCTCAGGCTCGGGATCAGGATCGGGGTCGGGGTCCGGTTCGGGTGAGGGTGAGGGTGTGGGCTTAGACGCACAGGTGCAAGAAGCTCTTGTGATGCTTGCTGATGGGAATCCACCGAGTAAAGTCTCGCCATTGATTACGCCCAGAATCGACGCAACGACTGATGACAAGGACGAGCATAAGATGGAGGAGAATTGCAAAGCGAATTGCTGCATAGGTTCTTATTCTGGCATTGAAGCTAGAAACTGCAGTGAAATAGCAGAAAACAAAGAACTGGAGGCCTTTTCAGAAACTGAGTTAAAACCTAAAGAGCCTGTAAATATGGTGATGAACCGTGTTAAAGAAGAACGGTTACAACGTTCCTACTATGAACTTGGCCGCAAGTTGAAGAAGAGGAAAAGGATCAAAAGGTTCAGGGACTTGGAAGAACTACATGCTGATTATGATGTCCAAAATAGGATCGTCGATCCTGCGACACCTGGTAGGTTCAAGTGCAGTATTTGCAACAAGTCCTTTTCAAGCCACCAAGCCTTGGGTGGTCACAAGTCCAGCCACAGCAAGCCCACCAAGAACAGTCAAACTATCAGAAGAGATCGTGAAACAGTGTCGGCGGAGTTCTCAGCAGTGCCTGGGAGTTACAGGCTTGATGCAGACTTGTGTACCCCGTTGAGCCAAGTGGCTAATTCGCCCAGCGCAATCGGCGAAATGAGCAGCAAAGTGCTGGATCTCGATCTCAATGAGCTCCCACCCATGGAAGATGATAAGGAAAGGGCTGTTGGTCTTGGTGCTGATTCTGGATATTGCGGTGGGTGAACCATGCAGTGGAGCTGGTTTTTGTACATTCCCTCTGACAAATTCGATTTAGCAAGAATCGACTGCTACAAACTTTGATGCTCCTAGGAAGTGTAGAAAAAGTCTTTCAGGTCATCAGTAGGAAATCAAGTTTTGAGCTTTTTCTGATAGTTTTTACTTTTTTTTGTCCGTTTCTTCTTGGTTGGTGATGCCTTCTGATGTCAGGAAAAATTCGGGGTCTTTGAGGAACCCTCTTGGTTCTTTCTTTGTTTTATCAAAGTGGGGTCTCTCTCCTCTCTCCTGGTCATATCGAATATGCCACTTTCATGTTTTTATCTTTCTCGACCTCCATGCCAGGCTTGACTGCACAGCCAGGGGGGAAAGATCCAAACTGACCCGCTAGCGTCCATGACAACGATGATGAGGAAGTTAATGCAGAACAGAATAAAAATTTATGTATCTAACACTAGCTTACTAAATGTTTTGGTGTTGTTATTCACTGTTGATTCTTGAAAAATCAATTGAAGAATATTGCAAGAGGCCAAGAGAAAAGGCAATGAGAAGTGGAGGCCCCAGACAGAGGTGATGTCGTGCTGGAAGGAAAGAGATGGGATCGAAGTCAACCACCAATGGGAATGGACGTGTGTGTAAGTTGAGTGAAGCCCAAGAAATGCAACTTTTTCTAGGTGCTTAGGTTTTTGTGAGTCTCTCACTTTTTGTCGAGAGCACTTCGGTAGAGGCTAGAAATACAGGAGAGAGTTTCACCACTTTCAAATCCAATCTCCCTCAAATAACTACTGGTGGGGCCAGCTGAAAAGGTCTTTGCACACTGACAGGGATTTGAAGAATTGTTTTTTCTTCATCGGGAAAAGCACTTCCCTATGGGGTGATCTTGTGACTCGGGGCGGGAGTTGGATGGAAGGAACCACGTTTCCGCCCAGGAAATAATAAGTGAATATAGTAATCGAAATGGGCTTTGTCAGCTCCATTTTCTTTTGTATTCTAATCCTCTCTCGAAAGGGTCAAGCTTTTGATGTTTCGGATCGAGTTGATGCAGTTGGTGCCTACTCATATGACCAGCTCAAGAGAGAGAGAACAAGGACAAATAACGGAAACCCCCATAACGCGGTCAGACTCAGAACCGGAGCCATCCCTTGATGTTGAGCCCCGAGTTTTCCGAAAGCAGAAGAAACCACTTTGCAGTCGAGGGAATAGAAACAATGAGAGAAATTGAGGTAAAAAAAAACAAGGAAAAAGGAAGGATAACTGGGAGACGATGCTCTGATATGAAAGAACCGAAGCATGCGACCATCCATGGTTTGCAGCATTGCGGCAGCTCTTTGCATGCGCACCGTACTCGCATTCATACGATCCTAAGAAGTCAGTTGAATGGTAGATTATGTGGGGGTGTATGATGCATGTGTGCTGTAAAAGATGGGAGCCTAAGAGTGATGGCTCACCTGTTTTCTGGGCATATTCTCGTGACTACTAGAAAGTGGCCTTGCAACGTACTATAGCCCCACAAAAAAAAAAAAAAAAAAAAAAAAAAAAAAAAAAAAAAAAGGAAAGAAATCCGCCTTTCCCAATGCAAGAATGCAACGATAAAAAAAGATAGTACGCTGAAATGTCAACTAATATTAATTTGGCTTCCGGGACAGCGAGATCACCCTCGCACGCCTCGATTTTTTTGGACTACTCATGCGCATGAGGACACCAGAAAACCGTGGCGCTAGGCCACTAGCGTAACGGTTCATGTGGTACCGAGCAAGGCCATGTAAATAAGACTGGACTCGAAGTCGAATTCCTGAAATAGAAATAAATAAAAAATGCTTGGCAACATTATTCACGTAGAGAAGAATATCGGACCCATCATGCCCATGTGCGACGATTTTTTTTTTTGGCAAACATCCAGTAGCACCTTGAACTGCTTTAGTACAAATCGATATACTTTATTAAGACCGAATCCCTTTTCTGACATCGGTACTTACGGAATCTCCTTTGGGTTTTCTTTTTATTCATCTTCAATGTGAACTCTCAGTTCTCAGAAGCAATGTTCTTGCATTGAGACTCAAGATATTGACGCTTGTAGAATTCGGGTTCCTTGTGTTCAATTGCAATTTGACCATAAGTGCAGCCAGAGGGGGCAGGACTCAGTCATCAGATGTTTTGCAAGTTTATACCCGATGACGCCTGAGGTGACTTTTGAGCTCGAGGAATGAGTGCTCCTTTTGATTTATGTTATGGTTGGTCAATGTTTTTATGGACACGGGTGAGAGACCTTGGAGACCCATGAAAGGCCGCCTTGTTCGAAGTTTGCATGGATGACACAATCACCTAATCGAACTCTAATCCCCACCACTCATCCAACGATGAATGTAATAATTATTATCTACACTAGTAGTGAATTTACCATTATTCCAAACATATTTCTATAGAAAGTCCCATCTAATTTGGGATTATAGAATGTCGAAGTCGAACTTTCTACATTACAAAAAAAAAAAAAAAAAAAAAAAAAGGTTTTCCTGCTTTCTCCACAAAAATAGCAAAATAAATTATTGCTAATTATTGCACCTCATCACTATTTACGAATAGCTCATTCGCATTTAAAACATATTTCTTACTTTAGCATAACAATATAATTGAAAGTCTTTACCATATTAGTTAGTAAATTTTTTTTTTATTTTCTAGATGCACTTTAGAAATTGTATAATATTTATGAGACATATTTCATATTGCGTTTGTGAATGTTTATTTTTACACTAATTAGTTGCTTTGTAATCATATTTAAATTTTATACTAAAATATTTGTCTTCTATTTAAATTAAATTTTTGCATGACAATCCGCGTAAACACGCCTAGTGTTGAAAAGGGTTAAAGTCGATTATAAAAATTGAACGTAATAAATCTATCATACATATTTTATCACCTAATAGAACATAAAGCATCTCTCTAGAAGGCAATGAAAAAAATGTAGTGTTGAAGTGCTTCTCGATTCCAAATTTAGCAAGCCAATTGGCAAGACGATTTCCTTCCCAATTTTAACTTAAAGTGAGAGTTTGATAGTTTTATGATATCTTCAAATAAAGCAAGGCCAGGATTATCAATGATAAGTTATGAACTAACAAAATTAGTGATGGCTTTAGATTAGAGTCAATCTCGATGACAATTTTGCGCATACCAAGTTGTTTTGCGAAGTTAGAGTCTCAATCATAATGTCCAAAGTTCTACTCATGTCGATGAATATATTCAAGATCACCAAACCCATTACTCCCTTTCGTTTCTAAATAAACCCATTACTCCAACAAGTCTTGAGTTGCCTTTGGAGAAAATTCTACGTAGATAAATTTTGCCATGTAGGTGGTGCGCATCTCTCTCTCTCTGTGCGATGGACGATGCTCGCAACCAGGATAGCAACGTCACGAGCCAGGCTCGCAAGTGACCGACACTCAGCCATGGCCTTGTCATCATCATTCGATTAGATTTGGTTGTCATTTGGAGATTGAGGTGGGTGAGCCTAGATCTGAAGTTCTTCGAAACTAAGTTTGGATGAGCGACGCCAACGCTTGTGGCCATCATCTGGATCTTTGGCTATATCTGGTCGACTCAATCAAAGCCGACAACTTCACTAGTGCCAATAGTGGGGGAGACGCAGAGGGCGTATGTGAGGGAGAGGGCAAGTGAACTTCTCAAACGTGCAGGTGAGGAAGCTGTAGGGAGGGAGGGAGAGAGAGAGGCCATTGTTATTGCAGAAAGCAAGCATAGAAAAGTTAATGGAGGAGAGAGGTTAAAAGAAAATCTAAAAAATGAGCCCTCACTCGAACACATGGCGAGCAATAAATAGAGTGACGCACAGCCTTCATGACCATCATATACATCTTTGGCCAAATTTGGTCGACTCAGTCAAAGCCGACAACTCCACCAACGGCAATAGTGAGGGAGACACAGAGGGCATGTAGATGAGGGAGCTAATGGGAGAAGGAAAGAGAGAGAGAGAGACGCCATTGTTATTGTTATTGCAGAGAGCAAGCATAGAGAAGTTAATGGAGGAGAGAGGTTAAAATAGAATCTAAAATGTGAGCCCCCCACTCGGACACTTGGTGAGCAATGGATAAAGTGATGCACAACTTTACATAGTAAGATTGACCAATCCAATATTTTCCCATTATGACGCCCAAAATCCCAAGTCAGCTTTTCGGCCGGAAAGCTCCAACGGTAACACCGATAAATAGACCATCAAGCTGAGACAACTGGGATTGCAACCGCTTCAGGCGAAGCAAAATCCCTCAGCACAAGTCACAGAATTCTCACGTATCTTAAATTTGTTCACCACTGCATTTCTCACACTGAATGAAAATCCAAAAGACTAAAAAACTTGAAAATGATCAGAAATTGCAATGTACATAAACTGACATCAACCATAAGTTCAGGAGCACCTTAGCCACCTCCTAAACCCTCCCATAACACTGCGAAAATGCCCAACCGGCGAATTACAGAAAAAAGGGAAAAGAACCTAAAAGCAAAAAAGACAAAAGAAGGTGACATGCGCGGGAAAGGAGGAAAAAAACTAGATAAGCTAAATAATAAGAGAACAAAATTTGATGTTAGGGAACTTCCATATGAATGCTTAAGATACACAAGGGCTTGCTAACTGTAGGTTCAAGTTGGAACAACCTCCCCGGCTTGGGGCGAGATCTGCAAGATGAACCACCAAAGGTATACCACAAACAAAACTAGTTGTATAACGAAACAAGAGGACACCTTGCACACTCCTCTCTGCAACTTCCAAACTTCTCCAGCAACTTCGATGTCTTCACATGCTTTCACTAGATCATCCGCTTGCTTCTTTAGCGCAGCAGCTTTGCTTTCTGCTTCACTGTCACTTGCACGCTGATCATCTCCCTCATTTAAAAGCATTAGACTCTGCGCATCAACCTTCAGCTTCTGTATCGTCCTAGCTATTGCCAGGTACTCCACCTCAGCTTCAATCTTTTGCTTGAAGAGACCCTCAAGCTCCGTCTCCATCTCCCTGCATTCTTCTCGCTGCAACCCCAAGGTGCTTTCTGGTTCTTCCTTCACTGATTTGCGACTGTTTGTAAAGTCTTCTAGCTCAGAAACCCTAGATTCCTTCACCTTGAGCTCAGCCCTGGTTTCCTCCAATTTTGCCTCGAAGAGTTTCACATTCTCTGTCAAGCTCAGTATCTGGATTTCCAATGTACCTGAAGCATTCTGGTTGAAATGCTTCGAGTCAGACTGCTCTTGAAGGACAGTGCCACCATTAGAGGAGCCATTGCTTGCTAAAACAGGGTCCCTACCTATCTCTGAGAACTTCTGAACTTCTGAGAAAGCATAGAAAAGAATTTGTTAAAAACAACCTCTATGTTAAAAGTAAAACCTGTCAACTCTGACATGTTTCAGGACCAATTTTTTTAACTCACTTGGCGATTGAGTTTCTCTCCTTTCTAAGGAGCATATGCTTTCTTACTCTTTGCTAAAATTTAATCTCCCAAATATCAAATGCCAAAATAGACATATAGTTTCATGAAGCACACCACTCTTGCCCAAAGATATCGTGTAAGTCTAGGTTATGAAATCTATTAGCACATTTGATAAAAGCAGAGCAATAGATCCTTCTTCAAGCCTGCCATGAGGCAGAACAACATTAAAACAAAGAAACCAGCTAAATGAATCATCTACCATCAAATAACATAAAAAAATCAGGCATCCCGGAGAACATTATCTACCAGATATTGGAAAAAATGGGTAGATCAGATATAAATTAAATTATGATTTTTGCTGCTTTTCATTTTTTATATCATTTGTATATCATCACAACAATGTAGAGCATATAGATACCCCATGCATCAGAAACTTCAAAGGAGAAACAACTATACCCAGTTGCATAACAAAATTATAAAGGACATTACGTGGATTGGAGTGCAGACACATCAGAGTATATCCTAACTGTAAGATATCTAATAAAACCATCACTGGAATTGAGATCTCAATCAAAGAGAAAGATATCAAAAATATGGAAAATGGATGATCCCATCTGCACAGACCATGACTAACAACTTTTGGATCGTTTCTCTCTGAGTAAGAGGCGGAACATAATTCTATACAAATTCATGCTTAGGCACCTGCACATCACTATTCATTGTAAGCTCTTTTACATTCTGAAAAGAAATGAGCTCCTTTTCCAAATTCTCTACACTACACTTTCAAACCTGGGAACAGAGAGAGGTTAGAATTAGGTAAGAAAACAGTGCTAACATATTTTTCATCTACTCCTAACGTTAAAAAGTGGGAAAAAAATAAAAAAGAAAGGCATTCTGTCCTCATGAAGATTCTGGCTATAGGTTCATCATATTGAAAAGTCACAGTAGATATGAAGAAGTTACCGTATCTCATGAGAACTGAAAATCCAGAGGAACGTGTTAGTTAAAGTTTGTGAAGAAGCAGAGCAGTTGGTGACATATGGAGGTAAAGGCATCATACGAGTGTCGATTGAAACAATGGGATATTCACCTTGTTCAAGTGCTTCCTGTAGAGAGTGTAGGGCATTGATAGACTCAATTAAAGTATTATGATCTGCAGAAGATCGATTGCTTTTACGTTTCTCCTCCCCAGCCTCCCAAGACAAGTCCACAGCTGAATCATCTTGTGAGAAATCCTCAGCTTCCCCAACATTTTCAGTGGGGTAACCAGTCTGAATTTCCTCACTGAAGTGATCGCCCATGTGGGCTTCATCACTATTTGCTGAGTAATAGTTCATTGCCCTTCCGCTCTTCTGACCATTACTGGCATAAGCACCCTGCATAAAAACAGAGCTTGAGCTTCTTAAGTCAGATTCCACGCTGGAATGAGAGTTTTCCTTCTGGATTTTGACCCTTTCTCCTCTAGGCTTCTTACTGAGTTCAATTCGACCCTTATTCTGTTGAGCATGTTGAGATGAACCACCTTGACTCTTTCCACTCAAATTCTTAATTCTGTTCCTTTCCCGGACATACCCAAAGGCCGCACTGGAGTCGTGTTTAGCCTTTGGAGCACTAGCAGCTGTAGATGATTTGCTACTTCGATCCTCACTGTTGTCAGAATCAGCACCAGCCGTAAAAGCAGGTGCAGCTGCAAAATTGGATTCCAAAGTAGAAGCATGCACTGCAGGGCCATCAGCATGACCCAGACCCAGGTTTCTTGTCATACTTGTCGATCCAACCGAACCCTCACTATCTTTCATAACCTCGACAGAAGCCCGTTCAACCGAAAAACGCGGAGAATTGTTCTGGTTTCCTAAACCATTTAAACCTCGCTTCAAAATCTTGCTAGAGTCTAACTGAGCACTCCCATCCTTGACAAAGTCTCTCCTGATTCTTCTCCATTTCTTCAATCCATAACCTTTCCTCGTCGAGGGAGTCCCTCCACTAGGAGACTGAGCTGTCAAGGGCGGCGAAGTATCCGGTTCCGCGATTTCTTTGCCTTTCTCGATCGAATCAGGAGCCAGCGCACGGGCATCACAATTCTCATCCGTCCCCGATTCATCTAAATCAATTTTGTCGCAGGACCCATTACTCCTAATGTCGCTACGATCCAAACCAGGCGCTCGTTCCGGCAAAACTTCGCAATCGCCCAGAGATTCGAGGGCCGAGCTCTCCCCGTGCGAATCCATCTCCCCCCCGCAAGCTCACCGATTCCCAAATCCAACCACCGAAATCCCAAACAGATCAAAATCGAGAGAAACAACTATCATTCCAGCTCATGGCCAAAAATTCTAGCAAAAAGAAATCCCCGAGCGATCAACAACCGTTTTCGAGAACGAGCGGATCGCAGCAGAATTCCGCGCGATCTGAATCGAACCCGACCGCCCAACGGCTCGCGAAAGCACCGATTGAGGCGGGACAATTGCGAGCCCGCAACGAATTACGCAGGATTGGGGAATCGCTTGATTGGCCAGGAGTTGTATCGAGACCCAGCTCAATCTAATGAAACAATCGAAAGGACGAACGTACCTTCAGCTCCATATATGAAGCTCGAGAACGAAGACGATCATCACCAGCTCAACGATGGAAATGACAAAATCGAAAGGGCATGGAAACCCTAAACTTTCGTGGGACTGGCGGATTTATAGCCATGGAAATAATTGGGGGCGAGCGGAAAAAATTGATAATAACAATAAATGATAAATGGTAAATTCCATAGTAGTGACTCCCGAGAGTACGAGAAACATACAAAAACAGAAAAAAAAAAAAAAAAAAAAAAAAAAAAAAAGGTAAATTTTGAAAAAGTAGAACGTGGGGTGACGTGGGGGAGGGCCCACGTGCAGGTGGTGGCCCACGCATGCCAAAAAGTGGGTGGGCTGCAGGTGGCTGTCTGTCTCGTCCGTCTATCTGGAACTGCCTCGAACTTTTTGGCGCGTGCCTCCAGGTGAAAACTGCAATTACTTCGGACAATCTTTGTATGGTATTATTAATTTCTCCGTCTGGACTGCTGCAAGCAGTCGTCCAGCTCTCTTAACTATGTCATCATAGAGCGTATCTATGTATACCTGATATTATTATTATTATTATTATTATTATTATTTTATGTTTTCGGATATATCACTTCAATATTAACTCATCTTTATTATTGTGATTTGATATTTCAATATCCCTGATCTAATTTTGTGTCGCCGGTAATACATAATTGACAAGGTTAGCAATTTGGCATTGTCGGATAAGATTTGAATGGAGGTCAGTAATCTGCTGGATTAATCTAGCACGACTTTCTCAGGCAATCCCCTCCTCCTAGGGGTGTGCAAAAGAACCAGGATCCACTCGGACCACCCGGAACTGGTGGTTCTTAAAGGAATTCTAATTTATGGGAACCAGTGAGTATCGGTCCGATTCCCGGGTCCATGGGCGGATCCGCCCACCCGAACTGAACCGGTTATATTATAATGATATATTAATTCTTATTATTTAAAAAAATCGAAATTAGCAAATCTAAAATTTATGGCTCCAATGACTATCTTGTCTCAATTCACTACTCTCCTACTACATCTCGTCTCTCTTAGTTCAAAATCTCCCCAAGCTCCCTCTTCCTTTCCAATTCACCTCTAGATCTACTCATCTCCCTTCAAGTCATAGTCCGAACTCGGCGAAATAGTGAGTTGATTCTCTTTCCCCCCCTTAAACTTGAACTCTCTCTCCACGTCGTCGCCATCCTCGTCACCACCTCTGCATTCACTGTCACTATCATCCTCTTCATTGTTGAGCTCATCCCGCTTCTACCTCCCATCTTCCTTCTCCCCCTCCTTAGGCCTTCCCCCATTATCCTCATTTTCGGGGACAAGGGCGAACTCAAAGTCTAAGAATGGCTCATTGTCCCCGTTGTCCTCCTCATTTTTGGTTTCGAGGGAGGAGCGGGAGACGGCGGAGGCGGTGGCGAAGATGGTGGTGGTGGTCGGGATGGAAGCGGCACTAGTACTTGAGGAAAATAAAGTTACAATGGTTGGAAGAGTCAGAATAAGTAGATGTGAGAAGGGCGAAAATGGGAAGGCGCGGAGCTTTGACCAATTCTATGGATCTACCCAAGAACCGGAACAGACTGACGATCCGGTTCTCAGGTGGATCCATGCAACTAGCGGGCGGTTCCCGGTTCCAATTTTTCGAAACCGATTCTTAGCAAGTGGTTCCCAATTCTAGGTCGGGAACCGCGCACCTCGACTATGCACACCCCTACCTCCTCCATTCATCCTTTGTTCAACCAAACAACTAGAGCAAAATAAATTCACGAGGTACTGTTACAGTAGGATCAACATAAGCACTTGTTTTGATTCGAATTTTTTTTTTTTCCAATAAGAAAAACTCTCGAGATGATATATATTTGAAATGAGATGATTGTAGAGTTGAGCTTTTGCCTGGTAATCATTTGAACCATTAGAACATAGCTATCGAACATGAAGAAAAGCACGAGCATTTAACAAGCAAATCTTGCATTGCATAGATTAAATCCACTAGACCAATATATTCAAAAAAATAAATTGTGGGACTTAATAGGTTAATGTGGGACCCAATAGTTTAATATACGACCCAACTAAATCCCACTGAAAACGTGCTCAAATAATTCTTAAACAAAATGGGTCCCATCTAGCACAATACTCACGGACCAAATTTATACGATATTTTCTCCATATGAAATAGATATTAAATTAATGTCTCGAGTTTGAATTCGAATAATGATTTGTTAAATCGAATTTATTCATAAAGATTTCCCAAATAGATTTTAAATTGGATGAGGAAATTCGCTGAACTCTAAAAGATTTACAAAAGAGGAAATAATAGTATAAAGGAAAAAGGGCAGCAAAGTTTTCTTTATCCGTGAAAGCTTAGCGAAAGAGGTTATCTTCGTGGGGCCCAAAAGTCAAAGTCTTGACTTTTGGGCACACACACAATAAATATATATTAAAAAAAAAAAAAGCTACTAAAGAAGCTCTATAGCGTCCCACTTCCTTACCCATTGAAGAAGGAAACAAACGGTGGGGCCCAGAGTCAAAGTTTGACTCTGGGCACATATGTATGAACAGAATACAAGTTCCTTTTTTGAGCGTGCATGCGTGGAGCGGCTAAAAGCCCTACGAGGGTTAAAGAAAAGAAGCCGCACGTAGGAGTACGCAAAGCCGCATGAAGCCTTGATTTAGAACATGAAGCCATACGTACGCAAACCAAAGACGAATGCTGAAGTTCATGATTTTGGCGTACGTAGAGCGTTTCTATTTTGAGCTTAAACGCGTGGTAATTTTGTGTTATGAGTTTATGTCCAAGTGAGTTGTTTATTTATAAACACTTTGCGTTTGAGATTAAATCTAGGTGTGGGAAACACTCGAGCGTGTGAGTAATTGTAACTCTGATTCTTCAATTATAGTGAATTATTTGCTACTGGCTTTCCCCGTGGACATAGGTACCGATACTCGGACTGAATCACGTAAATTTCTAGTGTCCTTATTATTTCTCGTTTATTTCTCTGGCAATTTCGCGTTAACGTATTGCAAGATCCTGTCGTTTTCACGTATTATATTCAAACAATTGGTATTAGAGCTTAGGGTTGGATTTCTTGATTGTGATTCGGAGCTTTTGCTTGTCTGATTATTATATGGAAATTCTGTTACTATAATTATTTCTGAGAGAAAATCTGAAATTGAGAAGTTTAACGGGAGCAACAACTTTGTGTTATGGAGCATTAAGATGCGGGCATTATTGACAATCCAAGGTTTGGTCAAGGCACTGGATTGTGAAGATGAGTTGCCTATTATAATGAAAGCCTCTGAGAGGGTAGAGCTAATGGAAAGAGCAAAGAGCACAATCCTGTTAAATTTATTGGATGAGGTTTTAATAAAGGTTGCTAAGGAAAAGGATGCCGCAGCATTATGGGCAAAACTTCAATTACTCTATGTGAAGAAAGGTTTGAACAATCGCTTGTACATGTTGAAGAAGATGTTTTAATTTAGATATACTGAAGGTACGTCTATCAAAACCCACCTAAATGAATTTAATAAACTCATGATGGATCTAAAGAACGTCGGTAAGATACTTGATGATGAAGAACATGGCATAATGTTGTTAACCTCTTTACTAGAGTCATGGGAGCACTTTACTAATTCACTGTTGTAGGGACATACAACAATTACCTCAGAAGAGGTAAAGTCCGTCTTATTCCCTAAGAAGTGGCAGAGAAAGTTGCGAGATGACAGTCTGGCGCAAGGAGTAGCGCAAGCACTGACGATTCAAGGTAGAGAACAACATTGAGGGCCTAATAGCAATAGAGGTAAAAGCATATCGAAATCACGCCATAGAAAGTCCAAAGGACACGTGAAGTGCTTTGAGTGTCACGAGGAAGGGCACATCAGGAGAGATTATCCAAAGCGGAGGAATAAAGCTGATAGATAGAATGCCACAAGCAGTGCGGCAAACGTTACCGAGAGGAGCAATAGTGATACAGAAGCTATCTTATGTGTGACTACTATTTCGTCAGAAGACAAATGGGTGCTAAATTCGAGGTGTTCTTATCATATGATGCCTCATAAGAACTGATTTACTACTTACCACACTACAGATGGTAGTAAAGTTCTTTTGGGGAATAATGCAGTCTGTAAGACTATGGGGATAGGGACAATTCGAATTCGGATGCACAATGGGGTGGTGCTCACATTGACAAACGTGAAGCATATACCGAAGCTCAAGAAAAACCTTATTTCTCTGGGAACACTCGATAACATCAAGTGTAGCTACACTGCTAAAGGTGAAGTACTGAAAATCTCTCAAGGTGCCAAGATAGTGATGAAGGGGAAGAAAGTGAATACTCTCTATCATCTACTGAGAGAGACCGTGACTGAAACTGCTGTAGTTTCATCATATGAGTCAGACTCTAACTTGACTCAATTATGGCATATGCGTTTAGGGCATATGAGTGAGGCAGGTATGACAATACTGAGTGAAAGAGGGTTATTAAAGGGTCAAAAGACAGGAAAGCTGGACTTATGTGAGCACTGCATCTTTGGGAAGCGGCACCGAGTTAAGTTTACTACAGCTATTCATTCGACCAAACGACCAGTTGAATATATTCATTCAAATGTCTAGGGCCCGTCTTCGGTTCCTTCAAAAGGAGATGCCCAATATATGCTGACATTTATCGATGACTACTCAATGAAGGTATGGGTATACTTTCTGAAGCACAAATATGATGTGTTTGATCGGTTCAAGAAGTTTAAGGCATTGATTGAGAAGCAATCAAATAAACAAATCAAGTGCCTGAGAACCAATAATGGCATGGAGTTCTGTGGTAAAAATTTTACCGAGTTATGCGAGAAAAAAAGTATTGTGAGACACTGCACGGTACTTAGGACACCACAACAGAATGGCATGGCAAAACAAAAGAACAGAACTTTGCTTGAGCGATCTCGATGCATACTTTCGCATGTAGGACTTGGCAATGAATTTTGAGCCGAAGCGGTGAACATAACATATTACCTGGTTAATCGATCTCCATCATCTGCTATCGAGTGGAAGACTCCTGAGGAAGTATGATCGGGAAAACCTGTTGATTATTCCGGATTACATATATTCGGATGTCCTGCGTATGCCCATGCGAGTGATGGTAAGCTTGAGCCAAGGGTGAAGAAGTGCATATTTCTGGTTTATGCACATGGGGTGAAAGGCTACCGGCTGTGGTGCATTGATCCCAGATCACCCGATTTTCTAGTCAGCAGAGATGTGATATTCAATGAGACTGCAATGCTTCAACGGAGGAGTTCTGAGACACAACCAGCAGAGAAGACAAATCATGGTGTCATTAGTGAGGTGGAGCTTCAGGTGGAGACTCCGAAGATCTCGAAGGTAACAGAAGTTCAGACTGCAGATGAAGCCGTAGTTACTGAAGTCGGTGATAGTCAATAACCAGCAAAGCCGCAACACACTATAGCCGCAGATAGACAGAGAAGACAAATTAAATCACCGGTACGTTATGGTTATACAGATATTGCTTATGCATTGACTATAGGTGATGAGGTGGAGATAGATGAGCATTCGTCTTACTCTGAGGCGATGGCTAGTTCGGAGTCATCGCAGTGGCTAGGGGCTATGAGTGAAGAGATGGAATTACTCCATTGAAATCAAACATGGGAGCTGGTCAAAGTACCCAAGAGCCAAAAGATTGTCGGGAGTAAATGGGTCTTCAAATGGAAAGAGGGCATTCCCGGTGTCGAGGCAATGAGGTATAAGGCGAGACTTGTGGCGAAAGGATATACACAGCGTGAGGGCATTGACTACAATGAGGTGTTCTCTCCTATGGTAAGACGTACTTCTATTCGTGTTTTACTTGCCTTAGTTGATTCGCAGGATCTCGAGTTAGAGCAACTAGATGTGAAAACTGCGTTTCTTTATAGTGAGTTGGAGGAGCAGATTTACATGAGGCAACCAGAGAGATTTGCTATTATAGGTAAGGAAGATCATATTTGCTTGTTAAAGAAATCTTTGTATAGGCTGAAACAATCTCCTAGGCAGTGGTATAAACGTTTTGATGCTTTCATGACTAGTCAAAACTATTCAAAAAGTCAGATGGATAGATGCGTTTACTTTAGGAGATTGGAGAATGGTTCTTTGATTTATCTACTTTTATATGTTGATGATATGCTGATAGCAGCTAAGAATATGTTTGATATTGATGTGCTGAAGAAGCAATTAAATGCTAAATTTGAGATAAAAGATTTAGGTGCTGCAAAGAAAATTTTGAGTATGGAGATTTTGCATGATAGGATTGCAAGAGTTTTACGTCTATCTCAGAAAAAATATATTGAGAAGATTGTGATACGTTTTAATATGCAATCAACAAAATCTGTAAGTACACCTTTAGCAAAGCACTTTAAAATTTCAGATAAATTATCACCACAAATTGAGAAGGAGGAGGAGCATATGTCTCGTTTTCCTTATTCTAGTGTCATATGTAGTATTATGTATGCTATGGTGTGCACTAGGCCCGACATTTCACAAGCTGTGAGCGTAGTTAGGTCGCATGAGAACATTTCTATTCCTAAAAATTTCTATTATTTTGTTCCCCGGAATAGAAAAGTTAGCCCGGGAATAGAAACGAGAAAAAAAAAAAATTGCTTCTTGTCCAGGGAACAATTTCTAGAAATAAGCAAATTTTCTTTTTTATTTTTGTTTTATTTCTCTCTTGCCGTGGCCACCTCCAACCGCCGACCGCCGCCCGCCGCCGCCGCTGCCGCCGCCGGTCGCCGACCGCCGCCCGCCACCGCCGACGGTGAGCAAGAATAAAAAAAAAAAAAAAAAAATATATACAAAAAAAAACAAATAAATACAAAAAAAATAAATACAAATAAAAAACAAACGCAAAGAAAAAAACAAACGCGAGAAAAAAACAAATAAACAAATAAAAAACAAATAAATACAAACAAAACAAATAAATACAAAAAAACAAAAATAAAAAACAAATAAATAAAAAAAAAAACAAAAATAAATACAAAAAAACAAATACAAAAATAAATACAAAAAAGAATAAAAACAAATAAATACAAATAAATACAAAAAAGAAAAAAAAGAATAAAAATAAATAAAAAACAAATAAATACAAAAAAGAATAAAAAAAATAAAAAGAACAAATAAAAAACAAATAAATACAAAAAAGAATAAAAAAAAATAAAAAAGAACAAATAAAAAACAAATAAATACAAAAAAGAATCATTGCGTTACCAAACGCATTTCTATTCTTTTTCTATTCAAGAAGTAGAAATTTTGTGCAGTTATCAAACGGGTTCTTTTGCTCGAAACTGTTTAGGAATAGAAATAGAAAAGAACTATTTCGAAAAAAAAACTTTTCCCCGGCCCAAGAAATTTTACCATGCGCATCCTTAGTCTCTATATAAAGCGTCCTAGTAAAGCTCATTAGGAAGCTGTGAAGTGGATCCTCAGATATTTGAAGGGGACAACAAACGTGGGTATAGTGTATCGAAAGGACAGCAATGGCGGTGAGACCACTGGTTTTGTGGTTTTGGATCATGCCGGTGACTTGGATGATCGCAAGTCTTTAGCAGGGTATGTGTTTACGCTAGCGGGTGGTGCAGTTAGTTGGAAATCGTTCTTACAGAATCACATTGCCTTGTCTTCGATTGAGGCAGAGTATATGGCACTAACCTTTGTAGCGAAAGAGGCGATATGGCTATGAAGTTTGCTCTCGGACTTTAGGTTAGAACAGAAAAATGTGGATATACGCTGTGATAACCATGGTGCAATATATTTGGCGTATAATCCAGTTTATCACAAGCGAACGAAGCATATCAATATCAGGTACCACTTCATCCGAGATGTCTTAGCTAAGGATAATGTTATTGTTAAAAAAATTGCTACTGCAGATAACATGACTAAGTCTATTCCTTTGGCAAAGCTCAAGCTCTGTTTGAGCTCTATTGGCGTCTGTGGAAAGTGAGCGTCTGTCGAGGCGTTGGGAGAGCAGCAGCATAGATGATGAGTATTATAACTTGGCTTCAAACATCGAGCCAAAGTGGAAAATTGTTAAATTAATGTCTCGAATTTGAATTCGAATAACAATTTATTAAATCGAATTTATTGATAAAGATTTCTCAAATAGATTTCAAATTGAATGAGGAAATTTACTGGACTCTTGAAGATTTACGAAAGAGGAAATAATAGTATAAAGGAAAAAGGGGAGCAAAGTTTTCTTTATCTGTGAAAGCTTGGCGAAAGAGGTTATCTTCGTGGAGCTTGACTTTTGGGCCCACACACAGTATAAAAAAAAAAAAAAAAAAAAAAAAAGCTACGAAAGAAGCTCTGCAGCGTCCCACTTCCTTACCCATTGAAGAAGGAAACAAACGGTGGGCCCAGAGTCAAAGTTTGACTCTGGGCACATATATATGAACAGAATACAAGTTCCTTTTTTGAGTGTGCGTGCGTGGAGCGGCTAAAAGCCCTATAAGGGTTAAAGAAAAGAAACCGCACGTAAGAGTACGCGAAGCCATGTGAAGCCTTAATTTAGAGGGCGAAGCCATACGTACGTAGACCAAAGACGAACGCTGAAGTTCTTGATTTTGGCGTACGTAGAGCGTTTCTGTTTTGAGCTTAAACAAGCGATAATTTTGTGCCGTGAGTTTATGTCCAAGTGAGTTGTTTATTTATAAATACTTTGGATTTTGGGTTAAATCTAGGTGTGAAAAACACTCGAGCGTGTGAGTGATTGTAAACTTTCATTCTATGGTGAATTATTTTCGCCTGGCCTCCCCACGTGGACGTAGTGCATCGATCTCGGATCAAACAACGTAAATTTCTAGTGTTCTTATTATTTGTCGTTTATTTCTCTAGTGATTTCGCGTTGACGTAAATTGCAAAATCCTGTCATTTTCGCGTATTATATTCAAACAACAGATGCAGATCAATCATACTTCAAATTTAGCAACCGCATCACAGTGTGCATAACTATGGTAGAGAACTTTGATGAAGATTTCAATGCCATACTCTCGGCCATTTTCAACTATGACCCTCAGGGTCCCCGAAACTTTCTCCTTCATGGAAACTGGGATGGGCATCCTAACAAGTGGATAGCAAAGTAGCGGACTCACTGGAATTGAGAAATCTTGATCGGAAGCTAAGTACTAATCTAGCCGGTTGAGAAGTTAGCAAACGTGCGAGGCTTGCAATGTAAGAGAAGGGAAGTCACTTTAGTAGGACAGGCGAGCACGCAAGAAGTTCAGGCTCTCTTCTCCATATACGAGTTTGTCTCATCCAGCTTCATGTGTCAAAAAAAACGATGCGGGTACTTGATTAATAGGAAGATAGAAGGGCCATATTTGACAGATCAAGCATATGTTTTATCAAAGCGCAGAGGTGTTCCTAGAAACAGCTCCCAATTGAAATTCCCCACACAGAAAAAGACACACATTGATGCTGAATGGCCATGAAAAATGTAGATTTAAAGACAAACTTCTGAAGAGGCTGGAAAGTACAAACTGGGATGATCACAGGTCTGTCCCGTTCGAAAAGATATAGCCAACCCCAAATTGGAAAATCTCCAACCAGACGCACCCCTTAGTCTCTGTCCTCGCCTCGTAACAAATTCATCTGCAACCTGTCAACATCATCATTATTTTCTTTAAGAAAGTTTGTGTAGAACTTCATTTGGAAACGTCTTCTGTATACATATGTTCAATTTGCACGAGAAAGACAGTTGCTCTGTAGACAATGACGCGAATGCAAACTAACAAGACAAGCAAATCAAGTCCCACATCATTAGATCCTTGAATTTATCAGATCCGAGTTCTGGAAGTATCGACCATTATATCAACGGGGGTTCTTGAAGCTATAAGAGTTGTTGCGGCGCTATTGCGAGGGCAAGCTCAGTTTCACCGTGTCTAAGTGAAGTCTTATTCATAATTCACGTAACTTGCCAAAAATTTTAGGACGCAGATCAGACTTGGTCTAGAGGCATTCCTGAAAAGATCAAAGATGTGATGGAATCGGAAAAGAAACCGTCCTACTTTAGCTCTAAGCTCGTCCGCAGGGTGATTTCTAAGGCTTTTTCACTGGGAGATAGCTTTTACCAAGAACCACAAATCGAAACAAACATTTAACAAGCAGAGCTATACCTGTCCCAGTGAAACACATGCATGGCATGGCAAATTTTTGCCAAACTGATTTTTTATTTATTTATTTATTTTTTTTTTTTTGTCTTGACGTTTAATACTCAACATAACAAACATATGTTGCTAATATCCATATCAGAAATTATATGCAAGTATAGGTAAATCCTTGAGATGCACAATGTGGCGGACCGAGAACTTTGGGTTGGGATGACCGGTGAGATTTACTTGAAATTTCTAGAGCATCTTAATTCATTATTAGAATGTCCACTTAAATGCCCCACCGGAACCACTGTAAAAAAGGTCCACACCGGCAGAAGCAAAAGATTTATTTGTGTTGCACTAGTCAGCAAACACTAGTCAACAGAATGAAGCAAATAGCGCACAAAAGATTAAAGAGATGGCAATGAAACAGGATACAATTTATATATACCATCTTATTTTATTCAAAGGAAATTGATCGACTTAAGTTAAAATGCAAGGCAAATCACGTACTTCAGCCTATTCTGAAATTTGGAACCAGTTTTTCCTTTTTCAAACAGCAAAAATAAAATCAGCTGAAGAACAGACATCAGTTTTCTGCATACTTTCATAAATGAACAACTTTCCCAATTATTCAAGGTAGCCATCTCTTGAATTTACCACAAAAACCAAAAGAAATGAACATTTAAACACACAAAACGGCCCGACCATGGCCACCATCCATGCTAATGACCACAAATGCCAGTGTAAGCAAAAACTATAAACCATGCCAACACCACTGGATAAACTAGAAACCGATGTTTATCGTCTCCATTAGCTGCCCAAGACGGCAGGATGAAGATATCAAATCAACCTTCCCTTGCCTTTGCTGCACTGCCACCCGCATATTAATTTGACCAGGAACCTTCATGTCGCTTTATTAACCCATCCTGATCACCAAAAGGGCCGAGTCATCAGCCACCACTCAAACAGGCGCTTGATGGAGTAGCCACAGATGAGCAATCTTTCAAGCCCTTTCTTAATGGTAGCCAAGCAGCTCATTGAAAGTTGACATGCATTTCCTCCCCAACTATGGCAAATATCTCACTGACTCTGTTGAGATAAATGAAAACAATCAGGAACTATAAGTAGGGAATGCAAACAAATCTCAGTCATTTTTGGTGTATCCTTCCATGTAAACTTCTTTTTGCACAATTTTGCTATTGGATCCATCATACACAACTCACATGTCACTTTAATTGAAGTATTCATCAGTGCCAAGAGACTTTCATTTCATTTCTTGACAATTTACCAACAATTAAATATTCAAAAAACATGACCAGACTTACCTATGAGTGTCTACGTTCACCTCAGCAAGCCAAGTTGTTAAGTAGACCTGCAATATTAGATGATATTGTGATTAAACTCTTATGCGAAGGAAAAGTGAATATGACTACTGCTGCTAAATGGGATTATTTATCGTACAGCCAAGTCAATTTCAGTTTTATCTTTGTATAATGGTGGAACATCATGGATTCAGAATGGTTTCTCAAAAGCTTTGTGACAGCTTAAGTCTCCCTTCACTAAAATGGTAAGTCTCTCAATCCTATAAACTAAAGACACTAAGAGGCAACTAGGACAAATCCACCATACCAATACCTAGTGACCTCTTTTAAAGCTAACATAGCAGCTGTAAGGCTTGCAAACTCGCACACAAGAAAAAACAGGAGTACTGAAAGGAAATAATACTTCAGATGATAATATGATGGCATTTGCTGACCAGCAAACTCATACAGAGTTGTAAGAATGTTGCAAAAAATATTTTTTTATGTAATCAATCTCACAGGACTATTACCTGCAAAATCTCACGGCTTAACTGAGCCCCGCCTTGTTCAGGAGGGATATCTGACGTCCAGCCCTTCAATCTAGGAGGCAGTAGCTCACACTTGTTTGTCAGCAAGTGGAATTGGGACAAATCTTCAAACTCTCCTGGATAAAGCTCCTGAGACCAGCTGGTTTGGTCAGATTGCAGCACTTCACATCCCACGATAAGAAATTCCTTTGTGAGCAAGCGCTTTAGAGTTGAAGATGCCAGAATTGCGGGCAAGGAAGAACAATAAAGATCAGATACTCTCCTCGTAGTGATTTTGAGCAGCCAAAGAAAC
Source organism: Eucalyptus tenuipes (assembly GCA_014182365.1). Lineage (NCBI taxonomy): Eukaryota > Viridiplantae > Streptophyta > Magnoliopsida > Myrtales > Myrtaceae > Eucalyptus > Eucalyptus tenuipes. The sequence continues at coordinate 32,537,926 of CM024542.1, read as the reverse complement.
GGCATAGCTCACCTTCAAACTCAACTCCAACTCAAACATCTCCACAAGCTCTTGTGCCAGATTCTCTGAAATCATTGAGCGTGATGATCATCAAATTTATTGCCAGAAAGAAAAAAAAAAATTGTTTTCAGTAGATCAGAAAGTCTTTCCCAATTGGTTTTAATGAAAATCAGACAGCATTTTCACCAATATACTAAGAAAAACGTCCAATGTCCTCTCAAAGAAAAAGTATTTAATTAAAAATTCTCAATAATTCTTTCATATTTATTTTTTTGTTAGAACTTCAAAATCCTGTTTAATATTTATCATAGGCAACCGATCAAAGCCTAGACAAAGGTGGAGAGAAGGAATACATGAGGTAGTCAACAGCCGGAACTCCCTTTTCCTTTAGTTGAATTTTTATGAAATGAATGCTACACAGAAAAGAATCCTGTATTTCAAATGGCAAATTCAATGTTTGTAAAGCTGACAATAAAGGAGTGTAGCACCAATGCACCAAAAAAATTCTAAATAAGCACCTACCTCAAATAAACCTTTTCAGAACCTAAAATGGGTCTTACATATTACTATTCCTTGAAGGTCCTTGTCATGTAAGAATTATTCTCGTGGAAATAAATAGGTTAATGCCTGATTCCATTCAAGTCTAGACCATACTGCACATCAACCATGAAACTAGCTCTTCATGGCAAGTGACAAAAGATGAGTTTTGGATAAACTAACAACACTATGTGTACGTTTACAACACAAAGTAAAATTTAGAATCTTGAATAATCCAGTCCAGGGCACAAAAGCTTCTTGCACAGCCTATGGAATACATAGACGAAAAGTTTGAACATACCAAATGAAGAGATTGACCAAAAAGTGAATACAGGGATTCCGCCACCATCACCAGTGTCATTTGTATCCTCTGAGCCAACGGAAAATTGAACAAGTTGACTATTGTTGTCTACTTTCAAAAAACATCCCATGGATCTACTAGCACTGACCATATAAGTTACTGCAGCAACCTGTAAACAGAGAATGAAATAACTTATAAGCTCAGCGAAGTTATTATTATACTTCCATTCCACCGGTTCATCATATATACATCAATACGTTGTAACATAATACTGGTCTTTTGACCTAAATTTTCAGTTGGACTATTTAGCAGCACTTGTAGACTCTATAGAACCTACAGACTGGAAAAGCATAGTTTCATTTGTAATCTCCTTTTTCTTTTTTTTCTTTTTTTTTTTCCTTTTTTTGGAAACCATGTGTGCATAACTTGAAAAAGGGTTGGAATTTGAATCAACTGCTTGAAGGGTGACATTTGAAGGATAGGAAGCATAACTAAGGAAAAGCAAAGTCACCAGTTCCATCTCATTACATTTCAAAACAAAAATAGCACCACTCCAACTTAAATAAGAATGTAATAATGCACACTAGGCCTATATTTAGTTTCCTTATGCTTAATCCAATCATCAAGAGCAACTCATATAGAAATTCGAAAAAGAATTGATCTGTATCAAGTCATAATCTATATAGGATTCCCAAAGTTATTAAAACACACCGAGCATCATGAAGAAAATGTCCTGTTTAATTGAAGTGTGCTTTTAGTGTAAGATGGTCCTATGGAAGTTTATTTCTATCTTTTTGGCTCATGGAAATTTTACTACTGCAACTATGTGAAATTAGACATGAAAGAGCGACAAAGTGCGTATTCTCCCAAGAAACAGGGTTTCTGTCAGAGGTTTTCAGAATTTATGTGATTCCCTGACATTTCAGCTTGGCAATGTTAGTTAAGGTTACTTACCATATCCTTGTATGCCGATAGAAGTTTGTTCTTGTGAAGCTCCTGAAACAATGAAGAAGTTAATGAAACACCTTATTCAAACTTGTTAATCTGGCCAGACCAATACTAAAAGAAATGCAGAAGCGTTAATCAAGAGGGAGTATCCGCCACTCTCATTAAGCTCATTTCAGCCTTCAATTTGAAGCAAAAGACATTTTGCTGCCGAAAGCACTATAACAGAAAACAAAGGACACGCATATAAACTGAAACTTTTAGTTTCCAAATTGATATAACCCACTACAACTGCAGTGTCCACATCTGATCTGATTCACGCATCACCATTGACGGTCCTATGCGAAAGTGTTCTGTCAATGTCCATGCTGACGGTTATCTTATCAAACTTATTTACCTCCACAAAGTTCCAATTTTAACGGATGAATTACTTTCTTCAGATTTACAAACCCATTGCCGACCCACAACTACATCCATCGCAGTCGAATCAAGCTAATCTACCTGCTGCTTAAACAATTTTAGGCAGGCTCTGTCCCGAATATCTGGCATGTCCTTCAGAACACCCAACTCCATTGAGGGCACATATCTAACCCATGACAAATAAAAAAAGCAAGGTCAGTAAAAAACTTTAACCAATAGACAAGGAAAAGAATTTCTAGGACGAAACCGATTATCAGAAAGTAAAAGCTAGCTGCATCAAATGTCAAAACTAACGAACGATATGCTCGAACAGAATGGAGAACAAAACAGAGGCACTAAGACAGAACAAACAATACAGCTAAACTATCAGAAAACAGAGAAAAAGGAACAAAGGAACAAGCCAAATCCTGATTGAGGCAGAAACTCTTCAGATTAGTTAAGAAAGATCGGAGGGATCACCACCTCTGAGAGAGATGCGCGTTGACGAGAGAAGTGGCGTGAGACCTTCCGGCCGACGAAGCGGAGGCCCACTGCTGCCTGCACGAGGCCAGCTTGGACCACTGGTTCCTCAAATTTCGCTGCGCGGCCGGCCTCCAGAGCCGCGCCGCCGACGCCGGCAGCGGAGACGAGACCGGGGGCGGGTTTCCCGTGGTCCTCGGTTTCGAAGGAGGAGGAGTCGCCGCCGCCGCCGCGTCGGAGTTGGCGTCGTCGCCGGGGGTTTCGGGTCGGTCGTCCATTGAGGCCGTCGCTTAGGGACACTAAGCTCGCAAGCTTTCCTGCAAATCAGAACAGAACGGCTTTCGCATTTGAGCCTTTCCTTCAACCGCGGCCCGGATCACTTGGACAACGGGCCGGCCCAATATAAATCTAATGATCCGGCCCAAACTCGATTCGGTACCCAATTCGTACCCGACCCAATCCATATGGACAAAACACGTCTATGTAAAACCTCAATTTAAGAAAAACCCTTGTCCGCCCATCTAGCCCGTTATAAACTCTTTTGATGTCTATATGTTAGCTGTATAAAAACTTCACATCAAATTGAAACAAGTAAATTAACGCAATAAAAAATTAGTAAATAAAGCAAAAGATATATAAAAGACCTGTAGATTGATATACTTATTAAGAACTCTTGATAAGAAAGAGTTTGATTACCTAACCGTTGACATGAAAATAACATTTGCTTGTAAGAATTATTCAAACATGCAACAACGTATTCTTGAAACATTTGAGCGTATTAGTGTCTGTATTTCATCAAAATAGCAGCTTCGTTGTCTGCCTATCCCTCCACCATCACTATCTCAATAGCAGCCCCCTCTCCTTCAATCTCTATCCTTTTGTTAGTATCTCACTCTCTCTAAAATCGACGTCAGAGCGGAGCTTGATGCCGTGTCGAGCGAACTTCCCAAGGCCTTTCCGACAAGCAAAATCCCTCTATATGAAGTGAATTCAAAATGAGATAACTGCAGAGTTTGAGCTTTACCCGTTAACAGCCCAAATCGCTGCACCCTCATCTTTATAAACACAGAGCAAAGCACCACTGTTGAATGAACCAATATTATATTGCATCGAATAAACTCACTAGACGACGCATTTTAAGAACTTGCGCGACCCACACTAACTATTACTAAAAAGGGCATAAGAATCTCTATACAATTTCTGAATTGCGATTGATTCCGTCACCGGCACAAATCGCGGATTGAATATCCGCCATATTTTCTCGCATGAAGCAGATGCAAACCGACCACCGCCGGGGAAAAGTGGAATGTTTCATAAACCGAAATCTCACACGTTGGATTGCATATTATTGCCAATTGAAGCCGACGACGCATCATAGCATAGGGCATTGACGTAGATTTCAATGCCATAATTTCGGCCAAACTCCAAGTACTTGACTAAAGTACGAGTCTAGCTAAGCTAGTTAGGAAGTTAAACAAGCGTGCGATGCGGTCAATCCCTGGGGAGGGGAGCTCACTGTAGTAAGACGTGCGAGCACAAGCAATTAAGCCGTACATGAGGCTATCTCATCTCCGCTACGATTGCGTCAAAATCGCCTTCTGGAAACCCCATTTTGGTACTTGATCGCTGGGAGTATCGTAGACCGTCACATTAAAAGACAAAACACGACCTATCAAGTGCCAGATTGTTCGCAAGAACGGATCTCCATTGAAAATTTCTCACATAAGAAATGATCACGTGATGCTACATCACCGTCAAAAGAGTATGAAGAAATTAAAAGGTAAGAATTGAAATTGTCACAGATCCATCCAATTCGAAGAATTCAGAGTATAGAACCAAACCCACATGTCGAAACATCACACGTCATTTGTTCATGGATTTACACGCTTTTTATATACATGTGACCTCCCCACTTATCATTTTAAATTTTTGAATTAAATTTTTTAACATGATATGCGCTCACCACATAAGATAATATTTAATAATGTTACGAGCACGATCAACCTCCTAGCACGAGGCACCTTCGTCTCATCTTCCTCGGTTGCCCCTTTTCTAAGGGAATCTCAAAAAGGGTAACATAGATTGTGGAGTGATGGGACAATGTTGACTTTCTTTGATGACTCCACAAATCAAAGAGATAACTTAAAAGTCCGGGAATTAGGCAGATGGGCCCTGCGCACGTGGAACTCTGGGCTCGTTCAAACGGTTGCTGAGCAAGTCTCCCCGGATTCCGGTGCTGTACCTTTCAACTTCATCCCAATCCCTCCCTCCCAAAATCCTCATTTTTCTGATAGTAGCTCTTGGGTCATTGTCACAGAAAGAGACGCAGCGAGAGAGAGAGAGAGACAGAGAGATGGTGAGAAGGACTATTTCCAATTGGATGCAAGAGTATCTAGAAGTATAAGAAAACCTACGAAGCAAGAGACAGAGAGAGAGATGAGGGCCTTCCTGCTTGTGCCGATGCACGCATGGAGGCGTTGACTAAGCAGCAATGACAGCTCACTCGACTGTTTCTCTACGCAATTAAATCAGGACAAAGACGAAGGAGAACAGAATACGAATCCCCCGAAACAATGTCGATGCCATGTGGGAGTGACAAGTTGCGTTTCTTGTTTTTTCTTCTTTTTTTGTAATGAATAAGTGCAAAGACCGGCGAAAAGATCAGGGACTTTTGCTGGGCAGCCCGATAGAACTATTAGAAAGAGCAGCATTCAGATTCACTGATACAAACTGCATTTCTGTCGCCTTAGTTTCATCGGCAAAGATCGGTTGAGTATTAATCATGTAGGATTCTGGATGAACTGGTGAATTGACCGCATGACATGAAAATGGAGAGTTGCAGATCTAGACAGAGGGAATAAGGCAGAGCCTGGAATTTCTTCTCACTATTCAACAGTGCTGCTATTGCTACAACTTTACAACAATTGCTCCTTTTTCCTCCCATCTCCAGGGTTCTTTCTTTTTTTATGGACAAGAACAATCGACGCATTGTGGAAAAACTATAAACGAAAACACGTGAGTTAGCAAAACTTCCCCATGGAACAGGAGTCAAATGCCACACGAGAACAAAGCATTCAGGACTCCCCGAATTAAGAATCGTCGATCCAATAATTCGCCATTCACAGAATATGAGTCAACGAAAATCCCTTCTACTTTGCTCTCTCTCTCCCCCCCACAATATCCTTCCAACTTCTCCATCTCATCGATGTTCTGCTTCTATTTACAGCACGCGGCACATGAAGCTTCGATAGTAACCTCATTGCCAATTTCAGAACCGAAGCTCGACAGTCCTAACTGAACACAAGTCAGGGGCCATGAACCTAAGGTTCTTTTTCCCGAGATTCGTCGATTACCGAGTCTTTCAGTGAAAGGCCATCGAGGATATCGCTCTCTGAATCGACCTGAAGCTCCTTAAACATCGCCATCACCTGAATCATTGTCGGTCTCCGGAAAGGCCTATCATCAAGACACTCGAATGCGATTCTCAAATAATGGTACAGCTCAACCTCCCCTGATTTATGCTCCATCAGTTCCGGGTCTAGTATCTCGTTACCTCTCTTCTCTCTCTGAAGCTGCTTAGCCCATCCGACAAGGTTATTATCGTCACCGAACACGGAGGAGTCGATCGGCCTTTTGCCTGAAAGAAGTTCCAGAAGTATTACGCCATAACTGTACACATCACCTTTTGCCGTGCAACGGAAACTCTGATAATACTCCGGGGGAACATATCCCGGAGTTCCTGCGAGGGTGCTCACACTGAGATGGGTGTCTAGAGCACTCACCAACCGAGCCATGCCGAAATCAGAAACTCTAGCTTCGAAGTTCTCGTCCAGAAGGACGTTGCTCGACTTCATGTCCCGGTGGATGATGTGAGGAATGCAACTGTGGTGAAGAAAGGCTAGGCCTCTCGCCGACCCGATGGCAATCTTCTTTCTTGCGGGCCAATCAAGTTTCGAGGCACCTCCTCCCCTGGACCGATCATGAAGAACCGACTCGAGACTTCCCCATTTCATGTACTCATACACAAGGAGCCTCTCCTCGCCGACCTTGCAATAACCCATCAATGGAACCAGATTGCGGTGCTTGATTTTCCCTATGGTTTCCATTTCTGCCATGAACTCTCTATCGCCCTGACCCGTCACTTGAATAAGCTTCTTTATGGCAACGACATTCCCGTCCTTTAGTTTAGCCTTGTAAACCTCGCCAAACCCTCCTGAACCGATGAGGCTTTCCGCGCTGAAACCGTTTGTAGCTTCAAGTAAATGTGCGAAAGTGAGCTTACGCAGAGGCTTCTCGAATGTGGCGACGTTGATGCTCAACGGCTCGTGGACACTGGAGACCTTCCAGCTGCCGCTGCCTGAAGTGGGGAGGCTCTCTATGTACTTCTCTCTCTGTTCCTCGATCTTCTGACTCCGCTTGACACGGTAAAGCGCGACGGTGAGGCCAAAGATGCATGTGAGGAAGAATGTGATGCCTATGACCATCCCAGCCTCAAAAGACTGCTTCTTAGCCCCATTATCATTCTTCGGCGGGCGGTTCGGCCCGCTCCCGGATGAACAGGGTGGTAAAGGGACCCCACAAAGACCACTGTTGTTTGCATATCTGGACGCCTGGAATGTCGTGAGCTGACCTCCGGAAGGGATAAGGCCACTTAGGTTATTGTTGGACACGTCAAAATCATTGAGAAAATTGAGAGAACCCAATGAACCAGGAACAGGTCCTGTGAGATGATTGTGTGAAAGATCGAGAACTCCTAAATTCTTCAAACCTCCGAAACTGTCGGGAATTTTTCCTGCAAAATTGTTGTGTCCCAAGTTGAGAACTTGCAAGAAGCCCATGGAGCCATAATTTTCCGGGATTGTCCCTGACAAGAAATTGTAGGACAGGTCGAGGTAGATCATGCTCCCATTGCTAGCGAAGGTGTAAACCGTCACGCCCGTATAGATCCTGGTCGTTGGACAAGAATGAATCATCGGAAAACTCTCCAATCTATCCTTACGCATCCCCTCGAACTCCACCAATCCTCCAGCACCTCTGCACTCTGTACCTCCCTCGTTCCTCACGAACGCAAATTGCTTGCCGGAGACACTGCCCGGCATTATCAGGCCGGTCTGGTCAGCGAGATCAGGTGGGACCGGACCTGTGAGGTCATTGCTGTTCAAGTCAAGCCAAATTAGGCTCCGGCAGTTCCTGAGCTCCGGAATCTGTCCTGTGAGCGAGTTGTTGCCCAGTTGGAGGATGGCGAGGCTCGCAAGATTCCCGACCTCTGCTGGTATTTCTCCTGTGAGACGGTTGCTTGAAAGTGATACCCAGATCATGTTAGTGCAACTGGCGATGGATTTCGGGATGCTTCCAGAGATAAAGTTGTTGTTCAGGATCAAAGTCTCCAGGTTTCCTCCATTTGCGCAAATGCCTTTGGGAATTTCGCCGGTTAGGTTATTTGCCCACATAACCAAGTCCAAGAGATTCGGCAAATCCCAAATTTCTTGCGGGATTGCACCATCAAGGTCGTTGAAGCTCAGATCTATGGATTTCAGGTTCTTGCAGTTTCCGAGCCGCCGAGGAACGTTCCCTGAAAGGTAGTTATTTGGAAGCAGTAACTTCTCCAGGGGCGAGGACGAATTGTTTGAGCAAAATCCATCAGGGACATTTCCTGTAAGAAAGTTTGAGCTGAGGTCGAGCACCCGGAGCTGAGTGCACTGATACAGAGACGCCGGCACGTGCCCGGTTATATTGTTTACCGGCAAGTAAAGAAACTTGAGGCTCGTGATGTTTCCAATCACCGTGCCAAGAAAATCTCCATCCAGTTGATTGCTCCCGAGGTTGAGACTCACGAGAGAAGAGCACGAAGTGAACGCCGGCGGCAACCCTCCAGTGAGATTGTTCGAAGAAAGGTCGAGCTCTTGCAAAGTCCCACAAGCCTGCGCCAACTCAGGTGGGATTTGCCCCACAAATTGGTTGTGTGACAGATACAGCCGTTCCAAATTCTTGAAACCACCTAGCAGAGCACCAGGAACCGTGTCCTGCAGCTCATTGTGAGACAAGTCAATTGCCAGCAAGAGCCGGCAGTTCTTGAGGCTCGCTGGGAAGCTGGTGCCGGAGAAACCATTGTGTGAGAGATTGACCGTGGCGAGGTTCCCGCAGCTGCCGAAGTCGATATCAGAGAATTTTCCCGAGAAATTGTTCTGAGAAAGATCCAGGAACTTGAGTGATGCTGGGGAATTGGCCACAAACTTGGGAGGCAGAGCCCCAGTCAAATTATTACTCGACAGATCGAGATAAGACAAGTTCTTGCAAGAGTAAGGAGTGACGTCGAACTTCCCAATGAGCTTGTTGTGGGACAAATCCAGCAGATTCAAGTTCTGGCAGTTCGTGAGGGTGTAATTGAAGAGGCCAAAATCGGAGATTTGATTGGAAGAGAGATCAAGCTGAAGCAGAGAAGGCCCAAAACGGAGAGACCCACCAGGAATCGAATTGTGCGAGAGGTTGACGTAAGCGAGCCTGGCGCAAGAAGCCAAGAACGAATTGGCCGGCCAAGGGTCGGTGAAGTTGTTGAAGGACAAGTCAACGCTCTCGAGGAGGCAAGAACCGCCGCCGCCGCTGGTGCCAGCGACGGAGAGATCGCCGGCAGAGAAGAAGTTGTTGCCCAGGTCGATGGACCGAAGGCCTTGAAGCGCAGCCAGATCGCGGAGGCGGAGGGAGCCGATGAGGCCGGCGCCGCTGAGATTGACGGCGGAGACCCGGCTGTCGGAGGAGCAAGAGATGCCGCTCCACAAGCAGGGAAGGGACGATGTCGCCACCCAGCTGGACAAGAACCCTTTCGGGTCGGACTGGACAGAGGACTTCTTGAAAGAGAGCAAGCCGGATACGTCGTCGTTGGTGGCTAGTCGTCTCCTAGCTTCAGCAACTGCGATGAGGAGGTGAAGCAGAAGAAAGAAAACGAAGCGTGAAGAGCCACTGACGATTCCCCTCCATTCTCTACTCATTTTTCTTTGTTCTTTTTCTCTGGGTCTTGTTTTGTTTCTTTAGATGTTCACGACAGAAGCGCCAGCTAACGCTCAGGCCCAGAGAAAGCAAAGCAAAGCATGCTTCCTCCTCTCTTCTTTGCTGGCTCCGAGCTCCCTCTACTTGATTTTTACCTCCGCTTCTCGGTGTCAGGATTTCTTCTGAATCTGCTCGACCGGGGTTGATTTCTCCGCATTGTCGACTCTATCGAAGAGGAAATAAGACAAGGAAGATCAATAATTGGAAAGAGAATAAAGAATACTACAGGAGAAAGGAAGAGAAAGAAGAACGGAGGAGGAAAAAAGAGCTAGAGAGAGAAACGATCGAGTCAAAGACTCAAAGTGGAAGCATAAAGTGAGGGAAAGAGAGAGAGAGAGAGTGGGAGTGATTGAGTGGAGGAGATGTGAAATGGGCAGTTAAGAAAAGTACAAGAAAAGAAGAAACAAGACAGACAGCGCAACTGACTCACGGAGGAAGACGAACAGAAGAGAGAGAGTTACCTCGAAGAGAGAGGGACAGAAGGCGCAGATTGCTGATACGATGTTCAGAAATGTCGGACCCCTGCGTGCGACTCCTCCCACCCCTCCCTTCCCTCGCTAGCTAGCCCTCCGTACTTTCTTTATCCTAGGTTAGAAAGAGAGCGACGGGAGATCATCGCAGCAGAAACGAAGACCAAAGCCAAGCAAGGGAGCGGCCCCCTTCCCTTTTTTTTTCTCTCGATCGGACAGCAGCGGAATAGCCCGAGTGCGGGGGGGAGTTGACTGCTCTCGGCAGCTCCCAAATTTCAGCCGCACGGTGAAACTGGGAGAGTGACGGAGAGGTGAAGAAGGGGGAAAAGGGGGAGAATGAGCTTTCTTGGGAAGGATTAGGAGTAATAGGAGGAAAGGGGGAGGTGCCTTGAGCTGGTGAAAAAGCTTACACAGAGAGGGAGAGAGAGAATAGAATACAGGGGCCAAGTTGAAGTTGGTGCCTTTGAGTTCTTGAAGAGGAGAGAGAGAGAGAGAGAGATTTGTGGGGGGATGATGGAGTGCTTTTCCTCCTCCTCTTTTGTTTGCACTTAGTTTTTTGGCCAGCTTTAATTAATTTAGCTTTCTCAAATTAAGGGAGGGGGTGGGGGGTCCAGTCAAACTTTGGATTTGATTCGCTTCTCTTCCTCCAAAAACTCCCTCCTTTTTTCTATAATTTTCAATTTTCAATTCTTCATTAATTTTTTATTTAATTTTTTGGGGGGTTGGCTTGGTGTTTTGATGCTTCCTTTAGGGAGCAACCGGACGAATGACCCCGGCTTGTACGTCTCCTCCTCCCGCTCTTGACTCCCCTCTGCCTTGATTTTAATATCTCCCTCCTTCCCTTGATTCGTTCCCGCTTGCCTCGCCACGAAACGACATTCCCCCAAAAACCATCGTAAGCATTTCAACAAAAACGATAATTAATATTATTTTCATACGTAAATAAGATATCGATCTATCAATCGCCTGTTTATCATTTGACTATGAAGTCTCTCCCTATGTATATATATTATGAGTCCCGAAGGATCTAGAAAACGCAGGATAACGATCATATTTGGTGTGTCGAGTTACTCTACCACCACCGGATGAATATAGTACCATGGCATTTGTGTATTTTTGTCAACTTAATCGGAAGACAAATGCTCGGGCAATACAAGCATTTATTTGTTCATGTTTGCTTTACCAAGTGATGTCACAAAGTCTAATACCGTAGAAAATGTTTATGTCTTGTTTGGTAACTGGTCAAACAGGATTATTTCTATTCTTTTATTCATTTGAATAAAAAAATAATAGATTTATGTTTGATAGCATCACCTATTTTTTTTTCTAATAAATTTGTTCTCGGGAGTATATTTAGAACGGAATCAATAAATGGAAAAAAAGTTGTTTCTTTTTCTCAAAAACAACTTAAGAATCAACTCAAAAACAACTTAAGAATCAAGCAATTTTATTTTCCTTTCTTTTTCTTCTTCTTCATCCTCTAGCTCATCGTTGGCCTCCCAAACAAGAGTTGGCAACCTCACTAGAGCCTCATCGACTTGAGCCTCGCCATGGCGAGACAATGCCGAGGCATTGGCCGGGCGAGGCTCCCAAGGTGAGCGATCGGCTAAAGGAAAAAGAAGAAAAGAAAAAAAAAAGAAAAATATAATAAAATTATTTAAAATTTAAAAAATCTAAGTCAAAAAAAATTGAGAATCTTATCAAATGCATTTTCATTCCAAGAATATAAATTTTATACAATTAATAAACTCTTTCAAATACTTAAAAATTCATATATGGACAAAATCGAAAAAAAAAAAACTATTTATGAACATAAATTATTCCCAATAATAAAATGATTACTAAACAGGCTCTTAGTAGAGCTATTATATTTGCTTTATCTAATTTATGGTACATTGGATTACATGAATTCTTATTTAGTCCACAGAAAATAAATAAAACTATCATCATCTATTATCCTAGACCTAGAGATCTCAAGTTCTAAACAACGCATGGTGAATGTACTCACAATGTGTTTGGTTCAAAATTTAAAAACCCATCGGGGAAATATAAATTGCATTTGGTAAAAAATTCACCGTAAAACAACTTTAGGCAAAATAATGTTTGGTAAATTTTTTTGCAAAGGCTTTAGTTGTAATTTTTCTTTTATTTATTGAAAAAAATAAAATATTTCATTAGCTTTGATGAAGGGTTTACGCTGCTAGTGAACCAAATCTAGCATTGATGACTCTTGACAAAACCTGAGGTCGCCCAACTCAAGCAATTGTCACCTTGGGTAATGCGACCTCGAGTGACCCTTGTTGGGGTCGCATGACTCAAGCAGCCGATGCTTGGGTGGTAGTGTGACCTCAAGCCCGAGGTTGCACAACTAATGCTTGTGCGATCACATGGCCTCAGGCAGCTATCATGTGGGTTGCAAAACCTCGCCAACCCTTTGTTGGTCTCTCGTCGGCCCTTTGCTAGTCAGATTTGATCTCGTCAGCCTTGCAATAAAGATGAACAGTAGCAACGAATGAAAAAATTGGAAAATTGAAGATTTTCTAAAGAAAAAACTTATTTAATCATAATTTTAGCATTTTGTAAATGTTAGAAACCCAAGACCAGTCCCTAATTCCCTTGGACTTTCAATTTTTCTAAGTTCAGCATTTGGTCGAATGCCACTTTAAAATGCTTTTCAAACGTCCTAATATTTTCCCAAGCCAAAAGTCCATTAGTTACATCAGACCAAACGCACTCCACTCATTACCATGCGATTATTTTGTTGCACATTGAATCTGTACGACCTTAAATTTTAATTTTTCCCCCCTCTTTTTTGCCACCTGGGAAAACGTCGTAACAAAAATCTCGTACGGGAAAAAAAATAAATGCAATTACCAAGTGGATGTTGCGCACGAACGAACTTGTGTGGCGCGAGAGAATAAAAGCACGAAATTATTCTCTCTTTTTTTTTTCTCTCTCTCCTTTCGTTTTAAATTCAATGCTCCATTTACGTACCGACATGATTGGCATTGATTTCTTCGATTGGTGGACTTTTCGTGTCCCCTTCTCATCGAGAAATCCTCCGTCCGATCCTTGCGAATTGCGATTTGAACCGCAGCTCTCGATGCCCGTCATGACCGCCGGGTAAAAAATGGTGGGGGAAAGTTCCTCCCCCCCATCAAAACGTGCGACGACAATTCGCGCTTTTAGCGACATTTGCATGAAAAGGATTTTTTTTTTTTTTTCTGATTTCGGGGCCTCCGAGGGAGAGAGAGAGTGGGGGCAGATATCTCAAGAGTCGCCCCCGCAATTATTTTATTTGTTTTTCGGAGTTTGTCCTTTCTAGATTTGTTGTTTCCTATTCGTGCTCCTCGGACAGTCCAATCCGCTTCTATCTTTTGGGAACCCAAAAGGAATAAAAAAAGAAAAAAAATAAAGAAGGTGCATGGAAAATGTCGCATGCAAAAAAAATTAAAATTAGGAGATATATTTAGGAATCGCGATGCGAAAACTTTGTAAGAGTAAGGCTGGAAATACTGAGTATATTACCATAATAATTTAATTAACTCTGTTAATTACTTTTGAGTGCTAGAGGAATTAAATAAGAAAGGAGGCACTAGATTAATACAAATTCCACAAGCCAAATGCATGGACCATGAGATAGTATTAAAGATATTTTGCTTGAAATTATTAATTAATGAATAACGTGTTCGTTATTGACATTAATTGATGTCTAATCGTTTTCTTCAACCGTAAGAAAATTCTCCATTTATTTAGTTTTATAAATGAAATAAGAGACCGTCTTTTGAAAAATATTCTCCAAACTATCCATTTTTCACCAAGTAAAAGGAGCCTCGATTAATAAGTACATGCAATCGAAGCATTTTAAATGCAAAAAATACACAATGATTATTGAAGTGTTATTGTTTTCATTATATGACATAATAGAAATACATATTGCCATTTTAAGGCTGGAATTTCCACCCTCGAGAAAAAACGGCTCTAGAATTTGATCAATTTGCCGTGACATGTCTCCAAATGGAGGAACTCTAACTCAGCAATTTTTCTCCATAGAACGTCCCCATCAAGTATAGGGCCAAAATCAATTTAATGATCTGAGCAACGTTCAACGATCGAGAACTTCTGCCAGCATTGAAATTGGTAGGTGAGATTATGGATGACCGATCCTTGGCTCCCTCCCGAGAGTGGAAGAATCTCAAAACGCCACGACAACTTCGATTAGTTGGTGAAGGCCAGTTGTGATTACGCCAAATTTTCCCCCTATCTCGTCCTAAAGAAATCGCAAGCTCGAGGAGACAAATGCAAGCGTGCGTTTGAATCTCACATCACGCGATAACGAAAGAATAACAGAAATAATAAAAGCAAAGAAAAATTATTGCGGCCCCCCCTTTGAAGATGAGCCAGCAATTTCCTCTTTTTAATTACATTGTCGGCCTTATTTGATGATGTATGCCATCAACATCCTCACGTCCAACATAGTCTTTGACGGGTGACGAGCTGATCTGGACCGCTCACAACCCAACAGTTCTCGTGGGGGACTATGGTCCTTTTTTTTTTTTTCCAGAATAAAATACATGTAAATCTTTTATTTTTGAGTTAATATCACAAAAATCTCAAACCGATACTCCTCTCGCAAATTTATCGTTAATTAATATTTTAATCTCGAAAAAGTCAAATTGATACATTTATAAGTAATTTACCATTCACCTAATTTTTGTTATATTTTATTGTAAAATCGGTGAGTTGGATAACATATAGCAATTGGCGGTATATCATTAGTGGGTTCACGTGTTTTTTTTTTAATTTTTAATGATATTAATCCAATATGTCAGAAGATATATTTGTCACGAATCTATCAGTTTAGAGTTTTTTACGATAAAAAAATTAACTTTGGATAAATTTGTGATAAATGTATTGGTTTGGGATTTTTGCCTATCAAAAAATTATTTTTGAATAAATTCGTTACTGTTAAGAACAAATTTGTCACATATATATGAATTTTGGATTTTTTGTTGTATTCATCCTTTGTTTTTTTTTTTATTATTGACACGCTTTTATTTTTTGGATGTTAAAAAACGGCAACCGACAACGCAAGTGAGGATGGTTTCCCAAGGTAATTGTCTCCGGACGACCTAAATTCAGAGCATGATAAGATCCGGGATTTGAATCGAAAAAGATCATCCCTTTTTGAAAATATGAATTTTGAGTTTCAACGACTAACGAGAGTACGTACGAAGATTTTACGGGCGCTACGCCTTTTTTATCCCCTCCTTTTGCGAGTAGATCGTAGTAGGGAAGTCAAGTCTTCTTATTTTATAGTAGGGCAAAATTGAAATACTTTGAAAAACTTGCAGTAGAATAATAAAGTGAGAGAAAGGGTCATTTTCTTGTATATATTTATTTATTTTATTTTTGAGGAGCGGAGTGAATGTGGACAAATTGGTGCGGGTAAGAGTGGGGGCACATTTGTCAGGACGCACACCGCACGAGCGCATCCTATTCTCTCTCTCTCCCCTCCGTTAGATTCGCAACTTTGCCTCCTCCCTCAAGCCACACACTCCACCCCATACATATTTTGCCGGAAAAAATAATAATTTAAATATAATTGACATATAAAAAAGGGAAAATAAATATACACGGCTTTAAAGTTTTCATTTTTTAAATCTATTTAATAAAAAAAGAATTGGCCAAATTATCGATAACAATTGGAGGGTCTTCCGAACGTGCTTGATACGGCTTTGAAATTGCTTTCGTTTTTTCAAATCTATTTGGTGAACACCTCGTAGTTACAACATCGACGAAATTGTCTTTAGTAGTTTCAAAGACAATGACTTCGAGCGTTCATAAATAGTTGATAACAACTCTACGATGATGTTGTGGGTTCCTTTTCGGCGTCATGGGTTTCTTTTCTGCAACAGAACATACGCAATAATTTTGAAGCAGTTTTTACTCGGGCACATAATATAATCTATAGCCACGGTGTGAACCTTCTGAAAGATATGTGCACGGCCACGGCACAATTCCATTCGCACCAAACAGGGTTGGATAATCCGCGGGGTTGGTGTGAAGCTCTTCGATCGCCCAAGTAATCCTTCTTTTTTAGGGTTGGCAGCCCCTCCCTCCCTCTTGTATAGGTGCAAATAGCGTAGGTGGTGGGAGTAATTCCGCCTAAGCTTTCGCTAGGCTTGATGCGTGCACATCGATTTATGGAGCGCATGGATACGTTGCCTCGCTAGTCACCCGTGAAAATACGCCTGTCACTCGAACAACTTTCGCTCGTTTATTTTATAATGTTTGTTCGATTTATATTTGTCTTGTGTTCCCTGGAAAATAGTCAGTCGGAGGATTTTGTATGACGAGAGGTTTACCGCTAGGGAACAAGCCGGAATCCTCGGAAGGAAAGCAGCCCGATTTCAGGACGGACCGTCCGTCCATTCAGAAGAAATAAACATAAGATAACACGAAATGTTTTGTTTTGTTTTGTTTTTGGGGCATTCATATATTTATATATATTTTGCTTCATTTAATGTTTTTGGGTTGCTTTGATTTGAAAAATGTCGAAAATTAATAATGAACAAAAAGGCGTGTTCCCGCGGTGAGCCCCGCACCCGCACCCAAAAAACATTAAACGTCGCCAAGTGGGGCCCCCGATCCTTTTGGGCGCACGAGCGTCTCAAACAGTGCGTCGTCGTCACGAGTCCTCTTTTACCCCCTTTCCTTCCCCCGAATTATCTATTCTTTTTCTTTCTTTTGCTACTTTTTTTTTTTAATTTCCGAAAAAATCGTTTTTCTTAGATTTTACTGCATACGGCGAAGCTCGTGACCCGTGCGCACAACGTGTCGCCCCGGAATAAAAAAAAGCGGATTTCGAATTTGGGATGAGAGCGTGCGGCTTCTCCTCTTGTTGCCAAGAATATTTTCAATTTAATTCTTTCCTTTTCTCTCTCTCTCTCTCTTTTTATCTTTCTTTCTTTCTATTTTCGGTGAGTATTCTCTTTTCTCTGCTTTATTTCTTTTCCTCGATTTTAGTTCGTTTCCTTTTCGATTCGGGGAAGGAGGAGTGACTTTAGGTTGATCGAAGAGATGGTCCCCTCCCTTCCCCCGGGGCAGAATTTTCAGGGTATTCCTCGTTTGAAGTTTTACTCCCGGAATGCGTTTCCACGAGTCAACTCGAGATTCGTGTTTCATCAATGGGGTTTTGAGAAACAAATTTCGAGATTCTCTCCCTTCTATTCAATACCAAGCGTTTCTAAATTTCTTTTTCGTGACTATGAACTGGATTCTGAATTACAATTTACCATTGAAAAACGGGTTTTATGGACTCGGGGTGAATTTGCACGGGGGTGCTGGAATTTGGAATTGAAAATCATACCATATTCTATTTCTTTTTTATTGAGGAAATTATTATTTTTCAAGAGAAAATATGTAATTGTGCGCATCCAATTTGTAGATCCATAAGAGATTAATCGAGGGGGTGGGGAGGAGACTAAAGGGATTTCTTTTTCTCCGAAGAGTGCGGAACGGCAAGTACGAAGAGTCCAACTAGAACAGTGACGTAAAGAAAAACTTGGATGGATGGCACGGCAACAGTGACCTTTTACCGCCATATGCGATAAATCAAAACAACTTCCGTCCTCAGTCGATAAGATTCAACAAATCATCGTCCGATATAATATGATAAGAATAAAAAGGATAACGAGGGACGAACGTATACAATATAAATATGGAAATCTTCTTGATATGGTGCTGATCTTCAAAGCTCGAGTAAATTGACCGATAAAAAAGGGGGGGGGGAGGATGGATTTGACCAAAGACTTTTTCGGGCGGGCGAAAACGAAGCAAATGGACGCAAAGTTGCGAAGGCGAAGCAAACATGCAAGGGCGGGCGGGGCGGGCGGGGAGCAGCTGGCGAACGGGGCCCCCGCCGCCCCTCCTTCCTCCTCCCCCGTCTCGACTTTGACTTTTGGTGGCGTTTCTTGGGTTCGGGTGTCGTTCTCTTTCATTAGGTCTTTTTTTAGGTGGTGTGGTTTGGTGAGTCGAGCGCCCCCTCCCTCCCGGCGCACTTTCTTTTTCGAATTCGCCACCCCTTTTTTGCTGGACAGTTCACGGGAAACTAGCGCCAAAATTGCTGGACGCATCGAGACTAATGCATTGAATTAATGCGGTAACTCCGTAGACAGATACCCGTGCGAGGATGTCCCTTCATCCTCCGGGAGAGGGAGAGCCCCACCGTGTACGGCGTAGGAATTAGATTTTAGGATTGATATTATAAAAAACTCTAAAATAATATATCTATGATAAATTTATTAAAGATTAATTTTTTAACTACAAAAAATACTAAATTAATACACCTTTGATAAATTTATAAAAAATTGATATACTTTTGTGATAAATTTAATCTCTATTAGTTTCGGTTAAATTTTACTGTTGAATTGCTGAATTAGATGACACGTTATAATTTATTGATGTATCGATTTGAGATTTTACTCTCCGTTTATTATAATTGTCCAGTTTTGTGGGTTTTTTTGTTATTAATATAATTTGATGGAGGGTATATTCTATCACAAATACTAATTTAGAGTTTTTAGTGGTTAAAAAATTAGTTTGGATTAAATTTATTGCAAATACATCAATTTGGATTTTTAGTAGTATTAATCCTAGATTTTATGAACAATTGATAGTATTGCACATGTGCGAGCCTACTTTTGTAAATTATTGTAAGGGGTGGGATTGATTTGGGTTTCGAG
Source organism: Eucalyptus tenuipes (assembly GCA_014182365.1). Lineage (NCBI taxonomy): Eukaryota > Viridiplantae > Streptophyta > Magnoliopsida > Myrtales > Myrtaceae > Eucalyptus > Eucalyptus tenuipes. The sequence continues at coordinate 32,519,003 of CM024542.1, read as the reverse complement.
AAATTGCTTTAATGAGATTTTAATCCTGATTTATTTTTATTTACATCTTAACTGGTGATTATGACTGGTCCCTGACCCGACCCCCTCCCGGTCGGGCACTGAAGATCTGGCGGGCACTTAGGGGATCATTCGCGCACTGCTCCCCTGGTAAGCCACGCGTGTGGTGCTGTTTTTGATTCATTGGTTGTTCACATGCTACTTTTTCTTTTTTTTTTTTTTTATGTTGGATTTGGGGAATTTGGAGGGCGATAAACGAACTTTTTGTAAATATAGAAAATAAATTCTAGTGCTCTCTCCGTTCCTCGAGTAGGTGACCCATAAGCACAGCGAGACCAGCAATTTTTTCTTGCTGTTTATCTTCTTTGACTGAAATCTCTTCAACAAATTGAGTGGCTGTTCAACTTACTTACTCTCCTCCTTTTCAAAATAATTTTACTTTTTGCCAATATGAAACGCCTTATCTCTTCAAAATACATAGATATTTCCAATTGAGAGAGCCAAGTAGTGTGTTTTGTTCATATGAAAAATACAAATATGCATTATCAATTACTTATAGACTCAAGCGATCTATATGATAGTTGTGGTGGCATTAGCCATGGTAGAGACATAAAGAACTTTTTGATGTCAATCAATACAAATCATGGGGAAGCCAAACTTCTAAATTAAACCATATGAAGGAACAATACGTCAAGTTAATCTAAAATCCATGTCAAAATATTATTTGTCCGAAATGGAATTCGACAAATTTATTAAAAAAAATCAATGAAAAGGGAGTATGGAGCAACAGATGATATATTGAGGTGATTATTTTCTTGACCCACCACGAGAAAAAATCAAACAATTCGATCTCACATTCAAATATACTTTCAGTTTGAAAAGAGTTTGCCCCCAAGCTGGCAGCATTTTGTTTCCCCATTATTTAACTCGTCCTGCAATAATAACACCAAAAGTAATATTATTTTTTAACCATCCTCAAATCATGGGAAATCTCTTTTTGTTTTCAATTGGGTCCCTGAGCTTGACTCTTATCATTTTCTTTGCTTGATACCTACCCAGCCTATTTAATGACCTTTTCTTTTTGGGGACCGAAACTATTGTAATTTTGACTTTAATGTTTCAATTCTTCGTTTCCCTTTGACATTGCGGGCCGTCCGGTTTATGATTGATAGCAATGGATAAGAACAGTTTATATATCCAGTTGGATAGCATAGCAAGTTAGCAACAAGACATTAAAAACAAAAAAAAAAAAAATCTATCTATTTACCTCCGGGTATTTATACTTCATTTTTCTGACTTATCCTTTCTCTAAGCTTACTCCCCAAGTCCGTAAACTTATCGTTTTTACAACTACGTCCTCCGAGGATGGTAAATACAACATAGGTTAAGTATCATGTCCTAGGAAAAAAATGTGGTGATCATGACCACGACCCAACTAATAATGGAGCAAATCCAAGCAATGATCAGCCTCATTATCATTAGTGTAGTTCACTATTTTGGAGGGGGCAATCATTGCTAAATACTAAATAATATCAAATTGAAGTATTCGCATATGTTGTCAAGATGTTGATTTCGTTAAAATTGGATCGTGGTCCCTTTTGTGTTTAATAACTTAGGTCTTGGAGGTGTATCTTTTCATAAAACATGTTATAATCTTGGCAAGAACATGGATTTACTTCACGGAGGAATATTTTGCTAATTTGCGTAATGAGTGAAGACAAGAAAAGTAAAAATAGTTTAGGAATTAATTAAATGTTTATAGGATACGTGAATCGATATTTACGAAACTAGTAAATGATGATCTCAACTATTATGAGTTATCATTCTGGTCCATCACACTACTGTGACCATCTTAATTATAGTGTAGGCTAGTTATCATTAATCATTTGACTATAAGGATCCATTTGTTTCTCAAAAAATTTAGGGTGTGTTTGTTTAAAATTGTTTTTGTTCCCCAGAACACAGATTTTTGTTCTTTTGTTCCGAGGAACAAAAAAAGAACAAAAACACATTTGTTTACACTTTTGATCACGGGAACAGATTTGGAATAGAAATAAGAAGTTTAAAAACTTGTTTCTTTTTAAGAACACTTTCGAGAAACACTATTTTTTCTTCTCATTTGTCTTATTCTTTCTTCTCTTTCTTTTCTTCTTCTTTTCTTCTTTTCTTCTTCTTCTTCTTCCTTTTCTGGTCACCGGCCTTGGCCATGGCCGACACCGGCGACCGGCCAGATGAGGGTCGGCGACCTCGTCGGATCGTCGCCGGCCCTCGGAGAGGCCAAGCCACGGCGAGGCTCGGCCTCCCGCCCGGCGCGAGGCCTGCTTGGCCACCGGCAATCATCGTTAGGCCATTGGTGAGCTCAACCTCGCCGGGGCTAGCGAGCCTCACCGTGGCTAGGCGAGGCCGCCGGCCAAAAGAAAAAAAAAAAAAGAAAAAAAAAAAAAAGAAAAAAATTAAAAAATTAAAAGAAACAAAAGAATTATACAAATTTACCAAACATGTTTATGTTCTTTTTTTTATTCCAAGAATATAAATTTTGTGCAATTACCAAACGCGTTCTTACTGTTCAAAAATTTTCCCCATAACGAAAAATTTTTTCTATTTCGTTCCAGGAACAATTTTTGAGTAAATGTTACCAAACACGCCTTTACTATCCAAAAGTATAATCCTCATTTTGCATCATTCAAATTGCTTCCAAAATACGATTGAACTCCGATGCTTGGGCTGGGATTCCGCCCTTGCTCGAGTCCTAGGCCACCGAGCTTGCATCCCTATGGTTGGGCCTGCGACTCGAAACCTAACCCTAGGTCCTTAGCGACCGAATCCAAGATCTGGGGTTGTACTCAAAACTCTCTCAAATGTGTGTTTTATAATTCTCTTTTAACAAACTAAAAATGATGAATTTCATATTATCTACAAAATACTACCAAACACATGGACCATTTGCTTCCCAAAAAATTTACTATCCAAAAGTATAATCCTCATTATGCATCACTCAAATTGCTTCCAAAATACGGCGAACTCGATGCTTGGGCTAGGATTCCGCCCTTGCCCGAGTCCTAGGCCACCGAGCTTGGATCCCTATGGTTGGGCCTGCAACTCGAAACCTAACCCTAGGTCCTTAGCGACTGAATCCAGGGGTTGTACTCAAAACTCTCTCAAATTTGTGTTTTATAATTCTCTTTAACAAACTAAAAATGATGAATTTCATATTATCTACAAAATACGGTCAAACACATGGACCATTTGTTTCCCAAAAAAATTTACTATCCAAAAGTATAATCCTCATTATGCATCATTCAAATTGCTTCCAAAATACGGCGAACTCCGATGCTTGGGCTAGGATTCCGCCCTTGCTCGAGTCCTAGGCCACCGAGCTTGGATCCCTATGGTTGGGCTGCGATTTGAAACCGACCCTAGGTCCTTAGCGACCGAATCCAAGATCGGGGTTGTACTCAAAACTCTCTCAAATGTGTGTTTTATAATTTTCTTTTAACAAACTAAAAATGATGAATTTCATATTATCTACAAAATACGGCCAAACACATGGACCATTTGTTTCCAAAAAAATTTACTATCCAAAAGTATAATCCTCATTATGCATCATTCAAATTGCTTCCAAAATACGACTGAACTCCGATGCTTGGGCTGGGATTCCGCCCTTGCTCGAGTCCTAGGCCACCGAGCTTGGATCCCTATGGTTGGGCCTCCGACTCAAAACTTGACCCTAGGTCCTTAGCAACCGAATCCAAGATCCGGGGTTGTACTCAAAACTCTCTTAAATGTGTGTTTTATAGTTCTCTCTTAACAAACTAAAATTGATGAATTTCATATTATCTACGAAATACGGCCCAACACATGAATCATTGTTCTTGAAAACAAGTTCTTTTAAAATATGTTCCAGCAATTTTTCTTTTCCCGAAAACAAACGAAACCTATGTATTAAAACAAAAGATGATAATACATTTTGCTCTATGAAATAGAGTAAATGACGTTTTCTATTGTTTGTTGCTTGTTTGTGAATAGAATTTTCACCGGAATGGTTGGATTGGAACCGGTTCGTGTAAGAAAGTAGAGTACAAGTGATGATACATAGGTTGACATAACAACTCAAATAAGCGACCATCCGCGAATTTGAGATTAATCAAGACTCTCCCCAGAATTAGTGGATCAATCTGATTTTGACGTGGCGACTTGCCATTGATGTTGAGTAATTGGGATAAAATGATATAATTTTCTTTCATTGTAAAAGGGATTGGGAACGGGTGAGACTAATTCCAACATCATGGGGAAAAGTATATGTGACCCTAATTATTGATATTTCAAGACATATATAATGCTTTTTCTTTACAAATCGAAACGTGTGAACTAACTAAATGCACATTATGTTACATGCCCGGCTCCTCGATCTCGGTTCATATTCTGCTTTATTTTATGCAAATCATTTTAATTTGATGATTACTACGTTCTATAAGAAAAAGCCACTCATCTCAACATGCTTTTTCAAGATTGTTTACATGACATGCAGCATTGCGCCTTAGAAATGGTGTTCAATCCAGACTTGACAACTTTTGAATCTTGAAAGTAATTAATTATGTCGGGTGCAAAGCTTAGGCCTCGTTTATTTCGTTAAAAAAAATATTTATAAGATAATCTCGATTTTTTAAATTTTTAAGAAGAATCAAATCTCAGAAGATAAAACGTATCTCCGATTCTCCAATGGGCTCTAAGTCTACGGTACTATGCTTGGAGACTCATCTATAAATTAACCTCAGGCCTACCGGATCACGTGCGCATTTCCAGATTGCACAAACGGCCCGGGAGTGCAGGAAAGTCCAAAAGCTCGAAAACCCGAACCGGATCGCATTGAACCGGCTCGAATATTCGGTTCTTGACTCTCGAGTATGACCGGGCCAGTATTCTAACGGGTGACATAATTCTCACTCAGGCCGATCCGGGTCTTAATATGCTCGGCCCCGAATTGCCCCGGCCCCTTCTTTTTTAAAAATAAATAAAAATATATCTAGTATTGGGAAAATTTAAACGTTAGTCATTTATCATTTATACACCTTAATAAAAGCTATAACAAATAAATTAACTATCAGACTTTAAACGAGCCACAAATATTGTGTTATTTTAAAGGTGAGGAGTGCGAATCTTATTTATTTTTATGAATACATTTTTTAAAATTGTTTTTATGTTAGCTATTTGTTGGTCATATATTAGAGTTTTGAAATTTAATTCGGGTTAAAGCCCAAACCAAGTAATTAAGATTTGGATTTTTCGAGCGAGGGCAACAGATTGAGCTGAGAAAGTCGAGCCCGATTTGTTAGGCCATAGCCTACCTAGTCTCCACAACATTTCAGAAAAGTGTTAAAAAAGTTTTAAACCTATTATATTGGTGCCAATTTAATCATAAATCTTTTGACCTAATGTCTATTTAGTCATTCCGGCTAATTTTGACAAAATATTGATGACATGGACACCCATTGGCCTACATGATACCGTTGGTGCTAACATGGACAAATTTAATAATATCATAATATTTTTCCAAATTTTTTTTCAATTTTTTTTGGTTTTCTTATATATATATATATTATTCCTTTTCCTTTCTTCTTCCTTCTACTCGTGATCGGCCATCGGCCATGGCAGAGTGAGTAGGCCTCATCGGGGCGAGGGTTGCCGTCGCCTGCTATAGGCGAGGCCTAGCTAGGCGAGGGTCGGCTTCGCCATTGTCCTAGGTAAGGCCAACCAATGGCGGCCCTCACCCAAGCGAGGCCAGCTCGGCCTATCATGGCTAGTGCTTGGCCATCGCATGTGGCTGGTCATCGGCAAAAGGAAGAAGAAATGAAAAAAAAAATAGAAAACATTAAAATATTCTTAGAAATTGTCCACATTAGTGTGGCGGCACGTGTTCATGTTAGTAATATTTGACTAAAATTAACTGGAATGACTGAATTGATATTAGGTCAAAAGGTTTAGAATTAAATTGGCATAATAAAAAAGTTTATGACTAAATTGACACAAATGTAATAGGTCCAAGACATTTTCAACACTTTTCCCAAAACCTTGTCTTATCTTCGGAAAAAATCTTGCTTGAACTTGAATCAATATGGATAAATCAATCTCGGTTGTTAATCAGTCAAGTCCCACATATTCTCACATGTTCTAATGGTTTTGGTCACGCGTGGTTCATGGATCCAAGTCCAAACAAGAATTACTCATCTTTAGCCCCTGAATCATTGAAAGAATATTTTATGTAATTTATCATGTGGCAGTGACTTGTACAAAATGCTATCAAGAAAAGAAAAGTCTCAAATTCAAACAGGATGCAATTTTTCACGTGACCAGTATTACAGGACAGTTGCATAGCTCTGACCAGTATTAGCGAACAGTTTCCGTTGCCTTATTAAATCTGTAGTGTTTTATAATACCTACGTTTAAAGTTAGTGTCGTGCTGTGAAACGACTTTAGTAACCCTTCAATAAATTTGTCGTGGATTTTATAGTGAAAAGACACCGATCATCAGTACTTTTGACATTCCAAACTTATTTTTCTTTCCTCCTTTAACGTGCCCATCCGACAACAATTGCTCTCCTCCTCTACTTCTACATTCCATAATTGCATGTATTTCCTCTATGCATGGTTTTAATGAAGTTTTGCCTCAAAAAATTATTTTCAGATGTTATCATTTTGCATATCTTAGCATCGTACTCTTCTAAAAATTCCTCTATGCTAGGCCAACTATCGGCAATACTCACAGAGGGCTGGGCGATAGGCACCCATGTCGATCACAAGTGAAGGTTGCCTTGCCCGACTCTTGCCCCGGGAGAGGTCGCCCCTCGTGGCCATCCACAAGGTCGGCCCTCGCCAGCCCCGAGTGAGGCCAACCCTTGCTAGCTTTGACAAGGGTGGCCTTGCCTGCGGTTGTCGACCCACGTCGGAAAAGAAAAAAGAAAAGATATTTTGGATAAAATGCCCTTAACCGGTCATAAAATTTAGCCGGTTTGCGACCGGGGAGATCAGGTTCTTATTTGAAATAATCAAGACCCTTTAGGTTTTTGTTTAAAATAAGATAATTTCAAATCCTTATTTGAGAAAATAAGGGTATTTTCGACTCTTTTTTTTAAAAAAATTTCCCATATAAATATATATAACTTTTTTGTTTCCAAACTGTGATAAATGAATTTTGGCAAGTGTCGCGCGACGGCACATTTATCAAGACTGTTCTTCCGGGAAAGGACCCGGAAAGGCCACCCCCCCCTTGCGGCAAAACTTCCCATTCGGCGCGGATTACGTTGCAGACCATGTCAGCGGCGGCACAGAAAATAAAAACCATGCTGCAGAAGAGAAACCACGGTCGCGTCGTCTTCTTCTCTGCTGCTTCCCGCCGCCAATTTTGATAACGTGAACACTCCCCCTCGCTTTGTCATCGCCTTTTCAGCCAACTTTTTCATCCATTAAATAAGTGAGTCCCAAAGGCTTATCCGCGTTCCATACCGACAGCGCCACAGCAGTCCAGACGTGCTTCACCAATTCCCCTTCTGGGTTCTCTTCACCGGTCTCTCTGTTCGATTCTCTCGGCTCAGCGTGTAAGCCCCCCTTCGTTCTTTTCTCTCTTTCTATTCTTTCTTATTCTGTATTGTTATCTCCTTAGCTTCGGTCAGCATTCGAGTTCATTAATATTTTCCGTACTCTTTCGTGGGTCCTTGCTGGTTTTTCGCTTTGTTAGTAGCATCGGATTCTTTGTTAGAAACAAAGAATTTCTTTAAAATTGCGTGTCCGGGAGTTCTGTTTGGTGGAGTTTAAAACAGAGTCAAATCTTGATGGTTTTGTTTAATTGGAACCTGAGGATGAGTTAGAAGCGTTAGTTGGCCTCTCTGATATGGTATTATAAAGAACAAAAAAATGTGATCTTTTGATCAGATTAATAGTGCGATGGAGAGTTCCCGAGAGCAAATGCATGAATCTAGTCGTTCCTAGTCGCCTTTGATTAGTTTATGGGGATGGATCGTTAAGCCTCGAATTAACAAGTGTCTGTCCTTCGTCTGTTTCATTTCTGCGTTTTCTAGTTGGGTTCACGGGTGGTCTCTTGATTTGTTTTCGTCGTGCGGAAGCACTATTTTTTTTTTTTTTTTTCCAGAAGTTTTCTGTGGCGTCATGATGTGATTTCAGTCGACCTCGGCTTACTGCTCAACTCCCAACTTACGTGGGACGTTGACTCCGGATCATTAAAAAAACAAGATTGATACTGTTACTCGTTATCTTGTCCCGGTTTAGCTCGAGCCACTCGCCCTAAAGAAAATTAGGAGGAATTTGCCGGTTGAACATGCTAATGAGAGGCCGAGCGACGGTGTCATCCATGGATAGATGCCTTAGGATATACCCCGGTGGTGATGAGTTTGCAACCGCATCTGATAATCCTCATCACACAAATGGCAAGGGATTCTAGTGTCACTATCGTTGACTTTGTAGTTCAATTATTCTGTTCTATTGATGTTAGCTAACTGCCTGATTGCTGTCTTCCAAAACTTGAATTTGATAAATCTCATTAACAAATGTGGAGTATTGCGAGATGTGGCTGTGCAGAAACTCGTGTTACTGAAAAAGTGATTCTTGAAAATTCTGACAAATGCTTCAGAGATCATATGGGAATTAGCTATCGTGTTCTCGAGGGTTCAACATATGAACCTAACCTATTACGTGGCAAATGATGTGGGATTTACAGAAAAGGATGCAATAATCAATGAGATAGGTTTGATGGTAGTACTGAACTAGTTCAATGGCCACGACCAATAAAAAAAAATAATAAAAAAAAAAACTAGTTCAATGGCTTTTGGAGTGAAATCATCCTGTAAACACTTAAGTTGAATGAATAATCCCTTCAATGGCTCTGAAATTTCTTGATTCATGCGGTACAATACAGATATAATAATCAGAAACGTCGTCACTAGCATAAATGTACTTAGTGTTTGTTGCAGGTGCAACTTCTATGCAGATCTCATGGCATAAGCTTAGGTGTGCACTAGCCATTTTCCTCATCTCCTCTGGGAAAGAGAACCTCCAATGCATCAGTCTGCAGAATGTGCAAATGTACACATTGTTTGAGGTCATGAACACATCATATAGGTATTCCTATAGATTGATGTATGATGTAGGCAGTCCGGTAATGGATATTTTACTGGCGCGATAAAGAGGAATGTGACTATTCCACCATAGGTCCATATCTTATTAGCTTTCTGCTGAGGGAATTCGGTGAAAGCATGTGGATTGTTGGTGTTTTTCTCAACTATCGGCTTTCTATTCAGGGGATTCAGTGAAAAATATATCTGGATCGTCGATTGCCAAGAACTAACCAACCAATATTGCAGGATAACACAATGGCTTCTCTAGCGACAGCCGAAGTCTGCGACTCAAACGCATCAGTTGTAGCAAGCGGCGACCTGCGCGTGCTGCATCCTGTATTCCAGATATATGGTCAGAAGAAAATGTTCTCGGGTCCTGTTGTCACTGTCAAGGTATTCGAGGACAACGTTCTGGTTCGGGAGCTGCTCGAAACCAGAGGCGAAGGGAGAGTTTTGGTCATCGATGGCGGAGGAAGCTTGAGATGTGCACTGGTGGGTGGGAACATGGGACAGTTGGCTCAGAACATGGGATGGGCTGGGATTGTTGTGAATGGCTGCATTAGAGACGTGGACGAGATCAATGAGTGCGCGATTGGCGTTAGGGCCTTGGCTTCGAATCCCCTGAAATCGAGCAAGAAAAGGGTCGGGGAAAAGCACGTCCATGTCTATGTCGCCGGCACGCTGATCCGCGATGGTGAATGGTTGTATGCAGATAGTGATGGGGTTATTGTCGCCAAAACCGAACTGTCTGTTTGAAGCTTAAAGAAAGCATTTTCGAGGGAGCAAGATTCGACAAGAAATTTAACTTTGCCACTTTGTTATCTTCTCTCATTGATTCCGCATTCGGAAGTGGTCAAAGCCGATGGGCAAGAACTTCAAGTTTGTTGTTAAATGCTGAATGTTGTAAAACACTCCCAATGAGAGTTGGAATAAAACGAAAATGAAGTTTGTCCACATTTGTTTATTTGTACGAATCACACTGCTTTTGTTTCATATACAAATATAACTTGACATCCTCGAAGGCCTACAAGAATTTGACCCTTTATCCCAGCAAGTTAACAAAGTTATTGGATAAAGGAGACGGAACATAGAAGCGAACGCATGAGCCGTATACAGGTTCCAAGTAAACAAGTTTGGCGCCAAAGCTCAAAATCCATTTAGTTAACATATAGAATCACTACAAGACGCTAAAAGCTATACCAGAACATCATCTCAAGGCAACACCAAAGGTCAAAACATGCCTGTAAATTATGAAAATCTTTTAGCAAGGTTCCCCATTTCACTCTCGTTAGCCCCAGGAACTACGAAATGCCCAGGAGGACCGAACAACCCAAGCAAACAGTGAGAGAACCTTAGTAAAGTGCAAATGTATAAAAGATTTCTATCAGATTTCGATTTCATCTCCCTGATCCCATCTTCTATGCAGTATGGGCCTTGGTTGAAACATGCTCGATATGCGTTGGCCATGATTGCTTGCGTCATGCACAAGCCTAGACTTTGACAGTACGCCACAAATCAAGCACAATGCCGGGAGAGATGGAGAACCATAATCAATCGGTCCAAGAGAAACAAGGAATATTTCAAACGAAAGGGGTCCTTCCTCCCCTCCTACTGTGTCTGTCATAAGCGGTGTTGAATTTGTCAATTAGTTCGTTCATTGTGCTGCAAAGAGAAGAAGAATTATTTGAGTTTCTGAAATGACGCCTCACAACGTTGGGAGCAAACACACGCATTGACAAGTTAATATCAATCCAATCATTATCAATTTGTCTGTGCACCTTAGAAAGCACACAAACCAGAATTAAGTAAATTTCACAAAAGAAAGCTCTTAACTTTGCTACTTTCCCTAAAGCTTAGCTGACCTGTACCCAAGGTTTATCATGTTCCTAGGCTTCCTACAGACGGACTAACTTGAAACCTTGTGAAAATGCATTGTGTTGCTAAAGGCTAAACATTGGAGAAGGTTTTCCAACACCATGTCTGCTGGGAGCAATTTCTAACAAGTAGATTGCACAAAAAGTCAAATATTAGGGAGATGTCATCCATGTTAAATTGTTCCTGATGAAAATTCCAACTTATAGAATCTTACAGATTCAGCTAATAACTCGTATCATTACACAAGCTTTCAGGCACATGACATGTATGGTTTGATTTATATACACAATCTTCCTGCCTGAACAAAGCCTTATTACCCAGAAGATGGTCCAGCACAGTATTTCCTCTGAAATCGTGACTCCCAAACATGCTCATTATGAGTCCAAAGTAAATAATTCAAAAGTTTGTTCATACCTTGAGCAGTTGGTGAGCATGGCCAGGTAAGTAATCAGCAACGTATCATTGTACTCCTGGAAGATTAGCAAATTGGAGAAGAATTTAGGGAAGAAAGTGAAAATAAAATCGCTCAGCCACTAACATATAAAAAGTAATTTAAAAAGGAAAATAGAAAACCTCAACTTCAAGGCATGTTAAACTAAACAGAAAACTTACCATCAGAAAGTCGTCCTGAAATTTCCCTGATTCAATAGCTGGCAATCTTCTGAGAAGACTAGATACTTGTCTCAGCAGAGAATTTTCACAAGGAATCTCACCTGCAAGTGCAATCATTACATACTCTAAGCTGTACTAGTCATACCCATAGATAGTAGATACACGTCTTCTATGCGGCAATCCACTTTACATTGAAGCAACAGAAGCCACATTTCAGAGGATACATAGGATATGGAGATGGGAGCAATTGGTTCATCTGTTTTTCCATGCGTGCAAGAAATATTCTGGTAGGGCATAAACTTGGCTAATGAGAAAGTCGTTAGAATACTCGTCATCTCTTTCAAATTTCATTCATTCATTCATTCTCTTGTCTAAGTCACATTCAATAGTAGGTGGGCTGCAACTTTGTGGAAGGGGGCCCCTCACACTTCTTTAACACTACATACCTTTCTGCATTGCAAGAAGGTAGTGATGAAGCACTCTAACTCGGCTATTCAGCATCTTGATGGCACTGTGAATTCCCGTGAGGTGAGCAGCCACTGCAGAAGAACACATGCCAAAAAAGATGTGGGATTTAGTTCTTTTTTCCTTCAGTGAAATAAGAGAGAAAGCGTGAGTGCTATCATCATGCTTATTTGTACTCTTATCCACAGAAAAGCCTTCTCTTTCTCCTCCGCCTTATACCCTTTGCTCTCAGTTTTTGGGAGGGAGGGGAGTCGTGCTGTGTATTGTGCAGATGATGTTAGATAATGGACCGGGCGATGAGTCCTTACACTGAGTTGCCGCTGTACCTCCATCAGATGGCTTTAGATGAGCTACATGATCGACCGATATCCTTTCTGCTTCTACCGTCTTTAAAGAAAGGAACAAACAATTCAATTTTCCTGGTTCAGAACAAGTAGAAAAATATCTGATGCACGACAAAATAAACAGACATACCTCAATGGTGTAGCTAGCCCGGACAAATATAAGTTGTGGAATCCCATCTATGACATGCAGCTCTATGGTTGTGTAGATAACCATCCAATATACAGGAAAAATCATCTAGTGTTGTTAGTTGTGAGAAATAAATCAACTAAAAGTTTCAGTAAACATTAGAGTAGCAACAAATGTTCTTAGATAGTCTGCCACGAAAACGGCAGAAGCAAATGTTCCGAAAAATGGTCCATAAGGCATGGTATCAAAACTCTCCCAGAACAAATTTTTTTTTTTTTTTAAAGAAATCTAAGAATATCCTAGACTCCTGACTGTGATAAAAACCTGCCTCTTTCATGTATAAAATGCTACTAAAACACTAAATACCAAGAAGGCGAAGAGGAAATATATTCTCTGGCCAATGCACCAGAACAGTCACACATGGTGAGAATGGGGAATGGCACACATTACCGTTGGTGAGGAATGAGAATGGATTTCCCCTACTGATAACAAGACAATCAATGAACTTTCAGAAAAGGATATAAAAGTCACTTACCACTTTCGTAGATAGTAACAGGTAGATCCTTCTGGGCATGATTAATTGAAGGATTGAGAAGAACATAGACAGGGCTTTCATTGATATCCATCAACTGCCAAATATATCTTATCAGCCTTATCAATCGACACTTGCGAAACACTAGTGTAAATACATCCGACCATCATCATTTTGTAATCTAGACACCCAACACACGATAAACAGAGAAACTTGAATCTGTCTGTGGAGAACATTTTCTTGGACAGGGGTTGCAGCTCGCGAGCGAGCTTCGTCTACTGACTTGAAAAGGGGTCCCACCACAAAAAATAAATAAAAGAAAAGAGATGGATAAGTATCACATGAATATCCACCATTCAGGATCCATCAAAATGCACTACATACTATGACTGGAGAATTTGAAGTCTACAACTTCAGACTCGAACCATCACTGGAAATACTCAATGACAGCAACATTCCAACCTTATTTCCTTAAAATGCTAGAGCGAACACCGAGAAAGACATTCTCCATGTCGAACTCAAAGGCTCAAACACAGGGATCAATACAAAACGTGAAGATCACTACCAACTAGAGGACTACAAAATCATTACTCACAGCTTTGTGAATGTGCATATCGGATTCCTCGGCATCGCTCCCCGTTGAATACCATCCGAGCACATAGAAATTCGGAAAGACCTTCTTATCTGTCGCGGATTAATATGCAAAAAGAAAAAAAAATCAGAAAATACTAAGCTTGAAACCCTAACCCTTCCGTCCGCACAACCGAATCAAACAATCCCAAACATCATCCGTCGACAATCATAAACAGATGCGGGAAACGAAAGTTAGGGAGGGGATGAGGGAGGGTGGACTCAACAGAGCTCCTGCTTCTTGTCGAGGAAGGCGCGGTCGAGCGAGTGGGTGGCGGGGTCGTAGAGGAGCTCGAAGCTGTTGAAAATCTCGACGGTGCGGCCCCGCTGGACCCCGATCACGCACCCGTACACCCTCGGGGATCGCCGCCGCCGCCGCCGCCGCCGCCGGGGCGGACGGATCGGCGGCGCCGTTGGTGGCGGCGGGGGCGCCGTGGTGCGCGGAGGGCGGGGGTGGAGCTGGGACTTGACGCGGGTGTAGTGGTCGGAGATGTTGAGGATCACTAGCGGGTGGAGCTTGAACGTGAGGCCGCTGCTGGACGACGCCATCGAAACGGCCCCCCTCTCGCCGGCGAGAGGATGCGCACGCTCTCGGGTCGGTGTTCTTTCGGGCGGAGTGCGACGGATTGCGTCGTGCTTTCTCGATTCTCCGATTGATGTTCATCGTCACGGGTGGTGGAGGTCGCTTGAGCTGGGCCCGGTTGGAATTTGGGCCTTCCGAGCTAGGTGAGCCGCGGTTTTGTTTTGGGCCGAAAGCCCATTGCGCGATCGCCACGCTTTCGCGATGAACGGGAAGGGGCGAAGAGAATGAGCGAATGAAAACTTGCCGACGTGGACGCCGAACAAATCTAACCTCGAAAGTGTCCAAAAGATTGATATCGGAATTTTCCAGTCACTCAAAATAGATGAAGCTGATAGAAACACTTGGTTGCATTTTCTTGAACGTATTTTAGGTTATAATTACCCCATTTCGAATTTTCTAAGAATTGTCTTGTTGGACAATTGTCATAAGAGTCATAATTCCATTATACTAATACTAATTTAATTTTAAAATTTTCAATTTGATCAGTTTAATTATAAACATTTTAACAATTTCTCAATATAATTTGTATGGGCAATTTTTTGTGTTAACGTAGACAATTTTTGTATTGTTGGAATTTTGTCTGATCTTTTTTCTTCTTTCTTCCTTTGTCGATTGGCAAGCTGAATTATTTATAACGTTTTTAGTAAATTTTGCCATTTCTTTTTAACAAGTTTTCAAAGTGTCAATATATTCATTTGTTTTCTTTGTATATCTATATATAAATTTGTCTTTGCGGGTGAGATTTTTCAAAGAAAAAGATCAGCTGAGCTTTGATTTCTCTCGACCCCCGAAAGCGACTCCACCTCCAAGTCCCCACCACGATTGGTGAGCACTAGGCAGCTGCACCGGAGCACCGAACTTCTTGTTGATTTTCTTTCCATTTGTCCTCTTCAAAATGGATAATTTCTTTTTGTCTGTTTGTTCGTATGCGCTCGTCTCGGACTGGATTATCCGCCTGCAGTTCAAGGAAAAGAAGGAAGATCTCCTGGAAGGTAGCTCGGCCACTCCTCGCTTGTGGTGGTTCCATTGCTAGTCAAATCGGGGCCGCCGAAAAAGAATTAAGACAGAACGGCGTTTCGTGCCACGTTTGATCTCTTCGGCGGACAATGGCGTGGTGCTTCACGTAAGAAAATAACGAAAGTTCAACGTGTCGAATACAAACGTTTTTCTCGAGTACCCGCGCTCGTCGGAACGTGGATTCACGACAGCCAATCCCGTCCCGAACCCATATAATAAGAGCCTATCTTAAATTCGAGATTGAACTTTAATCAAGTGCATGAAAAATTACTAATCACATACCAATATTGATAATGAGCGGGAAAAGCACCATCCATATTGGTTTTAATACCTGTTTTGCGATTTTCATCTGGTACACCGCCAGTGTGTGATAAAATATCATTTCTTCCTTCTTTTCCTTTTTTGTCAGTAAATATAATTTCTTTAAAATTATTTTTTTCCAGCAACTATGAATAATTTCAACTCGTTTGATGGGGTCAATGGTAAGGGTTTCCATGATACACCCAAACTGATTGGAACATGTTTGGTGTATGTGTATTTACAACATGAATTGTATAGTACAAAATTCGAGATCGCTATTCATTTCGATTTAAATAAAGACAGCAATGAGAAGGCTTTTTTGGAGGGCGTTCATCGGGAGAAAGACAATGTATAATCAAATTGAACCGAAACTACTTTTATGCGAGTTTTTCCATCTATTACCTGAACCGGAAAGGACTTGATTAGAAAAAGCTTAAAAATTTGAATTCAGGTATTTTTTTTTACATCTTCTAGCTTCGATTCTGAAGTATCTATTCTTTATTTGGGAAAGTACGATGAGATGTCCCACGTTCGAATGCCAGTGAAAATTTGCATCCCGGTTCGTTTTTGTCCCCCTCTTCCTTTTTGGTCTGAGAGCAGATTGGATCCCTCGGAGCGTGACGGAACATAAATGGCAAAAATTGCACGAAACAAGAAAAATCCGAAAAAATTCAGAGCAGAAAAATGATGAAAAAAAAGGGGAAAAATTACCACCAGCCACTTAAAAATGGACACGCATACATACAATACCAGCCAGAATAATAGAGAAGCCTGTGTCGCTCCCTTACCCCTCTAAAATCTTCCGAAAAGCCGAGGGGAGGAAGCAGAAATCTCATGGTCCAATCCTGAAATCCCGTCGTGTCGCTTCCTTCGCCATTGGACCGAACCGCCCATGTCTGCCGCTGCTTTCACCGTGTCCTCGCCGTCGTGGCGTCCGATTCCGGTCCCGAGGTCCGTCCATGGAGGCAGAGCGGCGGCGAGAGTGGCGGCTCCCAGGGCGGCCCTGGTCGAGGCGAGGCCTCGGGGTCCGCCGGAGGCCAGGGACGGCGGCGGCGGCGGAGGAGGAGGAGGAGGCAGGGGCGGCGCGGTCTTGCCGGTGCTGAGCGTTGACCGAGCTGAGGACATCCAAGCCGAGGCTCGAGCCATGGCCCGCGCCGCCAATGCCACCGTTTACTCTTCCGAGCTCCTCTCTCGCCGATACGGCTCTCGCCCTATCAAGTCTCTCTCTCTCTCTCTCTCTCTCTCTCTCTACCGATGACTAAGCTGTAATTTATGCTGGATGTTATGTGCTTGTGAGCGTATTGTGTGAGCTTACGCGCGTAGATTTTGAGTTTCGCGGGAGAGATTGAATCCTGGTTCGTTTGGTTGATTGAGTGGAATTGAATTTCGCTAGGTGGTGGGGAGAACGCTGGAGATATTGGTCGCGCTAGGTTCTTTCGCGATTAAGCTGTTGGTGGATCAAAGCAATGGACAGATTGATCAGAATAAGAGGAAGCGAGGTGCTGAGTTGAGAAGGATTTTTACGAGATTGGGGCCAACCTTCGTTAAAATAGGACAGGGGCTGTCGACGAGGCCCGATCTCTGCCCTCCCGAGTACTTGGAGGAGCTCTCTGAACTTCAGGTACTGCTTCATCTCTGGGCATGTGCATCTGTGCGCTCCGAGATTGCACTTAACTCTCATAGAGACATGTTACTATGGCACTGCTCGATTCCTTATAAGAATCGATCGACCTGAATTCTAGTGCATGCATGAATAATGCATTTATGTCAATTCAGATGTGAAGATTGCATTAGAATCAAGAGGGCGTTTTTGTTTACATTCTTAGCATATTATTTTGTTGAGTTCGGACATCTCAAATCATTAAAGTGGAGTTTCTACATCTCGTTTGCTTGTACGATAATATTCAGGATAATAGAGGAAGACTGTGGAGAGATAGAGCAAGTTTTCTAATTGATTTATTGCCTTTATTTTTACCACAACAGGATGCTCTGCCCACATTCCCAGATACCGAAGCATTTGCCTGTGTTGAGAAAGAGTTGGGGCTGACCCTTGATTCGATTTTCTCATCTATATCCCCTTCTCCAATAGCTGCAGCAAGTTTAGGGCAAGTTTACAAAGCGCGGCTGAGATATTCTGGTCAATTGGTTGCTGTAAAAGTGCAAAGACCAGGGATCGAAGAAGCTATAGGACTCGACTTCTACCTGATAAGAGGTCTTGGAATTCTCATCAATAAATACGTTGCCATAATTACCAGTGATGTCGTTGCTCTTATTGATGAATTTGCTCGAAGAGTTTTTCAGGAGCTCAACTACGTGCAGGTTAGCTTCCTTATGAACCTAGGGTATAGATAGATGCTCGCACTACCATTCAAATTTGGCCTTTAACTCAAAGGTGTACTTGCTTCTTAAGATGTATAGTTAGTTCAAAAGATCTCTTTGCGGTTGTGTGATTTGGTAAGCCCTTCTATAAGATTTTGTTGGGCTTGATTGTTAATTTTGACAGGTGTCTGCAGGAGGGGCAGAATGCAAGGAGGTTTAAGAAGTTGTATGCTGACAAGGCAGATGTCCTTGTCCCTGATATTTTTTGGGATTATACAAGTGGCAAAGTGTTAACAATGGAATGGGTGGATGGAGTCAAACTAAATGAGCAGGAAACAATTGAGAGACAAGGTTTAAAAGTTCTGGATTTGGTGAATGCAGGCATTCAGTGCAGTCTGAGACAGCTGCTTGAGTATGGATATTTTCATGCAGATCCTCATCCTGGTAATCTTTTGGCAACACCTGATGGTAAACTTGCTTTTCTTGATTTTGGGATGATGAGTGAGACCCCGGAGGACGCGAGGCTTGCTATAATCGGTCATGTGGTTCATCTTGTTAATCGGGATTATGAAGCTATGGCTCGTGACTACTATGCTCTAGATTTTCTTGCACCTGATGTGGATGTGGCTCCAATTGTGCCGGCTCTTCGGAACTTTTTTGATGATGCGCTTAATGCAACTGTCAGTGAACTGAACTTCAAAACCTTAGTTGATGGCTTGGGCGCTGTTTTGTATCAGTATCCTTTCAATGGTGAGTTGTGTCTCTATTGATTTTTCTGCATCTGCATTCTGCCTTTCATGGACCTTGAACTCAAGCTGTGCCTCTTTCAGCTACCTCGGTTACTGGTTGCTACTGTTTGAAGATTTTTCCAATTGGGGACAAATAAATCAACAATAATTTATTTAACGGATTTTGTTAATGGTTGCATAGGCACTAGTTAAGGCACTAAATGGAGAAAGTTTGCATTTTTTCAGTACAGCGTTTTACTTGTATTTTGTGTGATCAGTGCTTTGGAAAACGAAACATACTTATGCTTACCAAATGCCCTGGGGGCAATCACGTTAACATAGCCCTTATTTTATATATGTCCTTTTTTTATTTATAACAGCCAACAGATAATGTCTGCTTTTCTTCTCTTTGCATGGAAGTTTGCAAGTCTGACTTTTTGACATGACCATGTCTCTGCAGTGCCTGCATATTATGCTTTGATATTGAGATCCCTTACCGTGCTAGAAGGTTTAGCACTTTATGCTGATCCTAACTTCAAGGTGCTGGCTGCTTCGTATCCTTATTTTGCTAAGAGGCTTCTCACTGATCCAAATCCGTATCTGAGGGATGCTCTTATCGAGTTGCTGTTCAAGGATGGGAGGTTTAGGCATGTGACTGCCGCTATCTTTGTTTTATGTGATGAGGATTATTATATTTTTTGGACATTGACAAGAAATGATACTCTTTTGCAGGTGGAATAGACTTGAAAACTTACTTGAACAAGGTAGAAAAGATAGAGACTTTTCGGCAAAAGATGCTTTGCAACCAGTTTTGAAGCTTTTATTGGGCCCTGATGGGGAAGAACTGCGGGTTTTGGTGGCAAAGGAGTCTGTTTGTGTAACAGAAGCTATTGTCCTTGGTTCAGTTATTGATGGATATAATTCTACTCCTGCATTTATGCGGAGTCTATTATTCAACGGGAATGCTAATGGACCTCTCGTGATGAATGATGAAGAACTGAAAAGCATGATAGATCTCAGGGATCAAGTCATGAGGATATGGGGACTTCTGAGAACCTCTCAAAGTTTTGATCCGAACCTTCTACAACCTATTCTGCAAGTAAGACTTTAAGTACTACTGGTGCTAGGAATTCATCTTATCTTGTGAAATTGAACTTTCATGACAAGTCCATTACTAACGCTTCATGTGAACAATTACCTTGCTGATTAACTAGAAATGTTCCTGGCTTTTGGGATTGGGAGGGTGGGTTTCCTTTTATCCTTTGTCCCCATCTTTAGTATCTGCTATAAAAGAAAAAAGCTGGGAAGTGGCTTTCACAAATATAAAATGCTGAGATGAATTACAAAATGAAAGCCAGATTTCCATATTCAAAGTGCACGGCTAGCGTCAAAAGCTTAAGCCACAGTCAAACCAAACCATAATCACAGTTGTGATGCTGTCCTCTTGGTTTAACACTGGAATTTCCCCACTTGGCCCACTGTGAGTGTCTGAAGTCATTCTCATTTAGAAGAAAGTGCTGTGACATGCCTGATATTATTCTCAGTAGGAGTTTTGATGGGGCATCGGGGGTTAATTGGGAGTCAAAGTCAGGTTGCTGAATCATGAGTTGTAACCCATCATTTGTTGGACGGAGCTGCTGAAATGTAACTTAGGTTAGGATGAGTACGTAAGCTAATTCGTAAAGAATGTTCTGACCAGGTCCTGCAAGAGCCTGAAGCACGCAGCTTAGGGGGGCGTGTTGCTGGTGGAATTACACAGCGTCTTGCAGCCAGAATGCTCCAGCAAGTTCTCCGGCTGCCGCCCACTGCGCCCACTACCACACTATAGCCGCTTTAGACATTCCTGTGTAGGCTAATTGGTGCATGTTGTAAATTTTCGCTCTGGACGTGGATGCTCGCTCCATTCTTGTCATCGTTACATTGTAATTTATTTGAGGGGTGGCGAAAGATTATTTGGCAGATGACCAAAACAAAGCTACAGACTTGGGATGAATGAGCTTTATGGCAGTTTTCAGCAGCTATGAAACTTTATATTGATAGCGTGTTACCCACAGACAAGGCAAGCCAATATCAAGTTACAAAGATCGGTATTCGAGCGGCCCTTTAGCTCAGCTTTCTTTGTCAAATTGTCAAAGCTCGCGGTGAATGTAACAGCTAATGGAAGTCTTGCGTATGACATCTGCACTGGCCATTTTTCTTTGCGGGACAGGACATGCTTAGATGGTGCGAATCTCGTACTCAAAAAAGCGTGGACACTGAACGAACGATCGCGCGCGCACAGTACATGCCAGTCTGGTATTGCATCTGCCATGTGCTATTCCGGGTTTGGCAGGCTTCATGGACCCATGTGCTCTTGATGGCCTTGTTACTCTTGGACGGCAAAACTTCCTATTTTGTCACTCTTTTTCTTTTGGGTTTGAATGAAATGTTGCTTTGCTCCTTTACGCGGCATTGTCATTTTCCTTTTGGAAAATTACAAAAATCGTTTTCTGTGCTATTACAGAATTCAGTTTCGATCCCTGTAAAAAATTTCGTCTTGTCAATTTATCTCCAACACAACTTGAGAACAAAATTTAATTTTTCGTCAAAACATGGAAGGAATATTGTCGTCATTGTATGAAGGCCTTTATAAATAATGTAATGTGGAGTCATTAACTTTCTAAAATATTTTAGCTATAAATTAACGACTTAAAGTTGTGTTTATATATTATTTATAAATGATCTTTTCTTTTTCCCTAAAAGTAGGTGAAATGTGGATGTCAAAAATTTGGCATTTGATGGAATTAGTTTTTATGGGGCCATCAATCAAAATCACCACTTAATAATTGGTTTCAAATGGACAATTTCATTAAATTTCTGATAAAGATGCGACAAAAGAAATCAAGTTATTATTGGAAGAACGATTAAAGGACTAGTTTTATAACTAAAAAGTACATGGATTTAAATAAAATATTCTTAAGAGTATGATGACTGAAAGCGTAAACCATACGGAAGTCATTTGTGAAATTGTCGGTGTTGACTCAACATATTCTATCCGCACTTAGATGAAAAGCTGAATTTCGTTCTTAAGTTGCCGACGCAAATAAGTAGAGGGACTTAATGTATTAGAAATATAGTAAGTGGATCAAAACCGAGTTCCTATAATAGTGCAAGGACTTGTTTTATAATTTCCCTTTATGCTACTGCCGCTGTAGGTACCCTTGCATTTTCCGAAATCTCACGATCTCTCACTGTTACGATAACATTGACAACGAAGGAAACATGCGACAATATCCATCTCGCTCAAAGCGATGGCGTGCGGACGTGAAAACTACTTTAGATCCGGGTCAGATGTTTCCGTTTAACCTTCGCCGTGTCTGAAGGGAAGTCATGCATCGTTATTCAGGTCCGTCCTGTGATGCATCGAGAATACCTCAGATGCATCGAATCGAGCAGCGGACCCCAACGTCGTTCCTTTTCAATCTTTTCTATGGAACATCGCAACTAATTGAAAAAGACGAACTCCCATTCTCGAAATAAAAATGTTAGGGAAAAGCAGTAGCTGATGGAAGATTCTATTTCAAGCGAATGGAGAATTTTTGCTATTCTTTATCTTTTAGTCAGACGCCCGTAAAAAACTAACATAGCTCATACCACGTTCGCTGTATCAACGCGTTGAAAATCAACAAGCTCTTCCTCAGCCGCGACAGATTTTCTTAGTTTACCAATGGAAAGAAAATTGCACTATCGGCCCCTAAAATTCAATAATTTCGCAGTTCAGTACTTGCTCTTTCTTGGCAAGATCTTTTCAGCCCAGTTTCACCTGTTTCTCTTGAATTTGGATCGCATTTGTTCCACACAATCAAATTAAATAATTAGATAATCACATAATCACGTATAGAAATCGTGATTCACATTCATTGAGCAACACCTAATCGACCCACGACACATTATTCATGCTCCCTCAAACGATGGCCGAGCTCATTGATTCAGTCTAAATACTTTTATAATAAAAAAATATATGTTATCCTCTTTAGATCGATGTGTCACCATTAATTATGTATATGGATTTTCGCTAATATCCCTGAGTCTCTAATTTGTAATTTTTTTTCTGCCTAATAAATCTCTAATTTTGCTGAATCGGGTGGCATGTTGCAATCAAGGATGAAATCTGGTTTGGCGGTGGAAGAAGCAGCAGGCGTGAAGGCATCGAATGGTGCCGTTTAAAGCAAGGAAGGTAGATTTTGCCTTTTGGTCCCTTTTTACCCTTCTCTGTTTTTCCCCTTTGGTCCCACACGCCACGAGTCTCCCCCTCCTCCTCCCAACTCCATCATTTCCTAATGCCACGTGGCGAGCACGGAGGTCGGCACCGTCACTGCCCTCGCTTTTTAGCTTCTTTTTTTTCTTTTTTTCCTCACCCACTTTAATTAAACATAAACATTAATTCCCATGAAAGAGGAGAAATAAAATAAAAAGGGGAAGGGGGAAAATGATTAATTAAAAGGAAAAGGCCAGATTGCACCGTTGCCGCCTGCACAGTACTGCTAGAGTGAGGCACTACCCTCTTTTGCCCATTTTCATTTGTTTATTATTTGATTTTTTCTTTTTTGTTGGGTTGCCGTAATTAAGGTGGTTCGTGGATGATAACGTAGGACTGTCATGCCCAAAACGGTCAATTTGGGAAATCACGAAATGACTCACTTTAATAAGAGATTTTTTAAAAAAAAAGGAAAATTGAAATGACGAAATTATTCCAATGAGGCACATGGAAATGTCCGACGGAGGAGGAGGAATATTCTTGGGTGTCCGACGAAGGCAGCTTCTCCTTGTATTTTAAATTAATTGGAAATCAAGGTTTGATGTTGAATCCCGTTTGACAAATCGGGCGACAACATGTGTTTTTCTTTGATTGGATCCCTCTGTTTTCTTGGTGTCCATTATCTATGGCGACCCTCCCCCAAAAGAAAAAGAAAAGAAATAAAGAAATTAGTGGAGTAAAAATTAATTTCCATTTTTTTAGTGTTAGGGTTTAAAAATAACTCGACCATTCTCCGATCTGATCAAAGACCCGTCATCCATGCTATGGGTGGAGGGCTTTGCGAATGGTTTCATTCTCGATAAATTTGTATCGGAGTCGGAACATGACCTCACGAGAGAATAGAGTAGCAATAAGATAGATATTGTCAGATTTCGACTTACTCGATACAAAATTTATTAATTCAAATTCTTAAGACTCTGTTTATTTTTTGGAAAATGAATGGTTCAATAAACATTTGCTAATAATGAATGATAAATGATTGGTCAATAAAAATATTTTTCATTATTCATAATTGTTAATATCTAAATCTATCCATAAGCAGGCGTTAGGAGCCATGTTTTTACGAAACACCGTCGCGTCCTAAATTCCGTTTCGATAAAACGGAGCCGATTTAGCGAAGGAGGCACAGGGCGGACGGTCGAACACGTGCGAACCCCATTGCTAACGCGTGGGGGGGAGGAAGAGAGAGAACATCTCGGAGTCCATAAAATCGAATTGAATCCCTCTCTACTCGTCTTCGAAGACGAGGTTAGAGAGAGAAACGAGAGCGAGAACAGGACGCAGCGTGGGGGGTGGATTTTGGGGATAGAAATCGAGAGGGGCATCACAAGAGCCGAGCCGAGCCGAGCCGAGCCGAGCCCTCATTTCTCATCTCCTCTCTCTCTCTCCCTCTCTGCTCCGATCCCAGATCTTCGAGCTCCTCCCTCCGCGGCGGAGATTCGATTCGCGCTCCGCCGCGCAGCAATCCGGCCGTCGCGGCCTCCCACGCGGCTTCCTCCCCGAGGCCAGCTCAGATTCTCCGGAGCCTCCGTCGCGTCCTCCGCCTCCGCCATTGCTTCGGCCTGTCGTCTCCGGCGCCGAGATCCGGAGCTGATCTCCGCTCGCGATCGGTTTTCGGTTCCTTTGTCGGAGTCCCGCCGCTCGGAGGTTCGTGCTTCTTGGATAGATAGAGTCGGAGGAGATGGAGAGCGAGAAGAAATCGTCGGCGGTGTCCGATGTGGGGGCGTGGGCGATGAACGTGGTGAGCTCCGTCGGCATTATCATGGCCAACAAGCAGCTCATGTCCTCCAGTGGCTACGGCTTCAGTTTCGGTGAGTGTGTTCCCCCTCATCTCTGTAACTGCCGCGCGTTATGCCACCGCTTCGAACCGCGCGCGTCGCATTTAATCCGATCGGGAGGTTAAAGAAACTGATTTCCCAGTTCGTTCGCGGATCTGATTCGAAATTGCGACTCATCTCGATGCTTCGGTTTCCGATCTGTCGCCTTTCTTGGAATTCCTTGAATTATGTGTGTGGATCTCCTCCGGCACTGTTGCCGTCCGGGCGTTTAATTTTTCTTATACAGTTTGCATGCGTTCACTTAATCATCACTGTCTCCATCCTAGAAGTTCCCGCTTTCGCTTTGGTTCGACACGATTTGTCTCGGCAGTCGGCTAGTCTAGATATTGGCAATTCTCTTGCGACTATTAAATTCGTCACTGAATTTGATTGGATTTTTTATTTCAGCTACGACGTTGACGGGGTTCCACTTTGCCGTGACTGCCTTGGTTGGTCTGGTGTCAAATGCTGCTGGTTATTCTGCATCTAAATACGTTCCCATGTGGGAGCTTCTGTGGTTCTCTATCGTTGCCAATATGTCCATCACGGGGATGAACTTAAGCTTGATGCTTAACTCTGTCGGATTTTACCAAGTATGAGTTAATTGACAGTAATTTTACGTGTCCTTCCTTCAAAGGGGATCTTTTATAGATCGAACTGTAATTGTCTCTGTTGCAGATTTCGAAACTGAGCATGATTCCTGTTGTTTGCGTGATGGAGTGGATCCTGCACAGTAAGCATTACTCAAGGGAAGTGAAAATGGCTGTTCTGGTTGTGGTAATAGGAGTTGGTGTTTGCACTGTTACGGATGTTAAAGTCAATGCCAAAGGTTTTATATGTGCTTGTGTGGCTGTCCTCTCCACATCGTTGCAGCAAATTGTGAGTAAATCTTCCAAATCTCCCATTTGCATTTTCATAGAGCTGTCTATACTGAGAACTGATGTTGATACGTCTATATGGTAAATCCTATTGATTGCTCCACTTGGTCTGGGAATTTTTGCACATTAGAACTGCAGATCACCACCACTGGCCTCTCTAGGACTGCATTCATTGACAGTTGATTTTGTCAGCCTCAAAAGATTTTGTACCGTCCCATACTCTTTCACAGCTTGTCGGGTTGAAAATATTAGCAGAAAAACATAGTTTTCTCATGAATGTGTGAAACCTGGATGGTTCCATATCCTATTTTCACACCTCTAGTAGTTCCAGTTGCTCACTGGGTGTCGAAGGGAATGCTGATTAGGTCAAGGCAGTTTTTTGGGGGCATTTAGGAATCTTAAGTGAATTCGATGTGAGCTTATTGAGGCACCATTTCACTTTCTCAGATTGTTTCGTATGATGTAATGCTAGCTATAATGGATGTCAGGTTTCATAGGTAGCACGATATTGTCTTGGAAGATTTGACTTGAATGATTTTAGACCCGGTTTAAGTGAACCTTTTTTGTTTGGTGTGATGAACCATAGTTTAACAGTATTTATGGTCATGTGACTTATGTCTAGTCTACAACCATTTAGTTGGGTTTTGCGTATTTTTTGCTTCTTTTCACATTTCTCGTGGGAGATCTCGGCTCTGTTGTTGTTTTTATCTAAATTACAGGATTAATTTTTTTTTTCTGCACAAACTCAAACAAAGCCCTATATATTTTATGAGTTTCGCTCAGTCAAAACTGTTTTTGTTTTACTGTGGTGTACAGTGAACTTATGAATGCTTATGGCTTCTTATCTTCATGTAACAGTCAATAGGCTCCTTGCAAAAGAAGTATTCGATTGGATCTTTTGAATTGCTAAGCAAGACAGCTCCAATTCAAGCCGTCTCTCTCCTTGTTTTTGGTCCATTTGTTGATTACTTCCTCAATGGCAATGCAATAACAGACTATAAGATGTCTTATGGTGCCCTGGTAAGGCTAAAGGCACTCTACATTTGGTTCCTCCGAAGCATATGTACACTTGAAATTGTGCCAGTTTATCTGATTAATGGTGTTGTCATGTGCAGTTCTTTATACTTCTCTCTTGCTCGCTAGCGGTATTCTGCAACATGAGTCAGTACCTCTGCATAGGACGATTCTCAGCCACCTCCTTCCAGGTTCTGGGCCACATGAAGACAGTGTGCGTCCTCATACTCGGGTGGTTGCTCTTCGATTCTGCGCTGACTCTGAAGAACATAATGGGGATGATCATCGCCGTTCTTGGCATGGTAGTGTACAGTTGGGCCGTGGAACTAGAGAAGCAGTCAAATGCAAAGGCCGCGCTGAATGTGAAAAACAGTCTCACGGAAGAGGAAATTAGACTTTTGAAGGAAGGTGTTGAGAACCCTCCCGCGAAAGACGTCGAACTTGGTGAATCCAAGGTATAGGTCCGGTATCTATCTTCACGTGTTTTTTCGCCTAATTTATTGTCGCTGCAGCAGTTTGTGGTCATTTGCTGCTGTCGCCCCTCCGGCGTGCGTCCTTCTTAGAATCGCCCCCCCGTCTGTTTCGCTTAGAAAATTCTTTGTTTTATTTAATTTATCACCTTTCTAAGTTATTTTTTCCATTTGATATTTGTTGTGAATGTTATAGGGACTGATGATCATGGAAATATAATTCCATTTTTCAAATCTAATTTCTATATAGTTCGCGTTTATTTATCGGGTAATTGTACCCTATCCTTCTCTTCATGCAGTCGAGGAGCCATTTCTTCAGGCCTCGTTTGCCTTATTGCGGAGTCAAAGACCTCAAGGAGTGAAATTCCAATTCCTAATCCTTTTATGTCTGGAAAGAAATGAATATTTTGACTAGGACATCTCGTGGTATCTAATTCCTTAAATAACGTGGAATTGAACCATTCGACAAATCAATCATCAGAATTCCACGAACATCTTTTTTTTGTTCTGAATTCTAAATGTAAATTTAATATGAAATTTCAATAAATTCAAAATATCTGAGAATATTTTAGCAAATAAAGAAAATTGAAAAGTAAGACAAAAACAGATCTGTGGTGTTCGTTCCGTCGTCACCACTGCTTTGTCTTTTCGCGCGGCCGATCTAGCTAGCATAAACGTATCTCTCTCTCTCTCTGTGGAGCTTCGAAACTCAACAGTATTGGTGGAATCTAGCCTCCATCCCTACGGTGATTGGGCGGCCCGCCTGGCATTACCATAGACTAACGGTAACGAGGTGGGCAACCATCATTTGGGGAATTGTGACCTCCACTGCTGCATGTCCTCTCTCCCTCTACCTCTCAATTCGAATGAAAAGACAGCACTGAGCCCATCATTGCGCCCACAAATCCGCTGGCCTTGTAAGACTCAATAGATTTGGGGTCGCGTGTGGCGCTCGGCTCGCGACCTCGGCAGTGGGTGACGAAGGGTAGCTGACGAGATTTTGTAACCCATTTTCGATCCATATAAATTCAATTTAAAATATTTTTGACCCATTTTAATGGAGTCATTATATCTTCATAATCTATATATAACACATTAATGAAATATATGAGTCCAACAATGGGTTAAGGACCCATTTTTCCACCCTTACTTGGCACAAAGAGAGATAGCGACTCCAAATGAGTTATGTGAGGAAGGGAATCTGGGTGAAAATTATCCAAAAAAGTTATATATCCATTGCACCTTCGCTGACTTAATCCTAATTTCTTTTTTTAACCAATTAAGTCATAAATCATTTCACAGTTTTGTCAATTGAGTTTATTCAACCAATTTTGCCTGGAAATCACCGACGTAAAGCGTCATACATGATGCGGCTTACTCTTATCTGAATAATTTTTATCAAAATTTTAATATTTTTTCAATTTCTTTTTTTCCTTTATTTTTCCTTTCCTCTTTTTTCCTTTTTTTTTTCCTCAATGACTGGCTAGAAGCAAAGATTGGTAAGGTTGATCTCACCAACCTTCGATGAAGCTCGCTTCTATATCCACTAGCTAGGGCTCTAGGGTGAGCAAGGCATCTCACCCTTGCCACTGGCTAATGAGGGCGAGCTTCATTAGAGGCTAACAAGGTTGACTTTGCTAGCCCTTATCTTTGGCCGATCATCAAGGCTCGACAATTGGCTAGAGGAGGAAGAAAGGAAAAAAAAATGAGGAAAAAAATAAAAATAAAAATAAAAAATATTAATAAAAATGTATAGGTCAAACGCCGATTGTACTAAGATAATCAATGTTAATGTCAACGATTTTCAGTCAATGTTCACTAGATTGACTCAATTTGCGTAAAGATACTAAGAACTCAATTAACAAAATTTATAAGTTTATAATCAAATTGACAAATGTGTAATAGATTTAGGATTTTGTGGACAATTTTTCTCTTTGTGTCCCCGATGAATGGAGGCATGATAGCGAGGACTCTCGACAAGGCTAACTCGAAAGATTTTCCTTATTGGTGATTCACTCTCCTTTACTTAGTCTTACTCAGAATAATAACAAGATATTTTTGAAGAAAATAAATAAATAAATAAAAAGGTACAAATCACATTGCGACCATCTAACTTTAATGGTCAAGACGTGTTCTTATATTCAATTTTTGAAAAATTAAAAGGAATTTAATAGTACAGGGAACGTAACTACTTACACTGAAATCCATTATGGATTCTTCGTCATTAGAACCAAAGGAGGGCTGGAAATTACTTGTTAATCAAGATCATTCGGTGCGGCCGCATTGAAGAAAAATCACTCTGGTGCAGTGCTAACGCAAGCATACTCCTGGTTAATAATAATAATAATAATAATAATAGAAGAAGAAGTGGCCTCCCTTGAATTTATTTGAAAACATTATTTCATCGCCCAAAATATCGCCGATGCATAGAAACGAATTGATGGAAACATTCGGACACAGAATTGCCGTCTAATCTTTAACAGATCTAACCATTATCCATTTGAAACCCATCTTGAAATACACGCAGGCTTCACGGATCAAACGAATTTTGTGTAGCAAGAACTAAAAAAAAAAAAAAAAAAAAACCGAAAAGCATCTGTAAAATTCACAAGAAATTTAATAAAGAGAATTGGGGTCTCGTCATCTGGAAGGCAAGGAGTACTTGCTTGGATCGTCGTCCGCGCTCAGCTCGGAAGCGAGGTCCGAGAGGGCCGCGCGATCCGCCGGTGCATCCCGGCGGCTCGCGTCGAGAAGGCGGAGGAGGCGGCGGAACGCGTCGACCTCGCACGCGATCCTCAGCGCGCCGTCGTAGTAGAACCCGAACTCCTCCTCGGACGACCGGAGGAGGCCCTGGAACAGCGGGTGGTTCAGGTGGCTCGCCTCCACGTCGAACCCTCGGGGGCGTCGCCGCGCCGGCCCACGCGGACGCGGATGCGGCCTTCGGGAGCGCCGACCG
Source organism: Eucalyptus tenuipes (assembly GCA_014182365.1). Lineage (NCBI taxonomy): Eukaryota > Viridiplantae > Streptophyta > Magnoliopsida > Myrtales > Myrtaceae > Eucalyptus > Eucalyptus tenuipes. Next base: position 32,488,917 of record CM024542.1, on the reverse strand, counting down.
CCGTCGTCGTTCCGCAGCACCGCCACATTTTCTTCACGAAGCTGCTCACCATCACGGTACGGTATGGTTTCGATGAGGGCTTTGCGTTTCGCATGAACTCGGGGAGAAGAGAGAGACCGTCACGTCGTCGCGTTGCGTTGCTTCAAGTACTTATAGCCGCGCCAAACGTGTTTTTTCCTTCTTTTTTTTGGGGGTTCTGTTTCGGCTTTTCCAGTGAATAACATCATTGCATGGCTACTACTGGCGGTACGGACTGCGACGTGATATAGAGGGAAAGAATTTAAAGAAGAATTCTATAGAAAATACTGTCTCAAGATAAAGAAAGAGGATGGATTTTTTTCTCTTTCTATTTTCCCTTTTTTAATTCGGAGGATCAACAAGTACCACTGCCGTTCGATTTCATACGGAAGTCAAAAGCCAGCTATAAACCGCGTTCCGAGAATTATCATGTCCCATAGTACGATTGATGTTCGCCAATCCGGTGGTGGCGGTGGTGACTGAAAAGCACGAAGCAACATTGAAACCCATTGGAAAGTTGGAAACGCCCCTCCCCCATGTGGTGCGATTCTCGGGGCTTATTTAAAAAATTTATCTTTCTCGCCTATAAAAATATTTATATATAAATTATTGTCAATAATAATTTATTTCTTTTCACAAATGGATAATTTCAAGTGATGCCGTCCGATCCGATCCGTTTGTCCTCCGGGTCTCTCTCTCTCTCTCTCTATGAGACTATGATCTCCGTTGGTATGCGGGCCCGATTTGCGGAATCCCATGGGCCTCTGTTGGGCTTAGCCCACCAGGCCCAAATAGGGAGACCACCGTCTCTCGCCGGCGTTTCGGACCGAGATAGCCAGCCAGCCAGCCAGCCAGCCAGCCCCATTGAAGAAGCTTCAGATCAGAAACTTTGGAACAGCATCGGCCCCGCGACCGCAGAGACGCCACCGCCCGCTCCAGCTTCTGACGCCGGAGGACGACGAGCGGACGCGGATCGAATTGCCATTCGATGGAGGACGACATGGACTCGCTCTTCGAAGGCATGGTGCTGTTCACGCCGTCCCAGCTTTCCGACCAGCCCGAGAGGACGGCGCGGACCAGCGCCGCCTCCCCGATCCGATCCATCGCCCTCCTTCGCCGCAGCCGCCGGCGGACGCGGCGCCGGCGGCGGCAGCGTCCGAGCCGCTCGACGAGAACCTCTTCTCTGACCTCACGCTCGTCGGGCCTCTCCCGGACCTCCCCGAGAACGGCCACTCCCCTCCGCGACTGAGCCCCAGTCCTTCTCTCGAGACGGAGACGAAGACGGCGTCGGATCATGCGACGACGGCGCGGGAGATTGCTCCTTCTGTAACTCGGCAGATTTCGAGAAAGAAGAAGCGAGCTACTGGTTTGAGGATCGGGTATGGAAGGGACGCGGCGGTTGCGACTTCCGTCGATCGCGCGTCTCCTCTTCCGATCTCTCTTTCTTCTGATGCGAATTCGGCCTCTGTACCTGACGCGAGATCGGAGTCCAATATCGACAGTAGCAGTAGCGGTAGAAATGACTTCTCCAAGTCAGTATCTGCTTCTCAAGAACGTGAATCATCCGATGTTACTTCACTCGCATCACAGCCTAACGATCGTAGTCTAGAAGTTTCGGAAGATTTAGAGGAGGCCACGGAGGATCCTTCACGAGCTCCGGGGACTCGTGACATTGATATAATTCAGCACGATGCGAGACTTGTAGAGGAAGAATCAGCTCTCGCATCTGAGGATACTGAGACGACAAAACACGGCGACGATGGTGACGAGCGTACGAAGGTGGACGATTCAGTTGAGATCAAATTTGAGCGAATTAAGGCTCAGATTGCCGAGAAACTCGACCGGGCTCGGGAATTGGCAGCTTCCTTATCTGCTGCGAAGAAGGATTGCGTGAGGAAGAGAAGAAAGGCTGCTGAGAATGTGACTTTGGCTTCTACCAAGCACAAGGAACTGGAGAAGAGCATGGAGGAAGCATGTGAGGCTGAAGATTTCGAGATGGCTGAGAAGGTCAGCGAAAGCCTTGCTGCTGCCGAAAAGGAGAGACAAGCTTTGGTGGATGCCCATAAAGCTAGTGAAGCTGAATGCGATGCTATTGATGCGAAGATGCAGGAGGTTTTGAATGCACAGATTGCTGCTGAGGATGAGTGTGTTTCTCTGTTGGAGAATTTCTCTAAGGTCAGTGACGACATCTTTTCTTTTTTTGGTTACACTAATGCTTGATCCTAGAATGAATTAAGATAGAGTGAGCACTATAGTAAGAACTTCGCAGCACAGGGCAACACAATCATTGATTGGAGCAGATTGATACATGTTTCTGGTTTTCTGTCTGTCTTTTTAAACTTGCGAGTGTGATGGATGTTCTTTAAATTCACGCTTGTGCTTAGCTGCCCCTGTTGAGTGAAGGAAGTTGTTTGTCAATTTTCATCTTTCAATTGGCAGTCGGGTTCTCAAGGTGAACATGGAAAGACTGGTTTTGTCAAAGTGCTTCAAGGAAAATGAATGGAAAACAAGAAATTCTCTTGACCATTGTTGGGTTATGGTAGATTATAGGCATGGTAGTGGGTGCACCGCATGTGTGGTGTCACTGGTGTGCCCTCGTGCACAATTGTAGCCTTAGTTTTTTATTATGAGATAGCCATGGTTTTAATTGACTTGATGTAAGGTAAACTAAAAGCTTTCAGCAAGTCATATTGATCCCATGGTAGTCTCTGTTTTGCCAATCCAAGTAGACTTTTGGATAGTGACTGTTTTAAGGATAGCCGTGCTATCTCTCTTTGAACTTTTTCATAAACTGTTTCATCTGTCCCTACAAAACATGAGGTTGGATCATGCGTACCATGAAAAAATTTCTCGTAAGCTATCGATTTCATGTGGTAGCCAAATTTAGTTTGAAGCAGAATGACTGACATTTTTACCTCTTATCCTGCAGGATGCAACTGCTAGTGCTGACCTGATAGAGAAGAAGGCAAACTTGCTGCATGCTGAGGAAATGGACAAATGGCTTTCATCAAGTGAAGATTTGGAGGTGAGGAAGATGGAACTTGAAATCGAGTCATATCTGATAAGTGAAGCTCGTAAAGGAGTGAATGTTTCCATTGAGCATTCAATTGATGATGACAGTAGAGAGAAAGAAAAACTTCTCAAGAAGAAGGATGTGTTGTTGGATGAATTGGAGAAGCTGCTTATTTTAGTGGGAGAGAAGGAGAAGGAAATTGCTGAGAATGATGCTTCCATTGAAGCAGTAGGGAAGCGTATTGCCAGCGTGGTCTCTGGATTTCAGGATATGCAATCAGATATTGGTGCTAAATATGATAGAATGAAATCAAAGCTCTCTCAGTTTGATGCCGAAAGTGAAGCTTTATCTATAAAAAAGAAAGATATCGATGACGTACTCTCTGAGGAAGATAATAAAGGAGCAAAGATTAGGGAACTTGGGAGGATTGCTGCAGATGAAGCAAAAGCATATAATGAAGCAGCAGGATTGAGAAAAGGTTTAATGCTCTGCATTTTGGAGTACAGAGAAAGTAAACTGGGGCTGATGAAGACTGAGGAGAAATTTTCTGAAGATGTCATGAGGCTCCAACAAGAAGCTTCCTCTGCAAGAGCTTCTTTACAGGTTATTCTACTTTTTAGCTATCTTACTCTTTACATGCAAACGACATAAACCTAAAAGGTGGTTAAGCTTCACATGCTTAATCTACTATAATTATGGCCTATGGAGTCTACATGTTGCAACATTTTGGAGAATTTACTTCCAATCTTTTGAATCAGTAACGCTTGAGTTACATGTTTGATTATCCAACCTAGGATGAGTGTTGGTTCATGGTTGAGATATACTTGCTGAAGGAATATTGTAAAGACACCAGCAGCAAGTGACTTCTACTTTCTTTCAAAAGTTTGTTTATGCGACGTATTTGTTAGGGAAGCCTTAATCTTAAAAGTTTAGGCAACTAGGGATATGCAGCCAACGTATGTTGAGATCTACCGTTTCCCCTCAGAGAAAAGCTATATTTTGCGAGTGAGACAGTGGATGTAATCATGAAATCAAACTATTGTAGAGCTGGAGTGCTGTAACAGGAGAAATAGGAAACAATAAGCAAAAGAGGGAGCAACAGGAGAGTATAAGCAGAAGCAGAATTTGATCAGATTTGAAATCTTGCGGTGAACTCCAATGTTGTGTCAGGAGACCTTTATCTGAAATTTTTGTCCAGTCTAGTGGTCACGGTATTGTGGTAAGCATGTTCTTTAGCTATAGCTTCAGGAAAAAAAATCAAAAACTGAATACTCGAAATTTATTCGGCTCTTCAATGCATCATTTGATTAGATTCTTGTCTTTTGATCATAGGAACTGTCTTCAAATAAGTCCAGCCTCCAACAGGAGATAGCTTCATTTGAGCAGAGGATACTTTATGTGGACAAGAGACTTCCAGAACTAGAGACTGAGAAAAAGGTTGCTGCTGTTGCAAGAAATTTCAAAGAAGCTGCACGAATAGCTGCTGAAGCGAAGTCGCTGAGCAATGAGAAGGAAGGAACACAAATCAAGCTTCAAAGAGCCACTATGGAGCTTGGAAAGCTTGAAGAAGAAATTAAAGAAACTGTTGATAAATTGCAGGAGGCTGAGGAGCAGATCTTATTAAGGGAGAGGGATTTAGCAGTGGCTAGATTCCAGAGGTTACTCATAACTGCCAGTGCTGCCAATGCTGAAAGAGCTGCTGCTGTGGAATTGGGTGACCATGAAGAAGCAGACATTTTACTTGCTGAGTCCAAAGCTGCAGAATCTGAAGCCCAAAAGCTCCAAGTGGTATATGATTTGAAGGAGGAAGATTTTGGCAATCGACCAAAACATTTAATCCCTATGGAACTTGTTTATGATCTCAGCGGGAAACAATTAGCAGAATTAGCTGCATCTGTTCATCTCACCCCAGCATCATGATGACAAAGTGGATTTGGAGATCACTGACCTTTTTTGGCAGGACAGGCTTCTGAAACTCTGGTCACATGTATTCAAGGGGATTAGCCTGGAAGTTTCATTTCGCCTTTGGCTAGACACTTTCAAACCTCAGTGCCTAGAAATGACAATTGTGGCATTCTTTGGTCCTTGGCCAGTAGCAAGTTTGGTATGGGTTTTGAAGATCTCGACGATTTCATTTTATGGTACTGGATGTGAGAATTCAGCTTCTCCAAGGCAATGGGAGGAGTAATTTTTTTGTAAATCTGTTGAGTGAAAGATCAATACATGTCTCTTCTCATCCGGAATAATGTCCAGCCCAATACAAAAGAGGGGTTGTGGATGATGTGGAAAATAGCCAGAATTTTCTTTAGATTCTCTTTTGTAACTTTTTTTTTGGGCTCCTCTCCTGGTTTTCTTACTGTTGCTGAAGAGTCGGAACATTTTGGTCACCTGCGTCTGATCATCGTTCTGGCCCATCTCACCAGCTCACCAGATGCCAAGATGAATCTCCAAGTTGATGCTGCATTGACGCTCAAATCGTGTAAAACTTTCTGGCTAGAGATGATTTGCATTATAACTTCCTGCATCCAACTGTTACAGAAACTCTTTTGTTCCTGAGGAGAATCTGAAAAATGGCATTGGTTTGCAATGCACTTGGAGTAATAAGATGTTAAGTCAGGTCACTTAAATATGTAACAACCGATCAAAACCGTCGCAACACCTACTGTGGCAAAAGAAAATCGAACTTCTTCCCTCTGATCTTTCAACGAACTTTTACAGCTCTACTGTTCTGGAGGAGAATCTAAAAAATGGCATGGTTCGTAATGTAATCGTAGTAATAAGATGTACGGTCATGTCTCTTACATATGTAAGCAATCAAAACCGTTTCTGTGGCCAAAGAAAATTGAAATTTTTCCCTTTGATCTTTAAACGAACTTTTACAGCTCTACTGTTCTTGAGGAGAATCTGAAAAATGGCATGGTTTGCAATGCACTCGTAGTAATAAGAAGTAAAGTCAGGTCTCTTAAATATGTAACAATCAAAACCGTTTCTGTGGCCAAAGAAAATTGAACTTTTCCCTTTGATCTTTCAACAGCAAAAAAGCCATGCATGGCCACGTTAAACAGCATCAACTGAGGGACGATGCCCCGTATATAATACATGCTCACAATTTCGGCTGAGTTACACTTACACGGGGGGAGAGAGAGGGAGGGAGAGAGAGAGATTATGAGATGATAATACACATTATACTGTGGTTCACGCCACCTCCTCATCCTAGAAAAGAAAAAAAATTATGAACCAAATAAAGAATCAAGAAGCAGTGTCACAGTCCTTTCCGACAATCTCTAAGCTGTTGCAAAAGAGCAGCAAAGTTGGTTTTTGTAGCCCTTCAGAGTGTCGCGGTCATATGGAGAGGCGGAGTTGCGGAAACAGTGACGTCCAAACATGCCCTTTATTTGCATTGCAGACGGCACCACACCAAATGTATTCTTTCTGTATCCTTACGATAAATAACCCATAAACAAATCCTACTGACCAAATGTTCCAGGAATCAGACACTCTGCTAATTACAGTCCAACCCGCATTCTTCCAAAAGCGGTCCGTCCGACTTGGCCAAGAATGGATCGATACGTACCCACAGAAGGGAGAAGATGGAAGCGAGCAAGATCGACCACACGATGATGATTGTAGGAGTCCTGTTTTGCCGTCCGAGCAGACCCTTTAGGAAAGGATACAAGTGGACAATCACCCAGAAGGCAAAGAATAGCTTCCCGAAGAGAGGACCCCAGGACTCGTAACCGTTGTTTATTGCGTTTGATACGCCGGCTACAACACCAATCAGGTTTATTATAAGCAATGTGGTTGGTGGAATGAGCAAGGTGGTCCATTTGAACGCATAAAGTTCAGAGAACTCCTCGTCATCCCCGCCCTTTGATGTCACAGTGAAGTTCGTGTCAACACCAGCCAGAACCTTCAAAAGCCCCTGAAAAACTGCAAAAAGATGTGCTGAAACTCCTCCGATGACCCAGAACTGTTCGTTCCTCCACCATTCTTCTATTCCGACCCCACTCCATCGCATTTCCAGGATACTTGTCGCGAAAATGCAAATGAAAAGTGACAGAAACCACAGACTAGCCACATTGCTCAGCTGCAACAGGGACAAGAAACGAAGACAATATAAGATCTTTTGCCTGGAACATCATCAATTGTACGATATAAAAGCAATAATTGAAAAAAAAAAAAAAAGAAAAAAGAAAAAAGAAAAAAGAAAAATCTAATAGCCTACCTCTGGCGTGATGAATTTCCCAGTAAGCAAGCACACAGCAGGCAAAGTACAGTATGCCAACAGAGGGATTGATGTCCAGGGGTATACTGTGGCGTTTATGTAAGATAATCGCTCTAACCATTTCAAACCGCCTCCATAACCATACCAAAGGGGACAATGCCTGCTTAAGAATATCTCAATGGAACCAAGAGCCCAACGAAGGACCTGGTGGAGACGGTCGGAAAGATTAATGGGAGCAGATCCCTTAAAAGCGGGTCTTGCAGGGATGCAGTAGATGGAACGCCATCCATGGCAGTGCATTTTAAAGCCCGTCAATATATCTTCTGTAACTGAACCATATATCCATCCGACCTGTATATGATGAAAGTTCAGCCAACTCTGAGAGAAACAATCATTGTTTCGGCGAATCGCATGAAGAGAGCATTTACACTACACTTACCTCTTTTCCCCACTCAGTCTTATCTTCGTAGCCGCAGCTGATGACATGGATAGCTTCTTTTAGCAAAGATGCAGGGCTCGTGCCTTTCAGTGTTCCTCCATCCTCTAGCAATGTTGATGCGACAAAGACTGAGGATTGGCCAAACTTCTTTTCAAGCTTATGCTGAGGCGTGGGATTTTCAGCTTCAATTCCTGCATAAGAAAACATGAATGTTTTGATGACTAAGTAAAAGAAATAGTCTTAAACATGACGTAGGAAGAAAAATTGGTTTAAGTCCGAATTGGAACAGATGTTAACTGGGAAGCAACCCAATAGAAAACAAGCTTTTGGAAGAATAAAAAGATTTCACCGATTGATGCCAAAATTGAGAGGCTCATTTAATGATAGAGAAAGGTAAACCAACAGTAGACAATTAAGTGGGACTTCATGCAAAAGCAGAATCTCACCTTCAATGCCCTCTTCGATACCTTCCAAAGGTGGTGGAGCACCTGCATCTTTTTTTTTGAAAAATCTCTTCTTCAGTTCGGTCTTAGGCTTGGTAGTCTTCTTCTTCTTCTTCGTACCAGAGCAACAGCACCCACAACAGCACCACTTTGGCAAGCAGTTGCAAGTTCTGGTCGGTGGCTTCTTTGCTTTTGGAGCATCATAACCATAGAGTGCCAGCCTTCTGAATACACAACCAGTCCCAACGTAAATAGGACCTTGAATACCATCCAGACCTTTCATGTTAATCTGAAAGAGAGAAATTTCTCCGTCAGATCTTCTTGCACAGAATTAATGATAGGGTATGTGCAATGGACATGAGGCAACTCAATGGTTGATAATTGCATGCTTACATCGAAAAACACAGTGTTCCGATTGGCATATCGATCGTGCCTATCTATACCGTCGAATCTTTGAGGGAACTGGACGTAGCACACTCTTTTTCCAATAAGTGGGTCCATCATGAAGCACATTGCCTCCCTAATAGCCTTACTATTATTGAAGTAGTGATCACAATCCAGATTCAAAAGATAAGGCGCATTTGTAAGCACAGCGGAGACCCTGACCTGTTAGACAAACAAAAGTTCACAGAAAGGTCAGTGGAGAGAGCAAAAAAGGGGGTTTACCAACTAAGGTGGATTCTTATGACACTTACCAAAGCATTCATCGCTCCTGCCTTTTTGTGGTGATTATAGCCAGGCCTCTTCTCTCTGGAAACGTAGACAAGGCGAGGTAATTCATTCCCGTCAGAGTCATGTCCTCCACTTTGGCCAAGAAAAACCTATTAAAGATAGCAGAAATAAGCAGTTAATCTCATCTCACATCAACAAAGAGTTCTAAAACTGAAAATGACAACTTTGCATACCTGAATCATGCCAGGATGATCACGGACGTTATTTCCAGGCCATGGCGTTCCGTCCTGCATCGTCCACCCTTCTTCAGGAACCTTCTGGGCTTTGGCCACCAAAGCATTTATACGAACCTTAAACTCCTCATACTCTCTCTGCAAACACAACAAGAACAGAATTAAGACTTTGATTATCATCTGCAAAGAGCAATTGATAAATTAAATTTGGCACTTCTACTACCTTCATTGCTCTTCGCTCCTTCACAAAAGATGCCTCAACCTTATCTCTGAGATAATCTATCTTCTGAGCAAAATAAAACTCAGGTGCCCGTGGCTCAATGTTGAATTTCTTACAGAAAGGGACCCATTTTCTTGCAAATTCTGATGTTTCTGAGAGTGCTTCAAATGTCAGCATAGCAGCACCGTCATCAGAAACATAACAGGACACCTTATCAACAGGGTAGTCCACTGCGAGAATCGACAAGACAGTATTTGCCGTCACCAGGGGGGGTTCCTTCAGTGGGTCGACAGTACTCACAAATATATCTACTGGAGCAAGTTGAGAAGGTTGGCCTTCCTTCTCATACCTAAAGAACAATGCCAAATTCATAATTTTACAAATCCACATAAAGATCAGGCAAATAGCATGAAATGGAAGGCAAAATCTATTACCTCAGGGACAGTCTGTCGAGGTATGTCTCCCGGTCAATAGGGAGCCATTTTGGGAATTGATCCAGAATCCACGAGAGAGCAAACCAGATCTCACAGATAACAGATATGAGCCACAATGCGTATGCATCGTTCACAGGATGCATTACTCTGTAATGGAAAAAGAATCCAAGCACTACAAGCCGGATGACAATGATCATTCTGTAGGGATTGATTTGGCTGGAGGATATAGGCAACTTTCGTGACAGTGGCTGTCTCGCCTCATCCATTCTGATTCACATTGCAGATGAAAAAGTCACGGCATTAGAGACCCCCGATTCCCAATCTCAACATATTCGGAAACTATGCAAGAACTAAACCATACATAATTGACTTCTCAAACAGGAATTGGCATATAATCTTCATGAGAAAAGAGAAGACTGGTTTAGCAATGCCACTCGTCAAATTTGACAAGAGAACAGAACTTACAGTGGTAGATCTGGGTTGTCCCCATCATCGTCCCATTCCTTGCCACCTTTCTCGTTCTTCATCGTCTGTAGTTTCTCTTGCCTTTGTTTCCAACTCTCCATCCTCTCTTTCCAAGCAACGCTTCCATATCCATAAGCAGCCAAGTCCTTTGAAGGATCCATGGATCGAGGTTGCACTACAGAAAGGAGTTCAAAGAACAACCATCTGTTATACTTGCAATTCTAACTGCAGCAGACTCAGATTCTCACAGAAATTAAATCACTCAAATCTAAAAAGCATAAGAAAAGGAACGAGGAAAAATAAAATCAAAGTACCTGGAAGACCAGAATCAGTGAAAGGAAGTGGGTGAATCCTTTTGCCACCTCCGCCACCGCCACCTCCAGCTCCCATGTAGGCCGGCACCAAAGCATGGTGCTCCGGAGGAATATCATCAACCTATACCCATAATTCCATTTTCACTCACTGATTTACTTAGAGAAATGTCAATTATGAAAGTGCTAGAGAAAAGAGGGAAGTTGTGAAGCAAATAAACAAAGAACAGACAGTAGTAAGTACCATTTGACCATTGGTGAGGAGTGGGACTTGGGGCAGAGGATGGACGTGAGACAGATCCGAATCCGAGCCACGGCCATAGCTCATATGGCCATGAAGCATTGCCTCTGCACCATATCCCTGGCGATCCATCTCTTGCCTATGCCTCCCATCAAAGTTGAACTCGTTCTCCAAGTCATCCACATCCTCCTCTTCCTCATCTCCATCCACTCTTGCACACCCTGCGTCATCACACAAGTACAAAGTCCCTTAACTCACTGACTCGTTCATCCCACACAACAATTCTCTCATGAATTTCCAAGAAAACGCCAAATTCAAATACCCCTTAAGCGCTTGAATCTGGTTTTGCACTGAGGACAAACTTGGCTTCCCTCGCGCCGTTCGTACTCATAGCAAGTCCTGCAAATGGGGAACGCACACTCATTGCAGGCGACGAATAGCTCGCCGTCCACGGTCAATCCAACGTCGTCGCCGCAAATCTGGCAAATTTGGCCGCTCAACTGCTGCACCGGCTTTTGCTGCAATCCGAAAAACAAGAAGAATTGAGCAATTAAAAAGCCAAGAACATAAATTGTCTTGAAATATGGGGAAAAAAAAAAAAAAGACACCATGGTAATTGCCGTTTGAGCAGAGTGAGACTTACTCCGAGTTCATTCTCGCGGCGGATGACAACCAGCTCATTCCTGTTGTGAGAGCCTGCTACTAAACCAGCACTCACCTCCATTTCTCTTTGCTCTTATTACCCTTTTGATTTTCAGCCCTTCTTAGCGAAAGAACAAAGAATACGAAAGAAAGCAACAGAATTGCGGTTCAGATCTAAGTGGCAAAGAGACTGAGGATAGTCACACAGAGAGATCTCATTCTAACTGTGAACTCGAAAGAAAGCAATGTGTTGAAGGAGAGAGAAGAAACGAAGCATGAGTGCTCTCTCTCTCTCTCTCCGTCTGTGAGAAATGAAAGCAGCTTCCTTTTCTCTCACTTATCATTCCTTGCTTCTTCCTCCATCAACCACAGCAAACAAATTAAAAGGGGAACTATTAATAATCGTTATAACCCCAATCTCTCTCTCCTTCACCAACACCTACCAGTTGAAATAAAATAAAGAACACAATTTTTATTCTGCATTGCTAAAAATAAAAAGACCCGAATAGTACTTCCTCTCCAACACCCCTTTCCTTATCTTGTTTACTGCAAGAAAACAAACCCCCTCGCCAATTCAATTGCTCTGCTCTCGCATCGGGAACACTATTCCAAGAAAAGACCACATTTTTCTATGCCCTTTACGAGTATGACCGGGTACAGTAGAAAGTGAAAAAATGAAAATTTCACTGTGTGCGAAGAAGACAGAGACTTATCAAGAGCGCTCCTTCCAGCTCCGCACCACCCATTTTGCTTTATGTATTCATTTGTTTTCCCTTTTCTTTACTTGCTTTTTTGGTTTGTGTGCTCTGCTCATCAACTTCTCCGCCGACACTGCTAATGCGGCACTAGACGTTAAACTTAAACTCTAACAACAAGCAATCATCCAAAAGGCACGAACACCTCTCTCTCTCTCTCTCTCTCTCTCTCTCTCATGTTTCCACGTCAACAGCGAGACGTTAACGTTGCGACCACCTTAGAGTTAATGATCTCAACTGTTGAAAACTACATACAGAAAGTTATCTCCCGGGATAGCATTTCACCCTGTTTCGGATGAGGAAAAATGGAAGATTTGGGAAAAAGAAAATCCGAAAAGAATGGCAGAACCAATGAGCGCAGCGCTGTTGCAGAGTCTTGCCGATTCGGACAGCAAGAGATCCGATGCACTAGCTTATCAAGATTACTTAATTAATCGAATAATCAAAAGGAAAAGAGAGAAAGAGAGGGAGAGAGCACATGTGGATATTAGGCGGTCACGTCGCTGAACGGTCTGCTAGCTGTATTTTTATGCTCCTGATTTCCTTTCTTAATGTCTCCCTCCACTTCGACCCCACCTACCCACATGATGCTGTACCTTGTTTTCTATACTTCCATCTCTCTGTCTCCCTCTCTTTCTCTCGCTAGCTCAAATTCATTGACTTTCTTTTCTCTCTCTTCGGCTTTTCTTTTTTTTCTTTTTTTTGACTTTTACTTTCTCTCGTGTTCCTTTCCTTTGTTTTTTTAATCCCAGCTTCATCTCGAACGAGAAGATGAGTGCTTATTCTAAGCAGATGCGAGCTCGACCCAATGATTGGCCTCTGTAAATAAGCAGACGTAGATTTCTACGATGCCAACCGAGAAAAGGTTGCTTCAGCAAATCCCGTGAAAAACATATAGAGAGAGAGAGAGAGAGAGAGAGAGAGAGAGAGAGATGTACTTTGTTTTATTTTATTATCCGTGAATTCCTTGGTTTCAGGGTCCTGCAAATTCTACCCACGAGCTGCAGATTAGTAGTAGGGGTAAAATAATATATTTTTATATTGCTTCTTCTGTCTTTATTCCAGGGGGGAATTGTTCTTGGTTTCTTGTCTGATGTCATTCGACTTCCGTGGGAATTACCCACGTCCAATTTTTCCAAGGGCGTCGTTCCTCGAAGTCTCCTCGGTGAAACTTAGGACGACCCAGAGACTCCATGCAGTTCACATCAATGTCTACATTGGATGCCGTCGGTTTGTAAAGCAGGTCAAAAAAAAATTCATAAAAAAAAAAGGTGCTTTGTTTATAAAATGATAGAAACCATTTATTTCTTAACCAGAATATCAATCAAGCGCAGGAATGTCTGTATATTTAACCTCGTTGGATACAATTATAACTCATTTGAATTTCCGAAGATTTTCAACATCGTTTTTGCTGAGTTTTCTCTTCACTCTTTACAGCATTCCGCTATATTCGAAGTTTTGCTTCAACTGTCGCATGCCTCGATCGACTTCTTCAATAAAATTTCCATTTTTTTACTCCTTGTTTCCTACTCAAAATTACGTACATATGAATATACGGTCAGATCTCCAACCAAGTCGATGACATTAATTTTTTTTCCCCTCTTTTCTTCGCATTCAAGATGGTATTATTGACTGGGCGCATTTAGTGCTCTGAGAATTGCGCTGCTGCGGGCCTCATGGACTGAGAGAACATTAAAAAAAGGTCAACAGATCGAGATTAGTAGTTGCGACGAGAGGTCACCTTCAACGGCAGCATCCGACGGAAATAAATTGAATAAACGATCCAACAAAAACTTATCCAAAAGTCATGACTCCAGATGAGGTTAAGTGCTGGAGACGAAGCCTCGACGGATTTCACGACCTTGGAACGCTGTGCGACATCGTGTAAAAGATGGAGTGGGTGAGAGGTGTTGGGTGATCGATGGCCCCATCAGATTACCCCATTGGACATAACCACCAAAGTCCAACCCAATCACGCACGCATGCATTAGGACAGCAACATCTGTGTTTCGAGATTGACTTAGTTTAAGATGGTTGGAGTTTTCGTTTCGAATCGAGCAACCCGAGATGCGATCGACCACCTGCATCCTGTAATAATGCGCGCCTTCTTCCCAATTACTGACTCTGCGTCGTGCGATCCGTCCGTGCTCGATCCAGCATATCGTCATCTTGCCCGAATTATCCCGAGGAATCGAGACAAGAAATTATACCCGTACAGTCTCGGGCGCATTAATTTCTCGGAAGTAACAGCTTTGCTTTTATCGACGTAGGTGTGTACTCGCCCTTGTCATTACTAGAAACATGGATAGATCCGGGAATCGCATGGAACATGCTCTCCAGAACTCAAACCGACAATGTTTTAGTTTTCGGCACATGTCCATTTGGACGGATCCACGTTTCGCCAGAAGAAGTAACCGATACGCTCGCAAGAAGATCATTTGCCGCCCCGAAATTTTTAACATGTAAGAGCCAAGAGCAGGACCCTCGTAATTGCAAAAAAAAAGAAGGAAGAAATTAATACAAATGGAATAAAAGCAAGAAATCAAAATATGATAAAACGTAAATGAATGCAACTGGCGGCGAGGGGGAAAGGAGAGATGATTAGGAATCCAGCTAAGGTGGTAGGAGTCGGTAGAGAAAGGACAAAGAGATCGGCTGTTGGCACGTCTCTGCAGCTGGAAATCTGACCATTTCATTTTCTCTCTTCTTCGACATAATAATTAGGGCTCCCCTTTTATTTTCTTTAATCCGGGCTTTCTTTTCTTAATTAATATTTTATATTTCTTATTGGGATATTGGCGTATCAACATGGAAAGCAACAGTTTATAAGGCCTCCTTGTCCGCTTGTCTAATGTTTGTTCTTAGTGAAATTAATAGGGGCGCGTTTTATAACGTTTTGCTCGATAGGAATTTTGATAAAAATATTCTTTTTTATTCTATTTTAAATAATTTATAATTATTTTAAACCGTTTGGTAATTGTCAAAATTTCAATTTCGTAATAGAATTGCGTTTGACATTGGTATCAAAATTTTTACTTTAAATCATTTTTTTAAAATTTTTAAATAATTTTATTACTTTTTTTTTTTTTTTTTGCTTTCCTTTCTCCTCTTCTTCTTCAAGGGTTGTCGGTCATCGACCTTGGGATGATCGGCGACCGGCTAGACGAGGACCGAGGACTGGCAACCCTTGAAGAAGAAGAGGAGAAAGGAAAGAAAAGAAAAAAAGAAAAGATTATTAAAAAATTAACCCTTGAGCGTCACTGCCCCGCGAGGTCGCGCCTCATCGGTTGAGCCTCGTCGGCAATTGGGCGAGACTCGACCAAGCCTTGGCTGGGCGAATGGCCTCCCCCAGATCTGGTAAGGCCGAGCTCTCCCAGCGACTGGCGAGGCTCGACCTCACCTGGTCAGGCGAGCCTCCGACGAGCTCACCGAACCTCGTCGGACAAACTAATCGATCGGTGGCGGTGGGTGGTGGTGGCGGCGGCGGTTGAAGAAAAGAAGAGAGGGAAGAAGAAGAAGAAGGAAGAAGATAAAAGAGAACAAATGAGTTGGCTTGTTTTGAAATTGTTCTCAGGAACAAAGAATCATTTTTTTTTTTTTTACTTTTCAATTTTGTTCCAAATCTACTTCTAGGAATAAAAAAAAAATAGAAATTTGTTCCCGGGAATGAAAATTTTACCAAACGAATTTCTGTTCCAAATCTACTTCTAAGAATAAAAGAATATAAATTATTACTGTTTGACAACAGAGCCTAGACGATCGACCTCCAATCCAATGTCATTTCTTCCGTTTTTATTTCTCTTTTTCATTATCATCATCGTTCAAAAGTCCTATAAAAAAGTTTGTGATATTTCAATGTCCTCCCTCCCGTGCAAGTCGGATCATAAATAACATGTGAGTTTCGATTAACAATATAAACACGCGTGAAAAGGGACGAAGTCCGGCTTTGATATCGTGCAACCCGAAAGCTAGCTAGCAAAAGATGGAATGATTCTTAAATGATTATTCTCGCGTACAAAAGCCCAGTCGATCGAGGCTTTTTAATATGCTGATGCGTTATTACCTAACATTTACACAAGGGAGGTCTAAGTAAAATCATAGACTATAATTGGAGGATGATGTCGACCCCGGACCGGCTGACGCTGATCGATAGCTGGAGTCAACTTAGTGGTTAAAGAAGAGTCAAATTTCCACCCCCGACTACTATTGCCCTTCATAGCCGACAAAGCGGGTGATTAACTAAGAATTAATTTTTCACCAGGGCTGCTGGCTTTTTCATAATGAGATGGCTTGCATGCATACCAGCTAAACAAAGGAAAAATCACCTTCTGGATAAGGAAGCCAACTGGTGTAAAAATCTTCATAATTCCGCCAGAAAAAAGAAGTCAAAATCTTCATAAGGTAGCTGTATTCATCATAAGCACAAATCTGGCACAGACCTGGCTTTTAATTTTCATAGAAACTTACTTATTGCTGAATTTGAGAAAATGGGGCGAAATGCCTTCTTCTAAGGTCGGTTTCCACGTAGTTAGAAAGGGTGTTAAAAATCTTCCAAAATGAAAATACCGACGGCTTTTTATCAATAAAAAATTTCAGAAAGAATCATCGCCGTCGCGCCATCATCAACAACCGCTTAGATTCACGTGGTCCATCTCCTTCCAACCTAGGTTAAATTAGAGAAAGAGGACGATTTGTCGAATGGAACGTTGCAATCATGGTCTTTAATTAATTAAAACAAACTCTGGGGGGCCAAAGGAACAGTGGAGTCATCACTTTCGAGCAGTACCGCGGAACCGACAGCCGAGACCGAGCTCTGCGAAAGAAATCTCCTTTTCAAAATATTTTGGGATTCCCTTTTTCCGAATCCGTCCATTTTCTCGGAATTCAGAAATGAATAAAATGAAAGGCGGGGGGGCCTTCTTTTTCCCTTTTCTTTATTTTTTCTTTTGGCAATAAGTAATAATATGCCAAAGAGCATCGTGGACCGACCCGAGGAAAATTGACTAGGTATCGGTAACGAGCTTAAGATGCTCTCCCTCGCTGCCGACACTTTCGCTTTGGCCTCGTGATTGCATCGTGGGTTTTGGTCGCGTGCGCATGAGCCCCCACACTATGTTCCTGTCCCCGTCCTCCTCTGTCGTGGTTGCCCGCCCGCCCCCACCGCAAGCATCCGCCCGATTTGTCCCGGCACGGTCCTCGAAATTTGGATCGAGTGGGTTACAGGTTTTGAAATCAATTAGACATCTCGAGTTCGACTCGCATTTTTGATGTGATTCCGGATTATAGGGAGAGTTGCTGTCCTTGAATCGCAGCATCTTCTATGTGAATTAAAAAGATGTAGATGTAAAACCCCAAGATCCAAACTCATGTCGTAATTTAAATTGTGAAGAAACGGGTTGAGAATATATTTCATAGTTATAACGTGATCGAATTGATCGGGAAAAGGGAGGGGGAGAAAAGAAAGAGAATACGGGAGAGCCCACCACTTTGTTGCCATGTGCAAATTAAGTTGTGCCTGCATTACATGGACATTAGCAAGCGCTTTTTTCCCTTCATAAATAAATCCGGACGGGGAACAAAAAGAGGGAAAAGGAGGATTTTCCCTTTGATTTTCCTCTTTCTTTTTTGTTTGGGTTTGTATTAAAAGTACACTCGGTGACAGAGCGAAAGACACGCATGATTGAGATAGAGGAAGGAGAAGAGCGATGGACCCTCCTTTGCTCATGGCTGGATCATGATGGTGGGTGGTACATACATACAATCGACAAGAGAACACAGATCTTCCACATGAAGGATGCAGGATTCAAAGGGCAGTTTGAATTCGCATTTGGGCGTGAGTAACGAGGGATTAAAAGGGTGCGAGGATATCGGATCGAAACTCTTATGCCGTGTTAAGAAACTCTAGTATTGAGGAGCAAGATATCAAAAGTATATAAAGTACATTCGACGTGGGAATTTAGCTTCCCCAGACACTTAACCATTTTAAGTTATAAAAACATCTTGCCACGTTGAAAAATAGATGATCAACTATGTATTGAATTAAAAAGATCAAGTAAAGCTCAACATGGGAGACTTCATTTTGCTTTTCTATTTGGCATGTGACGCGGTTATCTCACGTGGGGCACATTCAACAATGTATTTTTTAATGTAATGATTTGTTATATGTCAATTTATAATTTGTTGGATTTAAGTTTCAGAAAATAAGTGATGACAAGGTATACAACATTTATATCTTATTGAATTTAAACTTAAAAAGAGAGGGTAAAATAGAGAAAGCATTTTCAATTATAGTGAATCGGCTGTAGATTTCTATATTATATTTATATCAATTATCAATGTGTGAAAATGGATAAAGAGGATCGAAGATTTTACTTCTTGCTAAGTTTAGACTTTAAAAAGAAATAAAAAATTAGAGAGAGTATTTTACATTATAGTTTCATTGCTTGTTTTCCATGCGGTTCCTTACAAGTATCTGCGACCAGCAAAAAATTTGAGCCAAGTGGAAAATTCGGCTTTATTGGCAAGCATAATTGTCCAATCAAATTACGATATTGGTAGATTGCAGGAGCAAAATTAAATCTAACATTTATCCACATCAAATATAAAATGGGGTTGTTATTTGATTAAATCAAAGTATATGGATCAAATTCCAATTGTCAATATACAATCTTGATTTGATCGATCAAGAGCAATCACTTGGATCGAAAACTCCTCTCGTCATCTCTATAAATAGGAGACCTCTCCATGAAGGGAGACTTGTTGCTTCAAGAAGTTCTTGAATATTAAAGATCTTCAATAACATGACACCATGTCGGACCTTACCAGATGTTTGGATCACCAAAATCTCCACCATCTTATATTTGATATCAAGCCTTAGAGTCCTTTAAATCCAGTTTGTGGAAGGGAATGGACAATTCCGTTATCTAATTCGAGGTCAAGCCACTGAGGCCTTGAATTGTGCTAATAACAAAAATGAAGATAGCAAGCGCAATTTAATTTGAGATCAAGCCATTATGGCTCTTGAATTGCATTCAAAGAAGAATTAAAGTTTGTCCTGTTCGATAAGAAATTGAGTCATCTAAGCCCTTGAATTCTCTTAAATAACCATGTGGGTTCTTTGTTTCATTTGGAAATTAGATATTGCACCCGTGTATTTAATTAATGTAAATTTGGTACATTGATTTTTGTTCTTCAATTTGTAGATTTATTTTTGTGCAATATTGAATGGTATAACTTTTTCATTCAACAAATATCTAACCAAGAAAAGAAAAATATAAATTAAATAAAAACACGTAAATTAAAATAAAGTAAACCGCTTAACAAGGAAAAAAAAGGGAAAAATGGAACGAATGATATACATTTGTTCTTGACAAGTAGACTTTTATTATTTTAATTATAACTTATTTTGTTCGAATAATTCAACATAATATGCAAAGAAATTTACATTGAATAGAGAAATTCATTTAGCTTAACATTTTAATAATACGGTCACCGGTCTAATAAGTAAAAGATATTTGAGAGTGACAGACCATTAAACTAATGTTGCCAGGGGTAATTGATTTTTGGATGAATCATTTCCAAATGACCTCGATTCCAAAAGATTATAACGAGAACTTAATTGGTTAGTTTTGATATCACTAGTTTTTGAACTTGTGAGTTTCGATGTAGATCCTGGTTCTACATGGGAATTGGCCCGTTTCATGTTTTGGTTATTAACCAAATTCTTATAATAAAATTTCAAAGTCACACCATTGTTACAAAAATGTCTGTTAGTTTAGTGGTTATGTTGTTGTCTTTTAATGTTAAATTTTTATGGGTGCAAAAGTAATTTTCCCCTTTTTATTTTTAAAGAGGCTTCAAAAGTGGTTAAACCTAAAGCACCGAATTGGTCCTGAGATGATATAGGTTCACGGAACCAGGAACCTAATTGGTTCTCCCTAAAATAAGGCTTGAATAGGTAAGTCTAGGCCAAATTGGTTTGATGCCCGGGTTAAACTAGATCCGGTGCTCACCTTTATACTAAATGGTTGAATATCGGTCATGTAACACAATTAAACCATGTGGCTTGCCACTAGATCATATAACTTTCAAAGATGCATATTAGTGCCATATGACAAGAACGGACAAACTTCTTTTAACTTTGATTCTAACTATATATTTGTTTTTTCGTCGGAAACTTTACACTACTTATCTAGCTCTCAATTTGCACTAGCATATCCATATGCATATATTGTAATCATTAGAAATCAATTACCATAAGATGTGATGTAAGATAAAAATATGAAGATTTTCGAGTAGTTTATTTTCTAGTTTTATAGAAAAGTATCATACTTTAAAAAGAATGAACCCAATTGCACGCTAGTAAATGGTTTTGTGGTTCTTATGGGCCTCGACTAACACTAATGGACCCAAACACCATCTCCTTGGGCCAACAATGCCATAGTTTACATCCTTCGGTTATGTAAGGAATGGGCTCCATAAGGCCCACGAGCTCCTCTTTGTAGTCGGCTTTAGGGCTCACTGGTTTTATAACCTCTTAGATATCGCGGTAATTTTCCTTTTCTTTTGGCCTACTTTTCCTTGTTGGAAAGAAAAATGGAGAGAAAATGATACAAATAGTTAATGAACTTTTGACCCAATACACAATACAATCTCTGAACTTTAAATTTGTTTATTATAATTCATGGACTTTTGGTACATGTTTAACTTAGTTTCTCAACTATATAAAAATATTTAATATTGTTCTTGAATTTGTTCACATTAAGCCAAAATTCATGAACTATTTGAACCAAAGTTAAGAAATGAAATATTGGTATAGCTCCTTGGACTTTACTAGAAGAATAAATCATATTCCTAATGTAAACTTTCTTTGTTCGCTCATAATCTAAATGTTCAAAATTGATGAGTTCATAACCGCAGCCCCACCGATAATGTCAAAAGTTAGGAAGTCCCTCTCACATACTCAAAGCATAAAATGGTCAGATATCTGCCAATGCCATGGCTCGAACTTGTATTTGTGTGTCTGTGTTCGACGAGGCAGCCAAGTGGTCATGGATATTTTTTTCTTTTCTTTGTTTTTCTTTGATGATATTGGTTCTGATTTTCAACTTTTTTCAAAAGATAAGTAGTAAAAAGTCAAATGCCCTATCGGTCTAGATAAGCTTAGGTGCATTCAATGATAGATCTGATATGGCCGACTTCATCGTACTATATTGCTTGCTATGGTACCGTGACTTTTTTGTGTGGGCAAGTATGTGGAAATATCGTAACCGATATGTGATGGGTTTGCTGCGACTTTTATGGAAAGATCAGCAGATCCATCATGACCTTGGTTCTTTTTAGCTTTAGCTGCGACTTTTATGGCGGCTCTTGGGTGTTCTAAGTTTTGGGTTCATTTGCTAAGTAAAGAAGCATTATACGAAGTTGAAATTACCCACTTAAAAAGTGAAAGTTAGGGAGGGAAACTTTTGCTATGTGCATGGATCGACCGCTGTAGGATGACGAGAGATCCAATCATGGGTTTATACCCTATTATGCTATAAAGCACCTAACCGTACCCATGTCTACATTCTCGTGCATATGAAGCACGAAATCAACCCATATTCCGACATCAGGTCTAAGATTCAACACTGGGGCCTGAGACAACTCATCCTAGACCAAGGGGACCATAGGAAAGACACCTACTTACTTCATGTTTCTCTAGTGTTTATATCAGGATGTAGCCCACCGTCCTAGTTCTGTTCTTTCAAACGGATAAAGGATGTTGTGTCAATACTTAAAGCGTAAAATTAGAATTTCTAATGTATATTGCCACTTAGGAACGCAAGTTATATAAATTTCTTCAAAAACAATAGATCAAGAATATTATTTAAAAACATTCATTCTTTAGGCAATTACTTTAGGAAAGCGTGAAGTAACTTTATATAAGGTAATGATAGTATTTAAGTGCTTATCGATTTTAAGATTAGCAAGTTAGTCAACAGGGTAACTTCCTTTTTCGAAAGTCATGTTGCACTCTAAACTTGGAGTGAGAGCGCAATAGTCTTGTAATATTTTTAAGCAAAACAAGGCCAACATTATCAATCATAAGTTCTATACTAGGAAGATCAGTGAAAGTCAACCTCAATAATGATCTTATAAAAATTAAGTTGTTTTGTGAAGTCGAGTCTTAGCCACAAACCAAAGTTCTGCTTGCATCAGCAAACATATTCCTATGAATGTGGCAAAACCACCACTCTAGTCACCTCCTTTATTTCTAAATAAACCCCTTGCACTAGTAAGTTCTGGGTTGCCTCGGAGGCCCCATCTGTATTTAATTTAATCCACCTGAAAGGTGGAGGATTCCATTTGACCAAAATTAAAGAGTGCATGATTCACTTAGTATCGAGTTATTCATAGGTAAAACTTTAATGATTTATTTTATGTAAGCCCCAATTACTTATACCAGATTTGAAGGGAAAATAAAGTCGTTCGAGAAAAGTGACATGTTTATCCATTGCCAAAAAAGTCACACACCTACTTCAATAATTATGCTCCAATTATGATGAAAATTCGATTGCACTTTACTAACGAGATTTGAATATAACAATCGCAATATATTCATTGACAAAAATTCTCCCAAATACTGTTGCGGAATAACTTAAGTCATATCATACGGACAATTGGACAATCCTTAGAATATATAAAATCGTTTCAACACGGGAGTCATGTCTCGAGCAATATGTATTTCCTCCTAAGTCGCGAGATGAATGTTTTGACGAAGTCAATTGGAAAGGATAGATAGAGAATTAGTCCAATGCTCTGGCTAAGTATACAAAAAGACGATTTATCTTTTTTGACTCTTTCTTCTTGGTTCCACCATGATTATATTCATCCAAATACGCATTAAAAAAACCAGGAAAAGAGAGAGAAAAAAGAAGAGAGAGAGGAGAAAAAGGAGGGGGAATGAAGAAGGAAAGGGAAAGATTGTCGAGAGAAAACTAAGAACATGACAGAGAGAAAATCTCTCCACCCATCGTTTGCTTTCCCCATCGCACACTTGGAGTCCCTTTCGCTTTTGTCTTTTGATGTTGTGTGACTTCCCATCGGTCTTTTCCTTCCGCGACGCTCCCTGTTTTTATTTTATCATCTTCACAACAACATCGTCGTACTCTAGTCAATGCTCTCTCTCTCTCTCTCTCTCTCTCTCTCTCTCATTTTACTCTTCCCGACAAAATCCACTCCACGTCCGCTTCCGCTTCCGTTCGAGCCTCTTAAGCGGAGGATCTCGCGCGTGTGTAATCCATTCCCAAAACCCACGAAGCGATTCTCGAGCTGAGCTCTCGACTCCACGAGAAGCTCGAAGGTGGCTTCGTTGTTGGCGGTGGCAGCACCTGCCCCGAGCCAAAGCGAGTACCTTTCCTTCCTTCCTTCCTTCCTTCCTTTCTTCTTCTGGGTGCTGTTGAACGGTTAAAAGGGACGCGTTGGGATTGCACTTCGATCGAGCGAGTCGGTGAGTCGAGTTACCGTGTGGGACTGAGTGAATGAGCGGGATGGGTTCCGAGCAGATTAGAATTCCTCAGCCGCAGCAGCAAGAACGGGTACGTGCGTTTGAAAATTCTTCTTCTTTTTGAGAAAGTTGGTGTCTTTTGGGTTCGTTTGTTGTTGTGGCATTGCATTGGCTATCTGGGTCAGATCTGGGGTTGGGTTTTTCTTTGGGTGTTCAATTTTGCTCATTGTTTTACGGGTCCAAGCATCTGCGATTGTCCTTTAGATCTAGTTCTCAGACTATTGAGTAGTGGTTCAGAGAATTGCTAAGAAGTGATTGAACGACGGATTTTACAGCTGCTAGAAGTGAAGTTGAGACGAGATGCAGGCTTCGTTTTGTTTACTCGACTGTCCTTTCTTTTTCATGAAGGAATCGCTTTGTGTATATAACATGGGTATGCCTCTTAGTCTTGATGAAGAAGGAGCGTCGTCGTATAAATCGGATATTGACTCCTGTTGTCGAGTTATCATCTTCAGATCCAGTAGAATAGGCCAGTTGGGTAAGAAATTGGAGTTGGGCACTGCTGTTTTTACAGAACGCAAGGCACAAGTAGTTAGTGTTCCTTCATCTTATCTAATTGCAAGTTTTTTTATTTTGAAATTGTTGAGTATATACAAATTCTTAGATAGCAACACCTTCGCCGTCAAAGCTTATGTTGAATTTGTTCCTTTTTTTGGGCAATGAATGGGTTTTGTCTGTAAAAGTCAACTGATGATACGAATTCTATGGACCCCTTAAGGAGTTAAAACATATTATTGTTCAGCTTCTATACAGCCTCTGGTTTTTTACTTTTAGAACTGAAGGTTACTTCAAAGCATAGGTGTGGTCGGTAGAAGAGCTGCTTCTTGTTGTTATGTGAAGCTTCATATAAAACCCTTCGCAAGAGCTGAGATTCTAAAAGAGAAGTTCTGACTACCTCTAGTTAAAATTGTGCATTATTAAGCAGCAAGAGTAGCAACATTTTTCCAATATCAAATGGAGTATCGTTATTAATTTTGTTACTATATGGACTTCTGATTCCTTTACAGGATATATTTGTATGTGATGTTTACAGATAAGGATATAGCATTGAGAACAAAATTTCTAACAGAATGTGTCATTCAAGATATTTTGGAAAGTAATTAATTTTCTAAGTCCTCAAAGTTCATTGAGAAAATCTTCAGCGCCTGTCTCACTACAAACTGTACATATTCAGATTTGTCATAAATTTATTTGATAAATGCTCTTGTTTTCACGATGATGGTTTTAATGTCAACCAAACAGAGAGCAGCCTGTGCGTATTATCTTCCTTTTCGTGAGGTTGTCTCTGAAATCTTAGTTTTATGTACCTTTTTTCTTTTGACATGTCACTTTTGACGTGGCATGGCAATAGTCATATCATTCTGGTACTGCCTGTGGCAGCAGCACCTTTTCACACGTTAAAGAAACTTTCACGTCCATCACTGCTCATGTTCTTGAAGTATACTAACAAAAAGGTTCTTGTTAATTTATAAGACAAACCTCGTCCGGTCTGATACTTAAAGCAGAGCCTACTTTAGTAACTGAAGGGAACTCTTTAGGGTTGGCCCTTCTTTCCTCTGCATTGCTCTCTGTTTTCCTTAATTCGGAATTAATTGATGTCGAGAAATCTGAGATACTTAATTTCTGACATATTGAACAGCGAAAGAGATGGGGATGCCTTGGTGCTTTTCCTTGTTTTGGTTCTCAGAAAGGTGGAAAGCGTATAGTTCCTGCATCTCGTATTCCAGAGGGAAATGGTGCAGCAAACCAGCCAAACAGACCTCAAGCCATTGGGTTGGCTAACCCAGGGACAGCACTAGTTCCCTCTCTTCTTGCACCTCCTTCTTCACCAGCATCCTTTACAAACTCTGCTCTCCCTTCAACGGCTCAATCACCCAGTTGTTTCCTATCTTTATCAGCCAACTCACCTGGTGGCCCTTCATCCACGATGTTTGCCACGGGGCCCTATGCTCATGAAACACAACTTGTTTCTCCTCCAGTTTTCTCAACCTTCACAACTGAGCCATCAACTGCCCCTCTCACTCCTCCACCAGAGTTGGCCCATTTAACTACACCATCCTCACCGGATGTTCCTTATGCACAGTTTCTTTCATCTTCAAGGGGCCTCAAGGGTGCCGATAGGAGCAGTTACCTTGCCGGGAATGATCTTCAGGCGAATTATCCACTTTACCCTGGAAGCCCTTCCAGTAGTCTGCGATCACCTGTTTCGAGGATATCCAGTGGTGGGTTATCATCGTCTTTTCCGGAAAGGGAGTTCCATTCGCAATGGGATCCATCGGCTTCTCCTCAAAGTGGGAAGTATCGCGGAAGTGGTTCTGACCGGTTATATGGGCAAGACAATGCAAGCTCCTCTGCAGCCACTCACGATACTAATTTCTTCTGCCCGGCTACATTTGCTGAATTTTATCTTGATCATAATCCTCCATTCCCTCAAACTGGTGGCAGATTAAGTGTTTCTAAGGATTCAGATGTTGCTTATAATGGTAGCAGTGGATACCAGAATCGGCAAAACAATAGAAGTCCCATGCAGGATGCCGACGAAATAGAAGCTTATAGAGCATCCTTTGGGTTCAGTGCAGATGAAATAATTGTCACGAACCATTATGTGGAGATTTCTGATCCAATGGACGAATCCTTCAGCATGACTCCTTTTGCCTCCAATAACTCTTCTACTGGGGAGACTCTACAGCCTGTTTTTGGAGGTGAAGAACAAAAAGCAGAGAAAACGCACATAACGTTGCTAACTTCAAGAAGTCTTGGAGTTGAACCAGATCCCCTTACCAGAGATGCACGCTTTGAAGTGCCATCTTCTTGCAATAATCATAGAGGTAAAGTTGCTTTTCTTACGTCACGATATCCATCCTTCCTCCTGTGTCAGCTAAAGTTCGTCCAGTAAGGCATAGTCTTAGATAGGGCTACTCTTCCATACCTTTTGGTTTGGAGAATCTTAAATGAAAGAATGCTCCAAATTTCTGATAAACATAAGTAAAATTGAATTGTTTTCATTTTTCTGTGGGCCATGGGTTTACCTACCCAAAAGCTTCCTTGTCATCTGTATAAGTATGAATGTACTGTACAAGTGTTTACAACTCATCGTTCTTCCAGTAACGCATAGTCTTAGATGGGGCTGCTCTTCCATCCATTTGTTTGGAAAATCTTAATAAGCAAGGTTTTCAAATTTTGTTGAAAAAAGTAAATCTGAGTTGTATTCATTTTCTATAGGAATCTGAGTTGTATTCATTTTCTATGGGTCATGTGTTTTAAGTACCCAAAGGCGTCCTCGTCATCTGTATCAGTGTGGATATACTGTAAAGGTGTTACCATCTCATCTAGAATAGGTGGGAAGCCAATATTTTTTGATCTGGCTGGTACACTCTGTAAGAAGGCGGCAACCTGCCATTTATTTTTATACCATTGAAGGAATCCTTGCTTACGAGTTAATGGCACGCATTAGGTGAGGAAGGATAGTTATAAGTCATGTTGTATTATTAACTCAACAGATTGCAAAGAAATGTTGCTTCTGGACATGAAATCAATAGTGTCCAATTCATGATGTCCTTTGTAATTTCAGTTGAACTTTGGTGAGAGTCCAACTCATTACGAGAATCCATGTTGTTTATATTCCTTTGCCTATGCAACGATCTTCATGCAACATTTGCTCTGATGTTCTTCTTGTAACCATACATACACCTGCAATTTTAACGTCTTTCCCTCATTTCTCTCAGAATGGAAACCGTGGAGGCCAAGTTCAGATGCATCTGGATTGAGTACTCCCATTAACCACACAGATGATAAGAATATTCTTTGGAGGATGCGATCATCCAGAAGTTGTCGAAAGTACCATTCAGGTTTGTCCAGCTCGGATGCTGAGATTGAGTATAGGAGAGGAAGAAGCTTAAGAGAAGGAAGACGAGATTTTGCATGGCATCGTTGATGACTGAGCTTGAAGATACTTGCTGCCCATGGTTAACTAGTTTCAAGATTTTAGGCCTCTTTTGTTACTTGATACTCTTTGGGATTATTTTCATATTGGTAGGTGGAATGCTCCGACCTCTCTGTCCCTTGTGCTTGATCATATTTCTGTACTCGCGCTCTGTATGATTCGCTAGTTTATCTTCTGTACAAGTTACATAGGGATGCATCAGATGATACATATTTTGTCAAGTTGTGTTGTAAGTGCACAAAAACATTTAATTTGCATCTCTTGGCTCAAATCTTAGTGATAGTCTGGCCGAGAGCAAAGATCATCTGCTCGAATAACCATTTCTTTCTTTATTTGTGCCTCTCAGATCCTGTAATCACTCTCTTTTTACTATATCTCGTATTTGGCTATCTGAAAGCACTCCTCTGATAAGTACTTGTTTCTTCTGTTCTTGAGGGCTTTGTGACAAAAAGTCCCACGATATAAGTATTGGGAAATTAATATGTACTCTTCCGGATGAGCCCATGACTATCTGCATTCTAGTTATTGGTTACTGCCCATTTTTAATCTCAACATAAAGTCCTGTTTTTTGTGTTTCTGTTCACGGGAACATGCAGACTGTCATCATTATCAACTGGCTCGATCCTGAGTCAGTTTCTGCGCCGAAACCTTTTCCACCGGTTGATCAACAGAGTTCTGCCACAGGCTCTGGCTCCAATGTCCCTAGCATTGAACATGCTGGGCATATGCAATTAGACTATCAACTTTAGGGTTCATTTGTTTAGCAAAAAGATTGATGCTACTAGAAAACTGAGCTTTTCTTCTTCTACAAACCAATCCATCTCCAAACATCAGGGCCTAGGTGCCTGCTCAGGGGCCGGGTGTGTGCCGTCAGGGTAATGAGTGTGGTCATTGAGGCATTTGTTTCGTCTACCACTTTCCAATGGCTCAACCTACATGTGCGAAACCATATGGCATGATTGAGCTAATTGAACTAAGAATAGCAGCATTCTCCATGGGAAGGGGCGAGACTTGAGGATTGCAAGTGAGAAAACTCACATTAAGCACACGAACGATACGCCATAAGAGCCAGACATGATCTTCATTCTCCAAAAGAGAAAAAGGAAAAAAGAATTGCATTGCTCAGCCAGAACGATCTTCCTATTGTTTATAAGTTATACATCGTCTGACAAAATCAAGGACGAGCTTTTTCTATAAAACTGCTAAGAATGGTGAGGGACCAACATGATTGAAGAAAACTAGATATACTAATCTAAATCCACCTTATTGCATGTTGCTTTACACTTCAAACTCAGCCACGTCCAGATGGGGAGCACAGGGAAGCTTTTATGAACACTAGCAAGGGGCAAAATTTTGGCTGTTGCGCCTTCGAATTAACCCATCTCGATATCATCTTTTCTTCCTCCTGGCGGCTGTGCTCATCTGTGAGGGAAGAAGCAAACGTCTGAATGAAGTACGGTGGTGGCAGGGAAAAAAAGACTAGAGTAGCAACAATGGAGATCTCATATAAAGAAGACACATCATTGACTGAGCCATTTTTCATTTAATGATCCTCACAAAATGAATCCAGTAAGACATTTGCTAGTGAAAACACAAAAACTCATCCTGAGAGAATATTCAGGAGGGAATTTTTCGATCAGGTTATGGCAGCAGGTACTCAAACTTAAGGGGTACATTGTGCAAACTGTGAGTAAACAGTCTCAGGCAGTCACTGTAAAATAATGAAGGTTTAGTTTCAATCCTCCAAACAGCAAGCTTTGTAGTATTAAACTTCAAAGTTCAGGGAATTTTAAACCCCTACTACAGTTGCCATCAAACATCTAAATTATGAAGATTTTACATCTCTAATCAGCGAGAGAAGCAACATCCTAGCAGTTGACAGAAAAAAGTTACCTTCCGGTTCATCTTCTAAAAGAATTCCGGATGGTAATTTCGGTAGTGATCTGAAAAAAGGTAGCAAGAGGTAAAGATTGGCAAGGGAGTAGTTGTTTTTAAGGTCATCTTTGGCCACCCTTAGTTTGATAATAGACCCTGAAGCTCCTATATGTGACAGAGACTGAGACTGGCTGAACTTGAGTCTCTGTTAATGAGGTCAAACTTTCAAGGACAAAATATATAATACTTACTAAAAAATAATCTTCATCCGTAAAACCCGTTAAAAATGACTCTAGGCATGCATTTCCCAAGCAAAATACCTGTCAATTCCATACGCACCGGTACACAACAAGAACATGTGTGGTGCAAGGTCATCATGTCGTCGGTCGTGTCATTGTAGATAAACCACGCCCCATGGGAATGACTCCAGGATACTCTTCCTCAGATTCTCCCTCTTCCAATGAAGCTGCAAAAATGCAACATCAGTTCATCTCACAGACTAATAAAATGCTAAAAGAAACATAGACAATTCAATGACTCTTAATCAGGCCAATAGAGTTAAGTGAACCTATGGCCATATAAGATGATCCAACACCACAAGGTCTTCTTTCTCCTCAACTTCCACCAGATCAAATCCCCTCCCATCGACCATAAAAAAAAAGAAAAAAAGGAACCCTCCTCCCCCTCTTTTTGTCCCCAGGGAGGAAAAGAAATAAGGGGAAAAACAGAGGGACAAGAGTGCCAGTACAAAGGCTCCAGCAAGGATTACCACTGGGAGAAAAGGGGACAATAACTCCTCTTCTCTGCTATAAGGTTGCTCCAGAAAGTTACACTCCCTTTCAAGTCAATGAGCAATTTCTTGTATTCATTTGAACCACTAAGGTCACATTTCTCATTTTCTAGAAATCCAGGAAGCTGTACAAGGGTCTTGTGGAGCCTGCTCATTTAACACCTAATCATATGGTATCTAAAATGAATTGCATAATTCTATTATACCAGTGCAATTTCAGGTATCTTTGGTTCGACTAGGACCATAGTTCCTGAATTCATATGTGAATTAAGATCGAGAAAAGGAACTTTTTCAATTGTTGACTCGAACTCATGGTCAAATCCTACTCTTATTTGAAACTGTTCACTCTGTGGGTAGCTACTAACCAGATATCTGTATCCATGAATGTCATTAAAACAGCACACAAACAAATGAATACCTGCCTAAGATCTTCATCAAGGAAATGCTAAAACAAATAAAAGGGAAGGGAAAGGCACAATCTAAAACAAGACTGCTTACCAATAATTTCTTCCCCAGCCTGTGCCCCAGCAATCCCAATGCATGAGTACAATGAACTATCATCAATTTTCAATTGATCATATGCAAGGTATATGTCTTCTATAGTCGCAGCTTCATATAGTGAAGTAAGATCTTTGATGCATGATATGTCCTGGACCATGTGACCAAGGGCAAATATATCAAATCATTGTTCGCCATCTTAGTTAGCTTAATGTGAATAAATGAGCACATTGGTAATTATAAAAGCCAACCATTTGAAGATGTTGGGACTGAAAATAATGATATAAAATGCCTACCTTCCTTGGAACAGAAGAAGCTTGCAAGTGAGCCAACAATCCAAGCCAATAGGCATTGGACTTGATTTCCGCTTCATGTCTCATTAAAAGGGTCCGTTTTGCCTGCATCAGAAGCACAAATTGGATGAGGCAACATGCCTTTACAGTTGGACATCAATCTTACACTTTGAGAAATAAACATCTGCCTCACTGATGTCTTCACGTACAACTACTATCTGATGACAATCATTTTTCAAAAACGCTAAGGGAATTCCCCTGGCCATGGAAACTCACCCTATCCAACTCCCTCTGGGCAATCTTGTTGCTATGTAAACCTCTGAGTACATTCTTGCAAGCATCCACGGCTTTATGCACCTGATGTAGCAATCAGTCGTGGCTGTAAGGATACAGCAATAAAGCAGCTCCAAAGCATTGTATTTAGACAAATGTTAGCTATCCCCATACCTTGGCCGGAGTTGATGTTACAGAGATAACATACCATCCAAGCTCAAGCCTATCAAACAGGTTTAATTCAAATGATACATCATATGTCAATCCAAGGGAATCTCTGACAGTTGTGAACAGCCTGCATGAAGCAAAAGAAGCATTTTAAATCACCCACAGATGTGTTCAAAATCATCAGCATATAAAATTGTAATCGTAAACAACAGTGACGTACAAGAAACATGAGAACATAGTCTACAAGGATGGTTTTAACAATTACCGATGTACAAAAGTGGCCCAGAATAAGCCAAACATACCTATATTTGCATATACAGATTTCCAGTAAAGATAACAATTTTTGCCTCCACAACAACCAAACTAAGTTCCTTAAAAATGAGGTTGGCTACATCCATTCTATTACATCATCGGGCTCAATTAACACTAGATCCTCCCTATTATAGAAGTACTCCAATCTTTCTTCTAAAACAAGAGCAACCAAACTCGTATTTTTCCACTTAGTGGCGCGGGCTACTTTTGTTCCACCATCATACTTTGGCCAATACCAAATTCACTTAAATACCCCAGTTCTCAAAATATTTTTCGAAGTGACAAATCTAGCATTTTTAGGTCTTTGACCATCCTTTTACCATCATCTTCATCATAGGGTTGCATCTTGTTTTCAAATCATATTTAAGCTATCTTTTCGTCTGTCAAATCATGTCAAAAGAATTTCTCTCATTGTAACTTCAGTAAGAGCCAAACTATTTTTCAAATAGACCCATAGTGGCTTGGAAAGACTTACCTTGAATTAATTATCTCGGCCAATAGACCCATGGTTATGCCGAAGAAAAGCGGGTGACTCCTAAGTTTTCTTTGCATATTGTTAGCAACATCTTTGTCCGCAGATTCTTCCTCTGGATAAGATTGTGCATCTGTGAAGAGCCACATCCAATTTCAGTTAATGTCATTAACACGTAACAAGCTCCTCACTGAAGTTCCAAAGAAAAACATGAGAAATTTACTACTTTGTTGCAAGCAACTATAGAATGGCAATACGCCAGTAACATTGTCAGAAAGAGAATACAATACATATCTTAATAAATTATTCTAGAAGACTCAGTAGCCAATTATATAATCCTCAAAATTGAGACTATTCTACAGGTAAATGCATAAGAACCCACTATACTTGTGCAGCTCCTTGTGAAGCTAACAAGCAAAAATATTTCTCCGCAGATTGAATATTGGCACAATCTGTTGTTTTGAATATTTCTGAAAGTGTCGTTACGCCCACTTCTTAACTAAAGGTTGGTTAGTAGAGGACAGGATGACTAACATACACTTCAAATACTACAATACAATAGGAGGATGACACACGACTTCTTCCAATAGAATATCGAATAGAACAGTGGTCAATGCATATTCAGTCACCATCTTCTCAGCTCTGCTTTTGACAGGCATTTTGTCATGAGGACGATCCAGTAAGGTTTTATAATAAAAAATATCCAATGACACTTACTTTGGCTTTAGATGACAGGTTTTGCGTTTTTACCATGTCTCCAGTCAACTCTTTGCAAACACTCGACAATGTAATCCAGACCTGATCTAATTGTTCCACTTTCATATTCCGTAAGCTTCCAAATAAAGTTCAAGCATGTTTTCTTTATCCTATTTGATCTAGATGCTTGAGACTAACACGTCTATACAAATATTTACACACAAGATCTTACCACTGCCAACCGAAATTTCAGTAATCGACTCAAAAAGGTCTTTGCCTTCGACAGTGAAACCCCAGCGATTAGGTGCTGGGCCAGCAATATATGCACATGCTCTCTCATCAGTATCCTTTAAGAAAACCTGATAAAAGGACGAAACATTTAGAGAATAAACTATTAGCATATTTTAGAGCGAAATACTTCAAAGGCATTTCAAAATATTGCAGATCTTTCGAACAAAACAACATCCCATATCCATCAATGAAATGAAAGTACATAAGCTTTGCTGCTCACTTGCTGGGACTGTAAATCAGATGTAGATGGCCGAAACAGTACAGGTTCAAATTGCTTGTCTCTTTCAGATCCCCTGGCTGATCTGACCGTTCCAAGGTAATTAAGAATACAAGACTCAATCTCCTCCTCAGAGAAGTCCCCAACGATACTAACCTGCACAAGTAATAGGAATTCCATATGGAGACCTGTTCATTGCAAACCTCATATGAAAAAATTTAACAGGTAATAACTACAAACCTCCATGTTATCACCGATAAACTGATCCATGACTGCATCTCTTACAGTTTCCAAGGTCAAATTTTGTAATGACATGGGTGCTGGCTCAACAAATCGTTCATCTCCATTCAGCATGGCCAGCATTAGTTTGTGAGCAGTTGAACGCTCTAAACTTTTAGGGATAGACCGATAATAGGATAAATATAGTTGTCTGGCTCTATCAAATGCATCTTCCAGCCAGACACTGTGCTGCAATTCAGCAACCCCAATTACACGTGTGAATAAAAGGAAACAACATCACATGGTAACTAAATATTGTGAGTCATAATAAATTATGGTGGCAACCAGCACATGCAGATATCCACTAAATCTAAGATCTAGAAGAAAGAACCAACAACTTAGCATGAGACAGTAAAAAGGTCACAGCTAATTTACCTCAAGTACCATATGAAGCAACTGGAAAGCACCATGCATGCCATTGTCTCTGAGAGTAAAACGGAACTCCATTGAGATAAATTCCTCTGTCGACTCCAAGGAGCAATTTATCAAGTGATTCACACAGAAAAGCTCCACCTGAAGTAAGAATATTAAATTAGGCAGAGCTAAAGAACAATCAAATGGTTGATTTAAGCCTAAATAGATTTTGCAGGATAGAAATAATTGGATTTCCATTGGAAAATGATGAAAAGAGTATATTCTCCACCTGATGTTTGAATTCTTAGAATAATCATCTCCAGTGGAACTTATCAAAGTTCCTGCCATCTCTTCTCAAAAAGTCCTATAACTAGTACACCATATTAGACTGCCCTTTCTTATTTTCCTCTTCTTTTAAATTAAGATGATAATATTTCTTTGAGAGGTTACACTTCTAACTCCTTTTGTGGGGCTGTGAATAGAATGCATTCTGTACTTATAATGCAAGTTCATTTATCAAAACAACACAGGATGCATCACATGAAGCACCCTTCTTGCTCCATTTTTTGTCCACGCAGCTAAGTCGGGATGTTTTGCGCTAAGTATTCAATCATCTCTCTAAGTGGGGAAATGAAAAATTTAGACATTAACCTGTATAAATGATTATACAAGAATACTAACATGTCCCCAAATCTGTGTGTGCAAGTGTAAAAGAACATTTCAAAGTAGTTGGAATAAAAGGTAATTACAGGTCGGGCGACCCAAGAATAGGTCAAAAGGCTAATTCAAGCAGTAAGTATGACATATTTGCAAGAAATGAGCAAAACCCACCGTGGAGCATTGAAAATGAGAAAAAAAAAAAAACAATATTTAATCTTGCATTGTAGTAAATCTCCAAGGAAGAAAAATGAAAAGCTACATGTTGCAGCTGGATTAAGAACAGTTCCTCTAGAATGATCAAATTTGCCAATTAATTTGAAGTTTTGCAGGCACAACCAAACTTTTTATCAAGATATATCCGAAATATGGAGTCAACAGTCATACTTAAAATGTGTGCCAAAGAGAAGGCATAAATCATTTCCCAAGTGCTTTACAACCAGTCAATTTCATTCAGGGATTGGAATAAATTCAACACAACCTATGTCTTCACCAACCACCTCACAGAACTGCCAGAGGCTGAGGAAGGTTTGCTGTATTTAATACACACCTGCTCCCTTGAAAAGTTGCCGACACGACCTCCCTCGCTCAAAGTCCGCACACCCACAATGACTGCTCCTCTTGAATCAGAACTTTCAACCGCTCTTCCACCACCAACGATAAGTCGCATCACACCTCCTCGGGATTCACTTTGTGAAATCTGTATCCAAGTGAGGAAGTGAGTATAACAGGTAAAACCACCAGGATTGTGTTTGGCAGAGATGATATTTGATCATATTATACCCATTAGAAAGATTTCAGAATTATGAATGAAAAGTCAAGGGGGTACGGTTATATGTAGGAGGAAAATTCCAAGCGTTCTACCACAAGTCTAATTTTGTGCACCACTGATCTTTTATCATGTCTTTCAACCATTACAAGAAGTAGTAGAAGAAAATGAACTGAGAAAATTTGGTTTTGAAGTTAGAAATAATAAAACAAAAATATGAACACCACATTTTTCAAGAATTCATGGGACAGAGGAAATGTAACCACAATAACCCAAGGAACCAAGTTTACCTTGTAATTTATGCGAATACCATTTGAAAGACGGCACTGGGTGATCCCAGTTTCTTTGTCATGAATTTTCAAAATGCCTGCAAGTGGAGTTAAAGGAACAAAGGATGGCTTTCTCTGCACCTTCAACTCCTGCAACTGGGATGAAGAAATCAGTTCTTTTGGTACCTCAAGCTGCAAAAAAAATAGAGATCAAGTAAGGGATATAATACCTCATAAATCAACCAACATTTGAAAGACACAAAGAAGAAAAGTTCTCTGATAATAGATACCTCTGGCTCAGGCTCAATAGGTTGCTCCAGACCAGTTTTCATAGCATCAATAATCTCACTTGGTGATATTCTGAATTCGGTTTCACCAACTCTGTCTATGTGCACTTTCTTGGGGACACATGCAACAATTGCCGCAGGTTTAGGTGCGGTAGGCTTTCCAAAATCAGCAATATACTCTAGCACCTTTGCACCCACAGCATTGACCTACATCCCACAATTTTATGAAAGAAACATATTTAAAAAAATGAGAAACTAATGTAGATTAAAATTTCTTTTTGCTGATTGACATGCACAATGCATACATGGAGATACTCAAAAAGCAGAGTGCTTAGGATGAGTGGGTGGTAATTTATCATCAAAATGACTATGTGCAGTGAACTGTCAGTCTACATGTCATTCAAATCAGATGAGCTATTCAGGCAGAAAAAGGTCCACTATTGACAGAAAGCCAGTGCATTGTCAATTGTGCACATCTTGCAGAGGAAAGGAGAACAATTTTTCTGTCCATAAAAGCACCCAGCAGATCAGCTCATAAGATAAGCATTATCAAAACGCCACTTCCAATGTTTAACACAGACAAAGTGTAACCATCAAATTGATCTGACAAAAATGTGTCGCCTTAAAGTGGCTGATAAAAGAATCTCCTTTTGTGTGCGCAACAACACTGGTCAATGGCCTTTTAGAAGGGAGACCGCAAAATATCATAAGTTCCTACATCGTAAAATATTATAAGTCCCTATATCCTTACTGCACCGAAAAATTTCAGACCAACTTCCCTTCTAGTAGACCAAAAATTCACATCTTAAAGCATGAGAATAGTAGTTGATGTTACAGATAGATCTGAAAGAAATTACCTCTTCGAGCGTAACTGTTCCGGCAACAGCAACCAGACTCTCATGCCCTTGCCTCTGATCCATTACAGTATGGCCCAATGCATCACTCTCCATGATGAAATCCAAATTGTCTACTGATGACACATTATCAATCATTGCTGCCAGCTGTTCACTATCTTTCAATAGTGCATCCATATATCGAGTTAGTTCACCTTTCGTGACACCAAATTCCTTCAACCGTCGAACCTAAACCAAAAAAGTTATATCACATACTACAGCCAGGAAATGCAGAGGAGAGAAAATGCAGTAAAAACATTGTCGTGATCAAAAGGAGTTATTATCATCGCCATCAAGAGAGTATTAAGGTTCATCTTCACAGAAGCTTTGAAGAAATGCACGACCAAAAGAAGAATCGTGTAAAAGCATTAGAATGTCAAATCATGTCATCAAACCAAAAGAACGGTAATTTCTATTCCAAATTCCTAGAATTCCCGGTCAATGCCACTAGTAAATAGATTGAGAATGACATAATAACAAACCTCTTGAACAGCAACTTTAATGGCACTCTGCCAATTCTTGGCTTCTGCAGTCACAGTAAGAGTGGTGACTGTGCATCCTTCTCTCCCAGAATCACTGTGATCCAGTTCAACTGACGTGAAGGGTGGATTAGAACTCTGAAGAAAAAACAAGAGTCAGTTAAAGAACTTTTCAGTGCATAAAATTTCTAGAAACATGCCGCAAGTATACATAGTGTAGCTACTATGAGATCTACCATCAAGTGTTCTAATCCAAGAAGCTAGGAGGAAAAAATTGTAAACTAAAAGGAAAAGAACATCCATTGGCAAAACAGCTTTAATCAAAAGCTGCACATTGACCTTAAAAAAGCCAACTGTTCGGTAAAAAGCAAAATATCAAAACAAATCCATTTGGTGAAAAACAAAACATCCAAAGATATAGGTCCTCAATGCAGTTAAAGATTCAATATATTTTACGTCATAAAATCCAGAGATCCTCTACTTGATAAATTGAAGGAAAGAGCAAAAGCAAAACCGTAGTGGATATATAACTCTATACCAAACTCAAATGGTAAAGGATACAAGAGAAGAAGACAACCTTGTATCTAGTGTTAATCCGAAAATGCAGCGCAGATAGAAATATCCTTTTCATCAAAACATTTCGCAAGTCGCTGTATGTCTGAACTTTGCTCACAGGAATCTGCAGTAAATCATTAATAGAAGTGCTTAAAATAGGTAGCTAAGTCCATCTACCTAACCCAAAAACTGCGATGGACACGGTAAGAGTTAAGTCCAAGAAGAAATATGATCAAGAAGAGACCAAGATATTATCTTTGCAATACATCAATTCTAAAGTGAATGTTTTGATCCATAACCAACAACGCAATTCTTCCATCTCCTCTAGTTAAGTAACTAGACCCCCTAGAAAATTTGACACCGCAAGTGACTCCATATGTCACCTTTCATCAACAATCAATGTCAGTACACTCAATAGGACAGTGTCCTCCCTTCATCAGAAAAAGTTATAACAGGCAGCCACTGACAAAATAAAATTGACGACTGAATTCATGCACCCAGCGGTACCAAGACATCCCATTAGATTTTACCAAAAATAAATCAAAATCTAGCAACAGAGAGAATGTGATTTGTTGAGAAAAAGGAGATATGTTGAAATTATGCTGGATGCAAGATGATTAGGAGCCAGGTGCATGATAGAATTCCAAACCTTACAGAACATGTTAATTGAAAAATTTTGGAGCAGCTCATGCTGAAATATCTGCGGAGCCTTCATATCAGTAAGGTTTCCCGGAAGTGACCAATTGTGCTCCACTGGAGGACGAATCGCATGCCTTTCCTTTTTAGTGACCTTAGCCTGCTCTAAAGTACTCGGTTTATCATGAGATGAACTTCCAGAGAGACCAACTGGGAGCTTCGGTACAAGAAAACTAGCCATTGCACCAAACGCACTTGGTGTTGGTGCAGGTGATGTCTCACTTTCCAGAGCTGTTTGTCCAAAGACGGCCTATATCGAAGCAACTAATACAAGTTAGCAGATCTAACATAGAACTAATGCTCAATTTTCCACTAAAAGGTAATAATCATCAGAGTCAAATGGGTGAAAAGCCTGACAGAGAATTGCCATAGCGAAATGAGCATGGGTTTTAGAGGGGAAGTACCAAAATGAAAGATACTGATGCAAAGAAAGGAACAGATACAATAATCAAAACCCCTAATGCCAATAGGAAAGGAAAAATTAATGGCATATTGGGTATATCTGAAGCATACTTCTATCTGCGATACTGTCTTTGAGATGTTATCAATGTCACCAACAATGTATAAGGTTGCATTCGCGGGGAAGTACCACCGTTCATGGAACTTCCTAATTTTGTCAGCATCCCATTTCTTAATCTGCTCTTCCAATCCAATTGGAAACCTTTGGCTCAGCTTGTTCTCGGAATGAAGATGTTGTAACAACTGCAATCCAATGAACAAAGAAAATATCAAGGAGGGATAGAGATTCTTCATAAGTTCTGAACATCTTTGATGAAGTTGACATACCTGACAATCAACACGATACTCTATTGTATTCATCATCTGTAGCTCCGAAAGTATAGCACGACGCTCTTTCTCGACCCTTGAAGAAAGGAATTTAGGGTGGAAAGCTATCTGTATGCATATAGAGGTTGACCGAAAATGAGAAAAGTCTCAACCGACATCAGCATAAACTTATCATTCTCGACTAGGCTGGGATAATAAACTAGATTGCTCGTGCATTCTTTCTCTACCTTCCATTACCTTTTCTCTTTCCTACTTAGGAAGAGTAGAGGTCGGAGAGGATAATAGATGTCATGCTAATATATTAAAGATATTAAGTAACAGAAAACATGTTTGCTAAAGAGATGCAGATTGGTGAAGATGTCACATAAAGCATACACTAATTTCCACACCTCATTCAAAGCATCCAACACAGACGGAAGCAAATCTTCACCAGAGTCCTGGAAAACACAAGCCATTGGCACTTAGCATATGCACAAAAGCTTGATAGCAAAAAGTACCAAATAATATGTTGCAAGCAGCAAATAAGGCAACATAATCTTATTGGGACGATTACACAAATCAAACATGAAGAGCACAATCTGAAAGATCATAGCCAAACTCAGTAAAGTTTTTCTTTAAGTAAGTTGGACTAAAACAGGTATACCAACTGCAAAGAGAAGAAATTGACATATGCAAGAAAAGTGAAAGCATAAGCACAAGAGTTAGCACATGCATAAAAAGAGTGGATAACAGAACCGCAGTACTAGTGAGAAATAACATTTCAGAAACGTGAAAACTTATAGTCAAAAGGCAAGCAAAGAAATGAGAACCTACATAGTTGAACCACCCTTGGAGCATATAAACATAGATCATATCAAGAGGAAATGGATGCGAAACAACAAACCTTTGCACTAGTTGGTGAATGGATGTGAAACACTGTATGATGAAAATCAGTATAGGCATTAGATCGAGCCCCTGTTCCGAGAAGTTTTTCACGCTTCTTACTTCCAAGAAATGCGACATGTTCAATCATGTGTGCAATTCCTTGTTCATCATCTTCCTCATCAATGGATCCTGCGTGAACTTCCATGTGTGCTTCAAACCTAAAATACCAAAACATTTTGCTTACCTAGATGTAAACATGCAGATCTCTGACATCAAGGATGTCACAATGGATATAATACAGGCAAAACCCTCTTGATTATCATATACCCAAGTTATGATACCATAATAAACGATTGTAAATTGGTGAAGAATTCTAGGACTTGAATCGAATGAAGAATCAGATGCATAAGCATTGCGATAGTAGAGGAACTATACCTATTCAGAGGAACTTTATTCGGTAAAATAAGATAGCGGAGGCCATTTTTCAATTGTCCTCGGTACAACTTTGGGTGAGGTGGAAGTTTGGAACCCAAAAATGCCTCTAACTCTGTTCTTTCACTTTCAAGATTCAGCAAATCCAAATCTTGTTTCTCAAGTATACCATCTGGCCATGTTGTACTAGTGGCATGCGGCTCCTCCGGACCCACAGTTGCACATGGAACACGAACATGCTTTACAGGGTAACCATATGAAACACAATCAGTATGCAAGAATAAGGACAAGAGAACGTCACAAGTAAACTTATTTAAAAAAATCACTGAAAATTAATAAATCAAGCCTAAACCATCAGCCAAATATTCTGAGCACTCAAGTTAAATACACAGCTCAAAATATCAAAACAAGTTAATAATATGACCATCCTCCATGCTAGACCCTTCAGGAATTACTTCCACAAAGATCGCCAGTTTTTTTTTTTTTTTGGTCGGTAAAAGATCGCCAGTTTCATAAGGGACTCCATCTAGCATGCATTCAAAATGGACTAATGAGGGAAAACATGAACATATGGCCCCTGGCTAACTCTGGCTTCTCCGATATCCTACTATAAATCAAAAGGATTGTGGAAAATAATAAAGGCAAAGGCGTACAAAAATATGAAGGGATAAAGAAAGAATCAAACATCAAAGGGATACTGAATGGAGCCAGATTTGCAGATACGATCACATCACAAATCAAGCCTACACACTGATCCCAAAATTGCCACAACGCTTGCCACCAAAGTTGCTATGACCAGATTAAGAGTAGCCATAATGAGTTTCTTGCAAAAAGCTAAAAAGAATTAACTGCCAGATGTAAATACATTCATTAAAATTTCTTGCACAGTTATAAGGCTCAACGTGTATAAAGGCCAAGGATGCTCAAAAAGCACAGTCAACTATTTGCTGATCAATGAAGTACCACAACAAATTGGATAATCACGTTAAGCTGAGAACTTCAAAAATTCTCAAACAGAACTCATGCAAAGACCGCCAAAAAGGCCGCATCTCTCAGCTAAATTGAAATGCTTAACTTGCAAGGCTATATTCATTATGTTAAGGTCAATGCATCACAAGAGAGATCAGTCATAGTGGATCCCACATAACTAGAAACTCAAGTATATTCTTCAAGGTCCTCTCTATTTGGTAATTAATCGAGGAATTTATGATAGGTATATGCACATGTGCGCATATGAATGGTACAACCAATACATTCATAAAGGAAGCAAATGCGGGATACTCAAGCTCGGAATAGTAAGAGCAACTTACTGAGGCACTGTTGGGGGATAGTTTAGACAAGTGAAAAGCAGATTTGTCTGTGAATGCTCTTGGTATAGATCTTCGGCTATTGAGGCAACCTTTCCGCTGACTAAGAGAACATGAAATACAATTTTGCAGTTGTGTAAAACGTAGATCGGTGACTCGTCTACTAAACACGGAAGACCTCCTTCTCCAAGTATCATTCTTTCTTTGATAAGTTGAACATCTATGTACAACATCAAATGGCCATCTATATCCAAAACAAGCACAAATGAAGAATAAAAGGGTCAAGTTGGGAAGTATGGTATGTTCGTACAAAAAAAAGCTGCATTTTGCAGCGGAAACATACATACAGGGAAAAAAAAAATGACGTGGCTATATGTACAATAAGAATCAAGAATGTGCACACAAGATCAAAGAAAACAAGCATTTTCCATCCTCTTCGGTGCCAGATATCTGTGGTCATTCATGTTCATCGATTCTTCTCCTCTAAACCTTATACCGAGTAGATTTTAAAAGTATCATCCAACAATAAGACTAAGCCAGGCAATGATTTATTAACTCCAAATATTAGGTCATCCAAAGTGGTGCAATTTCAATTTCAGCATCACATCTTATCTCTTCCTTTACTATATCTAATACCTCACAACTTTCCGCTTCACACATGCAGTGCATCAAAAGAGTATATACATAAAAAGAGAATATGGGAAAAGAAAAAGAACATATATAAGCAGAGAAAAAGGAAAACATAATAGGACAGACAGGAAGAAAAAGATATGTGGAAACAGAAAATTAACAGAATACAAGAAACACCAAAACACACTGCGCAACTCAATCCTACTTCCTGGGTCCGCGTACGTCTCACTTGTGAGCATATGAACAAGATTTTCCAAAGTGGCAATAGCATTATCGTCGTCTACGATGAGTATACACGATGACCGCGCAGCGAATTCATCGAATATCGTCGTTTCAGTCATCGACTCGCAGCATCTTTCAGCTCAATTCAGCTAGTAAAGCAATAGAATAACACCAACTGGATAAATAACCAACGAATGGATTTAAAGAACAGATCACCACTCCAGCTTCACACTCGGCCATTCCGGTTTCGGCACCAAGGAGCAACTCGAAGCAAAAGAAGGCATCCGAAGTCGGCAATTGAAACAAAAGGGGTTGAAAGAAGAGCACCTCTTGGACGCGCAGATGGATTGGCAGCGCGAATTCGGGCGGGCCAAGGAGGCGGAGGCGGCCAAGCGGGACGCCGACGGCGACGGCGACGGCGACGGCGGCGGGTGGAGCCCAGACGCCGAGAATCGGTCGCCTCTGGAAGGGCGAATCTGAGGGAGGCTGGCGACGACGGAGGTCGAGGCGGCCATTGCCCGTTTGCGACGGCGAGCTCGGCTCCGATGGTCCGGCCTTGGCCTGGTTTTTTTTTTTTTTTTTTTTTGGTTGGTTATGCTCTCTGTGAAGGGGAAGCTCACGATGGCCCAAGGCAAAGCCTTTCTGATTTATTTATTTATTTTTTTGGCAGCCGCTGGATATTCCTGTTTTTTTTTTTTTTTTTTGGTATGTCTGTTAAAGATTTATGAAATTTCTGTTTTTCTATTTTTAACATAAGATGGGTTCGCATACAACGTTTGCCGTAGAAACTTTGTGCACCCTATTTTAGGGTCGGCGAGGAGAGAGATTGACTTGAGGGCCACCATACTTATAATCGTTGGATTTGAAATGTAACGGATCTCAACCGTTCAATTGATCTCGACGTTGATGGTTGTGAGATTTTATTTCTGATGTTATTATGGACTTACTCGAAAAAAATGCATTACTTGCATTTAATTATGTATTACGAAATTTGAGAGTGGCTAAATATACTTTTGATTTTGTTGGCTTAATCTAAAATTTTTGACGGATGAATTTTGATTTTTTTCCTTGATTCCAAATTCTCTAAACTTTCATATTTATTATATCGATATCGACACGTAAATTACATACAATTTTTTTTAATCCGCCACAAACAATAATACATAGTAGTGGGTAGTGCTCATCAGTCCCTTAAGCAAGTCATTCAATAACTATCGAGGCCTTTTAAACAATGTCCATAGAATGAAAGTGATTTATCCACGTAGTTATTCATTTGCATCGTTATTGTAGTATCTAGAAATAGTGATAATTTTTTAAGGGTTAATATTATGAAAAACCTCAAAATGATTCACGTGTGACAAATTTATCCTAAACTATATTTTTTACCATGAAAACCTCCAAACTGATATACTCGTAACAAATTTATCACGACTGACCAAAAAAAATTCCTAAACTTATATATTTATGACAAATTTACCTCAAATTAATTTATTTGATGGTAAAAAAATCCCAAACTAGTATATTTGTAAGAAATATATGCAATATTAAATTGGATTAATACCACAAAAAATCACAAAAATTATAAACTGTGACAAATGGAGAGTAAAATCTGAAATTAGTTTATCGGTCAACTATTACGTATCATTTAACTTGTGGTAAATTTGTCACAAATATACTAGTTTGGGGTAAATTTATAAAAAATGTATCAGTTTGGGGTTT
This sequence comes from Eucalyptus tenuipes, assembly GCA_014182365.1. Lineage (NCBI taxonomy): Eukaryota > Viridiplantae > Streptophyta > Magnoliopsida > Myrtales > Myrtaceae > Eucalyptus > Eucalyptus tenuipes. The sequence continues at coordinate 32,444,232 of CM024542.1, read as the reverse complement.
TTGGTGATCAAAAAACTAGTTTGGGATAAATTTGTCACAAATGTACTAGTTTGTGATTTTTCAGGATAATAACCTATTTTTTAATAGAAATGGATGAAGAGTCAAAACGTGTAAAGTTATATCCATTTTGAATAAATCTTGTCAAATTTGATATTCTTAATAAGTTCTAACTATAAGGAATTCATAACTTTACTAGAGACTTAGGTCACGTTTGGTTCAGTTTTGGGGAAATGACTTTAAGAAAATGTAAATACTTTTAAGTTAAAGGGGTTTTCCAAAATATTATCATGTTTGGCAAATTGTAATTCTAAAATAGCTTTGGCTTAAATGTCGTTTGGTAAAAAACCTACATTAACAAATGGTTTTTTTTTAAATTAAAAAAGAAATCAAAATTAATCCAACGGAGCTTAGTCGCCGCCAGCCAAATTTGGTCACTAGGTAACCTTGTCTGAGATTAGGTGACCTTGAGCATTGCTTGGGTCACACGAGCCAAGCGTCGCTGGTCATTGCTAAGGTCAAGCAACCCAGGCAACCCCTCAAGTAGTAGTCACCAAGGACAAGCGACCCCTTAGGAGGAGGTCACCGAGGACATGCAACCCCTCATCAATGGTTGTCAGCCTCCGGCAGCTCTCCGATACAAATTGGGGAAGTTGAACAATAACAGTGAAGAGATGAACAATAAACATAAACTTGCATTCCCAAAATATTGAAAGTCTAAAGCACTCGAGGATCTCGAGGATTTATTTTTGGCTTTCAGCTTTTCTAAAGTTGGCATTTGGACAATGAGGTCCCAGAAATACCTAACAAATATTTTATATATTTTGGCTTGCGAGAAAACTGAACCAAATGAGGGCTTACATCCTTTCGGCTTGGCGTATGGAAAGTAATATATCCCCCACAAAGACCAAGACACATCTTATAATTCAATATATCTACGCACGGAAATTTGATATATTTCATCAGAGATTTGTCTTTTTAGTAGAGAGGAAAAAAGAGACTACACGGAGAAAAAAGGGGTGGCTTTAGATTGCACCACGTTGTGCGTACCCATGCCGCGCGCCAAGCCAAACATATCTTGGAGCACGCTGCTACCCCAAGCCAGGGGGAATGGGAAGACCTTTGACTGTCAAGTCGGGCTTGGCTCGGGCCTAGAATACAGATTCAACGATCCGAATCCAGCCCAGCACCACTGGAAATATCTTCTTCAAGACAGCAACTTGCCCAAACAGTCGCCGGAGAGTACTCTTACTTCTGCAAAGGTCATGTCGCAGGGACATTTCCCATGAACGATTGACTAGATAACGTTTTATCATCACGGGGACGTTGTTTCTCTCGTTCTTCATTTTTCGCGGCTTTTTTTTTAGTGGATTTAATCATCTTCATTACATGCCAAGTCCAATTTTACCGCCCATCTCAAGCCTAAACAAAGATCCCATTTCGCTTTCTCTTTCCTCTTCCTCTTCCCCTTCCCCCTACCGAAGTAAACTTCATTTCTCCGAAATTTACGAAGCCCTCTATTTTTTCACGGGGAAAGCCAAAATCAATTTGACTTGCACGGCGCATCCGCAGTACAGTGAAAACGCTTCCTTCCAGAGTACAGGAAACCCGCGTGTAATGCGAGGCGGGCTGCTGGCTCATGAAAATCGGATAATGATGTGGGCCTCGACGTCAACTCGCCGACGTGGACGAGCCCACAGACACAGCGTGAAAACCGAGGCCCTCGGGAAAAAGAAAAAAAGCCCGACCGATCCCATCCGTTGAGGAGTCAAGGTCCGAGAAGATAAGATGAGGACACGCATTCCCCGTGGCGGTTTTTGACCGTTAAAAAAATATCTCCCCCACCCTCACCTGCCGCTCACTTCAGCGATGACTCTATCCCCTCCAGCGATGAAACACGTAAGTGCAAGTGTCGCAATTTGGCATTCCCACCCGCGACCGACACGTCTTGGTCTCCCCTTTTCTTTTTCCTTTTCCCATCACCTGGGCTCGTCGGTCGGTACCAACTTGTACGACACTTGCCAAGTTCACCCGTCCCACTTGGCAGAGAAACCCGTTTCTTCTTTTTCTTCTTTTCTTTAAGCTGAATAACTAATAGTGAGAGTTTGTCACGTGGCAATAAAGGCGGACTTCACCAGAAAAGGGGCAATTTCGGAGAGATTACTTACGGATTTCGATGTCAATTAATCAAAAGCTTAGTTCGTCTAGGTCAAAATAGTCATAAATATTTTGTATTGATACCAATTCAATCATAAACTTTTTTATTAAATCAATTTAGCTATAAACATTTTCACATTACACCAATTCAGTCAATTTGGTTAATTTAAGTAAGAAATTGCGACGTGACAGCCGACGGTTTTATGTGGCGCAACGTGGACAAATTTTATAATTCTTTACATTTTTTTCATAATTTTTAAATATTTTTTTCCTTTTTTTCTTCTTCTCATAGGCTGGTCTAGGCGAGGGACGCCGTGCCCTCATCGGCCACAAGCAAGGGCATTGGCCCTCGCCCGGATCCGGCGAGGGTGCAAAGGCCCTCGTCGGCCACGAAGAGGGCGCGGGCCTCACCGGCAGCCCTCACCGGCCAAGGGCGAGGGCCTTCGCGTCCTCGGCAAGGGCCACCGCGTCCTCGTCGGCCATAGGCGAGGGTGCGAAGGCCCACGCTCGTGGCGGGTGAGAGCCGCGACGCCACGGGCGAGGCCGCCGTGGCCCTCACCTAGATCTAGGTGAGGGCTGTTGCACCCTCGCCGGGCACGAGTGAGGGCCGTCATGCCCTCGCCTGTGGCCGATGAAGGTGTAGAGGCCCTTGCCAGCCAACAGGCGAGGGTTTTGGCCCTCGCTTGGATCCGGGCGAGGGCTGATGCCCTTGCTTGTGGCCGGCGAGGGCATGAGGCCCCTCGCCTTGATCAGCCTGTGGCTGGCGATGATCAGCCGGCGACCTCGCCGGCCAAGGGGTAAGGAGAAAGGGAAAAGAAAAGAAAAAAATAATTTAAAAAATCTAAAAAAATCTAAAAAAATTATAAAATTTATCCACATGGCGCCACATAAGACCGCTAGCGCCACGTCAGCAATTTCTGGCTTAAATTAGCCGGATAGACTGAATTTGTACAAATATGAAAATGTTTAGGACTAAATTGGTCTAATTAAAAAATTTATGGCCGAATTTGTATTAATATAAAATGTTTTGGACTTTTTTGGTACTTTTCCTATTCGTCTCGATAAGAATGAAAGACTAAGGACCGCAAAACGAGTTGCATAAATTGGTCTAATTAAAAAATTTATGACCGAATTTGTACTAATATAAAATATTTTGGACTTTTTTGATACTTTTTCTATTTGTCTCGATAAGGATGAAAGACTAAGGACTGCAAAACGAGTTGCATAAAAGTGAATAGGGAATAACACGGTGCGAGGTGGAAATTGCCATAGGTTGATTGCCTGTCATGAAAGATCGAGGAGATACGGACACGACGGATAAAGGCGAAGACTTTTTGGGTAAGTGCTGATCCTGCACGAACCCTACCTGTCGTGAGTTCGGTGTAACGGCATAATAATTTCCATTTCTATGAATGCCATTGTTGGGTGATCACCGCAACTGGTCAGCTTGACCATGAGGGTTTGACTCCAGCAATATTGGGAAGGGGGAAAAACCACTCCATTCCAGCAATAAACATTGAAAAATCTCGATATGTGCTAAGCTAACTAACCCAGGAGACAAGTATCGATGTTTTTGCACTGATTTTTTGCCGGGCCCACGTTGACATCACTTTTTTTTTTTCGGCCCTAAAGAATAAAGGAGGATTCATATCAAGAAGCCCCATAGTGGCGGCCATATCGGTTCTCCATGAGCGGCGAGACGAGATAATTTAGGATTCGTAGTTGGTGACAACATACATACAAATACATGGCTAAGTGATTGAGTCAACACTTCATAGAACAGACACCTATGGTTACAAAGGATTTTAGCCTTATTGTATTGGAGTGCCTAGAGGTGATTATTTGAGAGCTAAGCCGAGTCGGATCTAAATTACTGCCTCTATCTAAATAGTATGGAGAAGTTATGTATATGTATAAACTAGTCGAACCACGATGTGCTAGCTCGAGCCAGCCTTTGCATTAAGTATAGGTTTGCTTGACTTACTCAAAAATGCTATTAAGGTTCACTGGTCTCAAAAGAGACATAATGAGTTTATGAACTAATGAGCGCATTATCAAGTCGAAGAGCGTGTGAGGGTTTTATCCCGCCATAACTTTCATATTGAATTGAATGTACCCCTCTTTCCTCCCTTATCAAAGCAAGTTTCACAGTGACGGCTATTGAAATCATAAGCGCAATTACCACTACAAGACCCATCTCAAGTTCGACCTCATCCACCCTTGATGGTTTTCAGATTGTTACCCCCACTACGATAGCCAGACGAGACAACACCATACCTACATCCTCCTTGCTCATTGGTAATAGAACACTAAAATGTTTAAATTATACTTACATTTAACAGCTTAGCATATTAGAACAATGGATAATGGTCTTCATAAAATTTCACATGATATTAGAGTAAAAAGTATGGAGTTTTAATCTTTCCGAGTTCCTGTTTCTCTCCTGATGAAATATTCTTATGCTTGGCATTAGGTATAAAGACTAAACTCAGTGTGATGGTGAGTGATAAAATATTAAAATATGAAATCATATATTCATCAAACAGAATACGATTTTAATATAATTGGTAATGATTTTATAAAATCTCACAGTAGGAATTAAGGGGCAGAATTTCGACTATGCTGAAAAGCACTTCAAAGATGTAGTGATTTTTAATTCCAATGGAATTATACACAAACAAGCAAGATGTTCGTGTTGAATATGAAATCCGCTATTTGTATACTTGGATCAATGCAAAAATGACGCTTGAAGTGTGTAGTTTGAAACAATTGAATCAACAAGCAAAAATTGATTTTTAGATTTTTCCGGAGCACCCCCAAATTATCCACCTAATGAGTCATAATGAGTCATAAAATACGAAACAAATTACGAGTTTTCTAGTTTTCCGGAAACAATAATTACGACGGAAGCATGCGGATGCCCTGGGACGATTCCGGCACTCCCTAGAAGCAGGGCCGTCTCCGAGCGGCAGCCAGCAGCAGCGGAGAAACTTCGCCCCGGAGTCGACGTGCGCTACGAGACGTGCCGCCTCTCAAAAAACAACTGGCGGGACGGCTAGTTCCCACAGAGCCCAGTTTATTAGAAAAACGCGTACGACCAGCACAGTGCTCCCCAACGAGAATCTTTTAACCGATAACCTAGCCACGTCTTCCACGCACACACCGCTTCTTTTTTCCTCTCCTCTCCTTATATATACTCGCCCCTACCTTCCCTTCTGGCAGTCTCATCCAAAAACTTGTCAGCTACATCGTCAACTGACGCTCAATTTCTCAGCTCACTTCACTCGAATCAACTCACCAATCACTCAACCAATCAATCCTCCATCGCCATGATGAAGTTCGGTTCATCGTCCCGCTCCAGCTCAAGCAGCAGCTCTTCTTTGCCCGAGAGAGATCCCGGCACCAAGCGGGAGTCCACCTTCGGGAGGCTGCGCCGCAAGCTGTCCCCGAAAAGGAGGAGCAGTGCTGCCGACCAAGGCACTGCCCCAGTCGTAGAAATCGCTGCCGGGGACTGCAGAAAGTCCGGCGAGCTCCGGCGGGTGTTCGACTACTTCGACGAGAACGGGGACGGGAGGATATCCCCCGTGGAGCTGCGGAGCTGCGTGAGGAGCCTGGGCGGGAACCTGTCGAGCGAGGAGGCGGAAATGGCGGTGCGGGCGTCGGACCTCGACGGGGACGGGATGCTGGGGTTCGAGGAGTTCCAGAGGTTGGTGGAGAGCGGCGGGGAGGAGGAGAAGAGGAAGGACCTGGAGGAGGCGTTCGGGATGTTCGAGATGGAGGGGTCCGGGTGCATCACGGCCGACAGCCTGCGGCGGATGCTGAGCCGGCTGGGGGAGGTGAGGTCCGTCGAGGACTGCAAGGCCATGATTCGGGCGTTCGACCTCAACGGCGACGGTGTGCTCAGCTTTGACGAGTTCAGCGTCATGATGCGCTGATTTCCCGCCGCGTTCCACCAACCGTTGAAATCATTCTTTGGTTCTTTTTTTCTTGGAAATCTTCATTCGTTCGGCAGCACGATACAGTTGTAAATTTAGTGGTGAATAATTGGACAATTTATGTCACAATTGGCCGGCAAGGGTAGGTAGCCGCCGGCGATCAAAATCTGTTACCGGCGGCTAACATCTTACTTAGGCAGTCTTGGAGACAACTGGGGAGGGCCGCCTAGGGTCAAGTGACCCCCAAAGACCACCGGCGAAGGTCGCCCAGGGTTGGGGGACCCCCATCGCCCCAAATTTGGGTCGCGGTGAGGTCGGCGACCCAGACCTCGCCACGACCTAGATGGCGCAGCGGTCACGCCACCCCCCCGACAACGGTTGCCTAGGCCACCACGACCATGCCGACCTCTATCTAGCTGTTGGCAACCACCCACAGCCCCGCGCAACACATCCGTTGACCTCAATGGAGAAGAAGATGAACAACCCAATGACGAGGGCAAAATTGGAAAAATAGAGAGTGAGTGAGGATAGTTTTGAAAGAAAATAAAAATATGAACAGTACCCCCTTGTATGCTGAGAAACCCGAAAGCCTAAGACACCCTCACACCTTCACATCTGCTTTGGATTTTCAGCTTTGAGAGGCCAATTTGGCCTAATGGGAATTTCAAATTTGTTTCCAAACATTCAATATTTAGCCCAAAGGGCTTTGAGTGTGTTCCAAACGCACCCGTTTCTCTCGTTCTTCATTTTTCGTGGCTTCTTTTAGTGAATTTAATCATCTTCATTACATGCCGAGTCCAATTTGACCGCCCATCTCAAGTAGGGGTGTAAATGGGTCGGGTCGGGTTGGGTTTTGATGTTACCCGACCCGACTCGAAACACATTAGACTCGCATTGGAAATTCGGGTCGGGTTGAGTTTTCGGGTTTTCCTCTGCACAAGAGAGAGGATTTATCAGCAACTAAGTCAATAGATTTTGCATCTAGGAAATGCAGGAGCACGACGTAAACGAAAGGGAAAAACATGTATTCAGATTCAGTTCAATAATTGATGGAGTGGACATAAATCAAACCTGAATCTGAAGAGATAATCGATTATGCAAAAATTCGCTCAACACTTCTCATGAGCAAATCATTGAACAAGTGGTGTGCACTTTTATATGAGTTTCAGACTCAGGTGTAATGCAATCCTTCATCTAAACATGATATATAATACTCTAAATCAGTATGACTCGCCGCAAATCAGGCTCGGTTCCGCAAGCTTTTACTCATTTGTTCATCGATTAAGCCCAAGACTCTCAAATTCGGTAAAGCATCGCAGATCGAGACGAAGGGGAGGAAGAGGGAGTCGAGAGGGAGCAATGTGGAGTCATGGCTGGAGGATCTGTCGTTGCTGAGCTTGCCCCTGTTTAGGCGCTTGATCTCCGCCATGAGAGATGTTGATTTAAGCTCCGAAATCGTCGAGACCTGCTTGATACACTACGCCAAACGATACATCTCAGGCGTCTCGCGATCCAGCCGGAAGCCGCCGTTGCAGTCGTCGTCGTCGTCCTCTTCCTCGGTCCCTTCGGAGAGCGAACAGAGAGAGCTCCCTGGAGACGATAATCGCGAACCTGCCGCTGGGGAAGACGGCTTCGCGGTACTCGGCGGCGTCGACGACGAGATTCCTCTTCGAGCTCCTGCGGACGGCAATCATCCTGAACGCGTTGGAGGATTGTCGGGCGTCACTCGAGAGGAAGGTCGGCTGCGGCTTGAGGAAGCGACGCCGATGACCCTGCGATCCCGAGCTATTCATACCTCAACGAGACCCTCTACGATGTGGACTCCGTCGAGAGGATCCTCGGCCACTTCCTGGATGCCGCCGGAGTCGTTGGAGAAGAAGGCAGAGCCGACGAGATATGTGTTTGACTGTTTGGGGGTAAAATGTTTGTGTTTGTTGGCTTGTTTGGAATTTAAAATTAATGTGCTCCGAATCGAACAATGTTCTAACCCTGACCCAACCCAAAACACATTTCTTTGCTTGTTTTATATTTGTTACTCGAACATGACCCGAACACGAAACATGCATTATACTTGTTTCGTGTTGGGATCGGGTCGGGTCGGGTCGGGTTGGGTTTTTGACATCCCTAATCTCAAGCCTCATCAAAGATCCCATTTCCCTTTCTTTTTCCTTTTCCTCTTCCTCGTGCCGAAGTAGACTTCATTTCTCCGAAATTCACGAAGTCCCTTATTTTTTACGGGGAAAGCCAAATCAATTTGACTTTGCATGGCGCATCCGCAGTACAGTCAAAGCGCCTCCTTCCAGAAAATGGGAAACCCGCGTGTAATGCGGGGAGGGCTGCTGGCTCATGAAAATCGGATGACGATGTGGGCCTCGACGTCGACTTGCCGACGTGGACGAGCCCACAGACACCGTACGAAAACCAAGGCCCTCGGGAAAAATTAAAGAAAAAAAGGCCCGACCGATCCCATCCGGTCAGGAGTCATGGTCCGAGAAGATAAGATGCGGACACGCATTTGACGTGGCGGTTTTTTGACCGTTAAAAAAAATCCCCCCCTTTTCCCGCTCACTTCAGCGATGACTATTCCCTCCAGCGAAGAAACACGTAAGTGCAGGTGTCGCAATTTGGCATTCCCACCGGCGACCGCCATGTCCTTGTCTCTCCTTTTTCTATTTCCCTCTCTGATTGTCTCTCCATTTTCTATTTCCCTCTCTGGCAACTGGGCTTGCCGGTCGGTACCAACTTGTACGACACTTGCCAAGTTCTTTTGTCCCCCTTGGCGACGAAACCCGTTTCTTCTTTTCTTCCTATTTTCGCTGAATAATTAATAGGGAAAGCTCGTCACATGGGGATAAAGACGGACTTCAACAGAAAAGGGCACTTTCGGAGAGATTACTTATCAATTTCGATGTAAATTAATCAAAATCTCAGTTCCTGTTGGTGAGGGCGAAAGACCAAGGACCGCAAGAGCGAGTTGCATGAGACTAAATAGGGGATAATGCGTACGGTGTGAGGTGGGAATCGGGACCGGTCGGTTGCCCGTTTAATTAACGAAAGGATCGAGGAGACGTGGACGCACATTGTGCTTGTCATGAGTTTGGCGAAACGACGTGAATGCGTTCCTTTTTTTATGGATGCCACCGGTGAGCAATCACTAAAGATTGACGAAGTGGCCAATTTGACCAATGAGGGTTTGACCCCAGCAATGTGTGTTTTCTGGTGGAAAGCCCCAACAATATTGGGAAGGGGGGAAAACCACTCCATTCCGGTAATAAATATTGAAAAATGTTGACGTGCCAACAAATCCAAGTGACCGACTAAAAAAAAAAAAAAAAACTAACCTAAGTTGGGGGAAATTATTTAAAAAGTGCTATACCTATTCATCAGTCATAAATACTTTAATTATATTAATTGAGTCTGAAACTCTTTTACATTTTGTCAATTAAGTCTATCCTATCAACTTTTACATGAACACCGGCTATCCTATATGGTATAGATGATGTTGACATCGATTTTTTTAAATTTATTTTAACTTTTTTTATTGATTGATTTATTCTCTTTTCTTCTCTTTTCGATTTTTTTTTTAATGGTGGCCAACGCTGATCACAAGCGAGGATCGCCACCCTTTCCCGGCCTTACCTAGGTCTAGCCATCGCGACTATGGGTGAGACAAGCCTCACTCAATTCTGGGCAAAGCTACCTTGCTCGTAGATAACAAGATAGGCCTTCTCCAAACCATCACAATTGCAACCCTCACTGGTCACTATTAAAAATAATAATAATAAAGTAAAGAGAAAAAAGAGATGAAAAAAGGGAAATAAATAAGTAATATAAATGAAAATATTTAAATATTATTAAAAATTCTCAATGCCGGCGTCTCACGTAAGATGGCTTATGTCCACGTTAGTGATTTCGACCAAAATTGACCGAATGAATTTAATTGGCAAAACATGAAAAATTTTAGGACTAAATCGACACAATTAAAAATTTTATGACTAAAATAATATAAAGGGAAAATCTCAAATAGGGACATGAAGTGGGTTCATTTTCTCAAAAAATGACCAAAAGTGGACACTGTATCAAATAAGAACCCAAAGTGGCTAATTTTGTCTCAAATAATGACCCAAACTTTCAATCTTATTTACAGCTTGCTGTAGTTTTGTCCAAGAACATTTTTTCTTTTATTTTCTTTTTCTTTCTTCATCTTCCTCACACCTCCTCCTTCGCTCTACATTGCCTCCTTCTCCAACACCATAATCAGGGCCCCTACCAGCGACCTCGTGAGCTTCATGTCATCACGTAGTTGGTCCTAGTGACAAGAAGTCGGATTGGAGTTATTTGCTACTGGTCACCTTCTCGGATGCTAAATTCGTCAGTTCCTCAAGATGCATCAAATCTCGGCTCGCTTGTGCTCAACCTAAAGCTCCAATTGACCTCAATTTGATGACGACGATGCTGGATTTTCTATCAGGGGCAGTGGTGGATGAGGTCGAGAGCTCGAATAGGACTTGTCGATGGCGACAATGGGGCAACGGAGTACAATAGTTTCTACAGTTAATGATGTCAAATACGACTAATGATCAATCTCAAGATGGGGTATCGATTGAGGAGAAGAGCTGTGTCGATAAGAATGGCAAGAGTGTGAGTGGGTGTCTCCAGACTAGGGATTATTGAAAGGAGCCATTGGCATTGCAAAAGGGAAGGGGGATCTTTGAAAGATTGAATTTACGCAAGAGAGGCAAACCCAGATTTGAAATTGACGAGGCAAACTCTTGCCGAGGTTGAAATAGTGGCTAGCTACAACAAAATTGTTCTTTGGTGTGAAATTGTTGATCACCAAGTGTTAATTGAATAGAGACATAAGTTAGTCAACAAGACGATATGGCGATGCTTGGATATTGCTACTCTGTTGTTGGCAAGCAGGACCGAAAACAACACAAAAAATTGCAATTGCTGTTAGCGGAAGGCTCGGAATAAGTGGAGTTTGATGCACTCTCGAGGTGAGAGAAATACGTCGCCCAAAGGAATTAGTTGCATAGCTTGGGAGTTAGACAAGAAGTTGAGTCTCAGCAAAAGCAGATTCATATTATGGCTTTGAGATCAGAATTTGCAATGAGTGTTGGAATAAAAGAACTTATTTTTGAAAGCTCATTTCGGCTTCGTGGAATAGTTTACAAACTATTTTGAGGAGCGAAATTTAAAATTTTCAAAAAGTTAGACTACGTTGTAATGGCTAGTGTTAAAGAAAACCCAATCTTGGTCATACAACGAGATGACACAAGAGCCATGGAGGGGCTGATAATGGAGGTGATGTAAAGAGTGAGAAAGATGAAGAAAGAAGAAAGAAGAAAGAGAGAGACAAAAAATAAACAACAATGTTCTTGGACAAAAGTACCCCTGGTTGTGAATAAAATTAGAAGTTCATGTCCTTAATTGAGAGTAAGTTAGTCACTTTGGGTCCTTATTTGAGACAGTGTCTACATTGGGTCCTTTTTTGAGAAAATGGCGCCACTTGAAGTCCTTATTTGAGATTTTCCCTAATATAAATGCAATAAGTTTATGAATTTTCTGATAATTTTTCTAGTCAAGGAATCAGGCATTGATGTTTTTGCACTGATTTTTTGGCGGGCCCACATAGACATCATTTTTGGTCCCTTTTTCCCACTCGAAGAGGAAAGGATTCATATCAAGAAGCCACACAATAGGTGGCATCCATACCAATTCTACATGAACGGGGAGACAATATAATTTAGGATTTATATTTAGCGACAATATACATACAGATACATAGTTTAACAATTGAGTTGACGGTCCATAAAATGCACCTATGGTTCCAAAGGATCATAGCCTTCTTGAATTGGAGCGCCTAGAGGATTTATTGGAGCTAGGCTGAGTTGGATCGAGCTAATTGCTCATGCCTAAATATTATGAAAAAGATAAACAACTGGTTGAGCCACGCTAGGCTAGCTCGAACTAATCTGTGCATTAAATTTCGTTTTGCTTAAGCCTACTCAAAAATGATCTTCAGGCTCATTTGGCTCGATTGGAGCCAAGATGAGTCTATGGATCGACAATTGCATGATCAAGCCAAAGAGCATATGAGAGTTTTTTCCCTTTATAAATTTCATATTAAAGTGAAAGCACCCCTCTTTGTTCTCCTTATCAAAGCAAGTTTCGCAGTGACACTTATGGATATTGTAAGTGCAATTATCGCTTTGTATTCATGATCCCTATAAATTTTGACCTTATTCACCCTTGGTGGTTTTCCGATCGTCGCCCCCACAACCAACGTACTCCTCTACTCATTCTCCGGTTGCTCCTCATCACGATGACATAGGGAATAGGGGAAACTGTGGGCACCGAGAGGTAAGATTTTCTCTCCGGTTGCCGATTCAAAAGCACATGAGAGGACGACAGGCGTTTCCTATAGAGATGAGCAAAGGGCGAATGGAAGAAAGAGACGCAGTGATTTTCAATTCCAATAGAATTATACACCAACAAGTGAGCTGAATATGAAATTCGTTGTTTGTACATGTGGGTCGATGCAAATATGACGCTCGAAGTAAATAGTTCGAAACCATCAAATCAGCGAGGCAAAAGCAAATTTTAGATTTTTTCATAACATCCTGTGATTATCCACCTAACGAATCATAAATATATAAATAAGTTATGGATTTTCTTATTTTCCGTTTTTGAAACAATTATTCCGACGGACGCATGTGGATGTCCCGCGACAATTCCGGCGCTTCCTAGAAGCAAGGCGCCTCCCAGCGGGGGCCGCGAGCCAGCGGCAGCGGAGAAATTTCGGAAAACCGGTCTGACGTGCGCTACACCACATGCCGCCTAAATCGTAAAACAACTGGCTAGTCCCATCAAAAACCAATTTATTAGAAAACCGCGTATGACCCACAGTTCCTATCAATATCTATTAACCGCCAAACCTACCCACGTCTCTGACCAAAAAAAAAAAAAAACAAAAAAACCCTACCCACGTCTTCCACACACACCCGTTCCCTCGCTATTTTATTCCCCGCTCCCATCCCCGCCCCTCCTTATATATACCCGGCCCGACCTTCCCCTTCTGGCAGTCTCATCCAAAAACTTGTCAGCTACATCTTCAACTGACGCTCCATTTCTCAGCTTACTTCACTCGAATCAACTCACCAATCACTCAACCAGTCGATCCTCCATCGCCATGATGAAGTTCGCTTCACCGTCCCGCTCCAGCTCAAGCAGCAGCTCTTCTTCGCCCGAGAGAGATCCCGGCACCAAGCGGGAATCCGCCTTCGGGAGGCTGCGCCGCAAGCTGTCCCCGAGAAGGAGGAGCAGCGCTGCCGACCAAGGCGCTGCCCCCGTCGTAGAAATCGCTGCCGGGGACTGCGGGAAGTCCGGCGAGCTCCGGCGGGTGTTCGACTACTTCGACGAGAACGGGGACGGGAGGATATCCCCCGCGGAGCTGCGGAGCTGCGTGAGGAGCCTGGGCGGGGACCTGTCGAGCGAGGAGGCGGAGATGGCGGTGCGGGCGTCGGACCTCGACGGGGACGGGATGCTGGGGTTCGAGGAGTTCCAGAGGCTGGTGGAGAGCGGCGGGGAGGAGGAGAGGAGGAAGGACCTGGAGGCGGCGTTCGGGATGTACGAGATGGAGGGGTCCGGGTGCATCACCGCCGGCAGCCTGCGGCGGATGCTGAGCCGGCTGGGGGAGGCGAGGTCCGTCGAGGACTGCAAGGCCATGATCCGGGCGTTCGACCTCAACGGCGACGGCGTGCTCAGCTTCGACGAGTTCAGCGTTATGATGCGCTGATTCCCCGCCGCGTGCCGCCAACCGTTGACATCATTCTTTGGTTCTTTTTTCTTGGAAATCTTCATTCGTTCGGCAGCACGATACAGTTGTAAATTCAGTGATGAATAATTCATTGGACAATTTATCTCACAATTGTACGGCGTCGCCTATTCTTGACTGGTATCTAGCGAGACGCGCATTGGTTGTATTACCTGATTCGATTTCAGACGGAGATCCTCCACATTTTCGTTTATTATTTTAGAGTGCATCCATTCAAGAAAAGCTCGAAATTCAAAGATGTTTTTGAGGAATGATCAATTATGTTGCTAATAAAAATGAGAAGATGAAAAGTATTTTAATCAGAGATATAAATTATTATCAATATTCAAAATATTTTTTGTTAATTAAAATTTCTACTATATAACTAATTAATTTTTGAAAAATAATTTTTTAATTTTAAATTTTCTGTGAAATAAATGCACTTATTCTTCATTTCCCTTCTTCAAGTCGAGACCACGTTCATGAATACTATACATAAAATATCTCGCGAGAATTACCAGAGAGAGATATCAGATTGAGGCAAAACAACAGATGGGAAAGTGACTTCTTCGCTTCTACAATGTGTCCTCTCCAATTGGTGGTCGGTTTGTCTACCATCGTGGGGGCACGGTGCCGAGAGTGGTAAATAACCATGGAGCCCCCCGTCGTAAAACAATTATTTATGTGGGTCCAATCACGTATCTCTCGTGATCTCAAAGTTCCAATGAACTTTTATTATTTAAGTCCTAAATGTGTTCACATGAAAACGAATTTCGCATCAATCACAACGAAAATAACATGTTTTATCACTTTTCGATGAGCGCGTATGCACAGATGTCACGTGATCCAAACGTTCAAATGAACTTGACTTACAAAATCAACGTCGTAAATGTGTTTACAAAAAAAAACGAAAAGGTGATTCATTGTATTTCGCATCAACGACAAAGAAAATAACATGCTTTTTATCACTTTCGGTGAAAGGCGTGTTGATAGACAAGTCCTAACCAAACTCCTCATTCCAAATTAGTTTAAGGAAATATCATCTATACAATTTAACATTACGCGGTATCATGATAAGTCGTCATTATGCAATACATATTTAGGAGCCGTACACATCTTACAAATGAAAAAAAGAAGCCCTTTTGATTCCCTTGGTCGACAGCATAGAGAATAGATGGAATCTAGAGTTTATTGAAGTCTCCCATCGAAAGATTTAATTACACTTTAAGAAATTTGTTCACGAGTCATGCATAATCTTTGTTTCGAAAATTAATAATTCCTCAGTAGAATCGGGCCACTTATTAACAAGATTCGTATCTTATGTGCAAGCGAGAGTGTCCACATGATTGCATTTTGCAATAGATGAGTTCGCTAGAGGAAGCACTTTGATATATCGTGCTGAATTTACTAAAAAGCACGACTTAGCCTCTAGCTAGCTGTAGACAGTTGGGTAGACACTTCGATGCATTTTAAGCACATTCTTCACGTGCTCCCGTCACGGGAACGTGTCGAATCGGTGACGAATTGGATGAGCAAAAAATGCATTTGCCGAGACGTCCATTCAATTCGATCTTTTTTGCAAAGTCGCATTCACCGCGAATTAAAAAGTAGCTCGCGATTCAACGACTCCGGCGAGAAAAAGGATGACCCCCATCTCATTAAAGCTCGCGCCGCTGCCACCTGTACGGCCGCGATTGTACGCCTTCCTCACAGGGTCCAATCGGAGAGCTGCTTTTGCGCGGCTCCGTCACCGCACGTAGCATTAACCACTGGGGTCGCCGCTCTACCGTTTCCGTAAAGGAAAGGAAAGAGAGGAGAGCATCCGGGCGTCTGGGATTCGCACCTTTATGCTTTCGCGGCCCTACTTTTGTTTCTTTTTTCCGCGACCGCGCTGTTGCATTCCCGTTTTCCATGGTGTACTTCGATCGCCGCCGCGTGCTGCCTCGTGCTCCGGAGCTTCGCCGGCGACTGGAGAGCGATCGATCGGCCTCAACCTGAGATCGCGCTTGCCTCGATGAAGCCCACGATGAGCGAGCGGCGGTGGGCGCGGTGGGCCTCGGGGTGGGCGGTGGTCGCGTCGCTGATCTCGCTCGGCGCTTCCGTCGCCGGGGCCGGAGATGAGAGGGTGGTGTCTCGGATCGCCTTCGGGTCGTGCGCGAACCAAAGCGCGCCCCAGGTTCGCGGCTCTTCCCCTCGCTCCCTCTCTTTTCAGCACGTTCTTCCTGTTTCAGTGGACTGGGCAGGTTTCGTTCGGTGTTCCTTTTGTGAAATTCCTCATTTTTAACGGCTCTGATTCAAGCCGAGCATGAAACGTGGTTTCGCTGGGCTCCTCTTCTATTGAAAAAGACGTGAACCATGAAGATTGCTTAGTTGGAATCTGCCGGGTAGTTGGTCCTGGTCCTGTTTTATTTAACTGGTTAGTAGTTGGTGGGTCCGGTGGATTGTGTTCGTTGATTCAATAAAAACGTGCACTTTAACTGTTATATCTTCCTTAATCAGGATTATTGATGCAAACTAAGGGCGGCCGTGGCAATTTTTTTTTTATTGAATTTTATTCGTGTTTTATGCCTTTTCCTTGGGACATGGATGGCCTCCGTGAAACGCACCTCCATCAGTTAATTTCAGTGATGAGATGCAGTGCTGATGCTACCTTAAGCTAACCTGCGTTAGAATAGTGATGAAGGGCAATGATAACGCCGTGTGATCGTTGAGGGGTTTCGTGTTTTGCAGCCTATCTGGGATGCGATCGTCAAGTTTGATCCCCAGGTATTCATCTGGCTGGGCGACAATATATATGGAGACATAAGGCGCCCTTTACAACTGTTTGGCAAAGAAAGGACGATAGGACCCTGGAAGAATGTCCCGAGATTTGTTCCTTCATCTGAGCAGGAGATGGAGTCCAGATACGCGAGAGCTAAGACGAATCCCGGATATTCTCGTCTTCGACAGAATGCTAAGGTTCTCTCTTTTGAAAATTTTATCAGCAGAGTTGCACACCAACGTGTAGTGCAGAAGTGTTACAAGAATTGGAGCTATCCTTCCTTTCCCCTTTTTGAGTCTTAAGCGTTCTTGTGTCTAGGTAATTGGCACTTGGGATGACCATGATTATGGACTGAATGACGCAGGAAAGGAGTTTGGTGGGAAAATCACCAACCAAAGGCTTCTCCTCGACTTCTTAGATGAACCTAAGGATAGTCCCAGGTGAGGATATCACACAGTCTATGCTGACACACCAACTTTTAATGTTTTATATAACTCATGCTTTTTGTTAATTGTTGGATTTCATAATGGCCATGCAAGCATTTAGTCATGAGGAAATATCAATCTATTCTTTGGCTTGTTCTTTGCCTTTGCCCGAGGGCTTGTGACAATTCTTGAGACAGCTGGAAATTGCAGGCGTAAGCAAGCAGGCGTTTATGCATCATATACATTTGGTCCTGTGGGTAAGCAAGTAAAGGTATTCGTTTGAATGTGCTTTAATATTAGATGGATATTTGCATTATTGTGATGTCAATATATGTTGGTTTTAGTTCAACGTAATATTTTTCTTCTCTAGTTAATTATTCTTACTCGAGCTGCTCCAATGCTAATTTGGGCTGTCTTGCAGCAAGACCTGCACAGTTTTCACTATATCCTTGCCCTACGCCCTAGTTTTTCCCTATCTTGTTTCAAATTCTATGAGCTGACCAACTTTAGTAAAAACTGTAAATCTGTTCAGCGATTTTATACCATATGTTGCTGGTGGATTCCCCTTTCAGGTTATTCTCCTAGATACGAGGTATCATCGAGATCCTTTGTTTAGCGATGGAAGCATCTTGGGGTCGGAACAATGGACGTGGTTAGAGAAAGAGTTGATGGGGCCAGCAACAGAGTTAACTATAATTGGATCTTCCATTCAGGTAATTTACAAAATACTCTTCAACATTACTGGAATGTGCCCGTGCCCTACCTCAAATCTAGACAAATAAAGTTGATAAGTCTTTTGGAGCTGCCTGATGTGTTAACCGTTTGTTTCGCAATCTAAACTCTGAAGCTTCTTGTCCTGGGTTGTCGTAACATTTATAGGTTTGTAGAATTTTATAGTGAAATCATTATATCCGCATGAATAGGATAGTGATCCAGTGAAATGCAACTTCCTCATATGATGACATTGGTATGAGAGAAACCCCATACACGAGCCATTGCAAGGATTGTTCAAGCAAAAACTGTTCGAGTATTATATAGTAATTGTTTAGTTTGAATTTGCTAATTGGGTAACCATTGCTATATTTGCACATGTCAATCACTTAAAAAATATTCAGGTCATATCAAATCATTCGGCTGCAACTGGCCCCATGTTTTACCTGGAAGCTTGGGGTCGTTTTCCAAAGGAGAGGGACCGGCTATTTAAATTAATTGCGGAGAGTAAGGTGACAAATTTCCAATCTGATGTTCTGGTATACTGAAATTTAATAAAACGATTTTCCTGTCAAGGTGGTTGGCTTATCTATTTTTATTTGTATTTAAATAGAGAGATGGTGTGTTCTTCATAAGTGGAGATGTTCATTTTGGAGAAATTGCAAGATATGACTGCGGGGTTGGTTATCCATTGTTTGACATTACTTCTAGTGGGATTACGCAATCTGTGGAGAACGCTGTCCCACCTCCATTAAACATGGTTTTGAGATTTGTGGCATGGTTGACGCCAAGTACTATGAGGGTGATGAGCCGTGACTGCAGATTCAGGTCGTGCACTTATGGTATGCCTTAATACTTTTCTTGTCTTTTAAACTTTGTGGTGGACACTTTCTTGGTTGTGGTGTATCACTGCTACTTTGTTTCGTGTAGGTCTACCTAATTTTGGCGCAATTGAGATACATTGGTATGAAAACCCAGTGAAATTGATAGTTCAAGTGAGAGATGCATATGGACATCCTGTAACGAGTACCGATGTTTCGTTGTCCGAACTGAGAGCATACGACGGGAAACCTGTGGCTGCTGACACCGCTGGAGGGTATAGAAGGCACTGTTCTCTGGAAGTTACCTTACCATGGATTATCAGATATCGCTTGGCGATCTTGTTTTATTGCGCTGTAGCTGGTAAGAACATCATAATGCTTTGACAGTCTTCTACTTGAATTGAATTTTGTTGCTGAGTTAATGCTATTTCGGAATTTTAGCTGTGCAAAAGAATTTCAGCGTTTAACTAGAGATTCATCGGCAAAAATGTTTTGACTTAGCCAATAAGATAGGTGCATGATGTTAAAGCAATTCAACAGTATTAATGATATGCAAAGTTTTTTGTCATTCTTCTCCTTGTCTTTTTCGTGACTTCATGGATGGATTTTAGTGAGAGGATACTACCCTCTCTCTCTCTCTCTCTCTCTCTCTCTCTCTCCCTCTCATATATACTGATTACTCATATATAGTTTGGACTTATGTAGAGTGAAAAAAGAAACAAAATTGATCCAGAGCTTAGAGTGACAAGTAGGTGAGATCTCGTTTTCTGTGAAGTGTCCAATTGAGGGAGAGTGACTTGTGCCCTGAAGTTTGGAGGCAAGGTGGTGAGCATTCAATATTTTCACGTTGTGAGGCATTGGTAGTAGATTCAGGAGGATAAGTTTGTGTGAGAGTGCAAAGAATGTGACCTAAGTGTGGTTACAGGGTTGTTATTACGACAAAATTGAGTTTCCTACTTTATTATCCAGCTTCTCCTTTCTGTTAGGATATATACCTATTGAAATTTGTATCGCGTGTGGGATCCTTCTGGCCTTTTCTTTTACTTCTTCTGAGTGTGATTTTCACTTGCTGCAGTTTGTTTTCTTGCTTTTCTTGGAATCGCCTATGGAGTTGGATCATTCTGCTGGAAGTGTATCCGGAAGTGCAAGCTGGATTGATGGTTACCAGGGCCATCTTCATCGAGTGCTCGGGCTTCTACAGCTGTGAAACCCAGTTTACAGCTTTCTGTTAGCATTGTCTATGGTTACAGATGCCTCCATTACTTCTGGCCGTCCTCGATGAAGTGCTTGGGCTTCTACACTTGTTAAGCCCAGTTTATAGCTTTCTGGTAGCATCATCTACAGTTACAGATGCCTCCATCATTTGTCATCTTCGATACTTTCTGACAATTCTTAATGTTTGTTGTAGAAGATAAGCTACATGCACAGTCCCAGACTGCAGGCTTGGACATTGACAGTGCAGGAAAATCGCATTGTCCTGCGAAAACAAGATGTAGTTTTAGTTTCTAGGTTATAAAATTCATGCTAACCTGCGTTCCAATGGGAAATGGGACGACTTTTAATTGGAGTGAACGTCACTCTTGGTTTCTGTGCTAATTTTTATAAGTAATTCCTATATATCTTGTACTTTTCCTTGTGAAGTTACTTCCAATAGAGAGACGAGTCTTCTTTTTATGGAAACGACTGCAAGTAATGATGCTAGCCAAGATATTAAGGGCGCGTTTGGTAAAGATTCTGTTCTCGGGAATAGATTCTGATCAGTAATGATTCTTTTTTGTTCTGTTCCCGGAAACAATTTTTAAGCATTTTAAGCCGTTTGGTAATTGTCCAAAATTTCTGATTCTGGAATAAAATGCGTTTGGTATCGTCTTCATTGATTTTGTTCCAAATCAATTTTTTTTTTAATTTTTAAATATTTTTTTTTTTACTTTTTACTTCTTTTTTTCTCCTCTCTCTCCTATTATTCTTCTTCTTCTTCTTCTTCTTCTTCTTCTTCTTCTTCTTCTTCAAGTGGCCGGTCGCCGATTGTCGGCCCTCAGCCCTCGGCGAGGTCAACCCTCGTCGGTCGAGCCTCGCTGGCAGCTAGGTGAGGCTCGCCCGGCCCGCCGAGGCTCGGCCGGTGGCTAGGCGAGGCCGAGCCTCGCCGGTGGCTAGGCTTGCCTCCAGCGAGCTCACTGGACCGGTTGCCAGCAACCGGCGTCGGATGATGGCGGATGGCGGCGGACAAAGAACCGCGGGATGACGATCGATGAAAAAAGAAGAGAAAAGGAAGAAGAAGAGTTTGTTTTGATTCTTAAATTTGTTTAGAACAATAATCAAATTTTTTTTTATTCTTGATTTTGTTCCAAATCTACTTCCGGGAAAAAAAAAATAGAAATTGTTCCCGGAAACAAAAATTTTACCAAACGCAATTCTGTTTCAAAATTACTCCTGGAAACAAAAAATTAGAATTGGATGTTTTTGGGATGGTTACCAAATAGCTCCTAATTCGGCATTGATCCCTCGCAAGTGCGAAGAGAGAAAATCTTTATTGTTGAAGTGGCAACTATGGGCCTGTTTGTTTGTGTTCCTCATGTATATTTATGAATATAATTTCTGTTTTTTTGTTTATAACAAAAAAGCAACGTAAAACACGCGTTTGTTTACGTTTTTGTTTCAAATCATTTTTTTGTTAAGGAACAAATTTGGAATAGAAAAAGAAATAAGAATACTTTTTTTAGTTTGGAACACTTCCGAAAACCAATTTTCTCTCTCTTTTTTTTCCTCTTTCTTTTCTTCTACTTTTTCTTTGGCCGGTCGTCGGCCTTGGCCATGGTCGGCGATCGGCCGTCGAGGGCCGGCAGCCTCGCCGAAGCGTTGCCAACCCTAGGCGAGGCCGCTGGCCCTCATCGGCGGTCGCCGACCATGGCCGAGGTCGGCGACCGGCCAAGAGGAAGAAAGAAAAAAAGAAAAATAAAATAAAAATATTAAAAAATTAAAGGAAACAAAAAATTACACAAGTTTACCAAACATGTTTCTATTCCGAAACAAGTTTACCAAACGTGTTCTTCTAGTCAAAAATTATTTCTCGGAACAGAAATAGACCATGGGATAATTTTTGTAGAGAAACGTTACCAAATGCACCCTATAAGTTTATAACGTCATTGATCACGTGCAAGTGCACATGGGGAGAGGGAGAGTTACAAGAGTTAAAAGAGTATCTTTTTGGGTGAAGAGGCATCTTATTTAATTCCTTCACATGGTAACCTGAACATAGGAAGAGATTATGTGGCATTTAAGCCAAAGATAAATTTTTGAAATAATGTTGTGCCTCTAAGATTGTTCTCGTGGATGGATTTTAAGATCCTTGACTTCACCAACTTAATCTCTTTCATTAACAAAGTTGGAATTTGGACAGTTCAATAACCTATTGCCATGTCAATCCATTCGGTTCAACTTGAGGTGGCCGAGTTAGATTCTTTATCAATAGGGAATCTTTATCAACGGGGAAATATGCTAACCTTAAAAAGGACTCGGGCAACTGTTGTCTCTGCATCTTTTTTAGTGTTTTTCTCTAATAGAAATTCTGCAGATGCCAACACCTTCAGAATTCATTTCTGCAACCGATGAAGGCTGAAGTTCTAAGAGTTGCATTCCATGCCGTCACTTCAGAGGTTAGCGACTGTCTTCACGACGGTGGTTCTTGGTTTTGTTTGTCATGATGCTATTGCTTTTCCGATTGCCAAAATGAATTGTCCCGAGAAATGCGGCAATGTCAGCATTCTTTACCCATTCAGCATCGGAGAAGACTGTTACAAAGATAAATGGTTCGAGATCACCTGCCATAATGGCTCTTCTGTGGACGCTCCGGTCCCTATACTTTCCGTCTACTAGTTAAAAGTTTCCAAATTATCCTTCCATAAGGTGCGTGTGTTGCATGAGTGGGAGTTTCCCAATTGTCATCCTAATGAGTCTGTAATGGGGCTCCTAATAAAGCCGATGAATTATGATCGCGGAATGTACAATCCCTTCTCCTTCTCACCTAACCGCAACACACTGATCGGTGACGGGTGTGGCATCTTCGCCTATGTAAGCAACATTAAGTCCTTGCTTTTCAAAGGAGGATGCTTCTCTCTCTGCCAACACCCAACGAGCTTCGGCCTTCCTACCGATGTCGACCATGCTCGCAAGTGCTTGGGATTCGAATGCTGTGAGGCAGCTGTTCCCGCAGGGCTCATATCCCTCTCCGTGAGAATGTTCAGTATCAACAACTCGGGTGATCACCGGAATCCGCCCCGCTGCAGCCGTGCTTTCATTGCGGAGAAGAAATTCCCTCGCGTTAGATATGAGGACCCCGAGATTCCATTGGTATTGGGTTGGGTTGCTGGGAATGTGACATGCGAACCAGATCCTAGAACAGGCAACACCTCCTTCAGCAGTGACTGTGGCCCGAATGCTCATTGTGTCGACTTTGATGGCCGAGGACATCACTGCAAATGTAACACGGGTTTTGAAGGAAATACATACCTTCCGCAATGGTGCCAAGGTATTATCTCGGTTCTGAACCGTCTCGAGCTAAAAGTACCATCGCCCCATTTTGTATATCTCGAATCGAAAGAACGAACAATCAAATGGTCTCTCTCCAGAATCCTGTAACTACTCTCTAACATTGCTTTCGTGTCAGCTATTAACGAGTGCAATGGGACTAGAAACAGGTGCGCCAATGTACAAAACTCTGTATGCATCAACACCGATGGGGGATACCGTGGCGATTGATTTGCAAACCGTTCTGATGGAAACCATAGCATCCGCAAAGCAACAACTATGGACATTGTTCTTCGAGGTACTCTTTGGTCTTTTGCATTGAGCCATAAATGTGATTTCATTTTCATATACTAATTATTCTTTGATGTGTGCCGGCGTCGCGATAGGATTGACCGTAATAGTCGCTTGGCCATTGGAATCTGGTTTGCTTGGTTGCGTAATAGGACAAGGCGAGCCAAACTCAAGAAGGCGTTCTTCAAGTGGAATGGCGGTTTGTTATTCCGGCTGATAGCTTCGCAGGAAGGGCCAATTGTAAAGACCGAAATTTTAACGTCGGAGGTGCTGGAGCGAGCGACGGACAACTTCAGCGAGAGCAGAATGTGTGGCAAGGGAGGTTTTGGTACAGTTTACAAAGGAATGCTGTCCGACGGAAGGATAGTGGCCATAAAGAAGTCCCATCTGATGCACGAGAAACAAGTCGATCAATTCATCAACGAGGTCGTCATCCTATCGGAGATAAACCACCGGAACATGGTGAAGCTGTTAGGGTGTTGTCTCAAGACGGAGGTCTCTCTACTAGTTTATGAGTTCGTCAGCAACGGCACTCTCTCCCAACACCTCCACGGCGAGGATCGCTCTTCGTGCATATCTTGGAAAGTCCGCAAGAACATTGCTTTAGAAATTGCCGGAGCGCTGGCTTATCTGCATTCGGCCACATCAATGCCGATCTTCCATTGGGACATCAAGTCAAGCAACATACTCCTGGACAACAACTATGGCGCAAAGATATCGGACTTTGGGATTTCCAGGACAATCTCGCTAGAGAAAACTCATCTGGCTACGGGATTGCAAGGGACGTTCGGCTATCTAGACCCGGAGTTCTTCCACTCTAGACAGTTCACAGACAAGAGCGTCATCTACAGCTTCGGGTGGTTCTGCTAGAGCTCTTGACAGGGCCGTATCCAGAAGTAGAGTCGAAGTAGAAGAGAAAAGCCTAGTGCTGAATTTCATCCTGGCGATGAAGGAGAACCGTCTGTACGATATCCTGGACGACCGGGTCCGGCACGAAGTCGCGGACGAGGAGGTCTTGGGCTTTGCGACGCTTGCGAAGAGGTGTCTCAAATTGACCGGGAGGAAGCAGCCGACGATGAAAGAAGTCGCCATCGATCTAGAGAAGATTAGCAGACTATCATCTCTTTGTAGCCATCGACTCTTAAACGTTTCTCAATTAAAAGCAGCGTAGTCCGGTTACGCATATGTTTTTAATTACATATGTTTAGAACCTAAATGAATTTATATACTTTCACAATACACTTATTCGCTTACAAGACGGGCTTTCAATTAAAAAGAGAAAATAGAACTTCGAAACAATTTGTTTTCTTGAGCAATCTTGAAGATACTTTTAAGAAATCTCGATCAATACAATTGTGAGGAAGAACCAAATATATATATATATGTGCGCCACTCAAATTGAAGAGATTTGCGATTTTTCGAAATCGAGATGTTGCCTTAATTAAACTGAAATTATAGATAGCATCACCCCTCGCTATGGAAAAGAAAAATTTTCTGTTTTTAGTACAATAAACTATATATTTTTTTCATGCTCTTTAGTTTTGCTTGT
Source organism: Eucalyptus tenuipes (assembly GCA_014182365.1). Taxonomy (NCBI): domain Eukaryota; kingdom Viridiplantae; phylum Streptophyta; class Magnoliopsida; order Myrtales; family Myrtaceae; genus Eucalyptus; species Eucalyptus tenuipes. Next base: position 32,419,242 of record CM024542.1, on the reverse strand, counting down.
CACACAGAGAATGGATGATTTGGCCTAAAAATAATCGGCCGTATTGCTTACAAAGAAATGAATGGATGAAAAAAAAAATTCATTGTCCGCGGAAATATTTAGATAAAAAATTATTATCAAACATTTTTCAGTAATTAAATATTTCAAGTAATATAACCGATTTTTTTTTTCAAGAATTATCTTCTAAATAATTTATTTTTGGGATAAGTGTATTAGAAATTTTAAAACTTATCATGAGAGTGTAATTAAGTTGTAAAATTTTCAAAAAATGCAATCAAATTCTAAAACATATCACAAAAACACAATCGAGTTCTAAAATTTTCAAAAATTGTAATTAATGGAAGAACTCAATTTGATCAATTTGACAACTTTTAGGACTTAATTAGTTTTAGAATTTGATTACACTTTCGTGGTAAGTTTCAAGACGTAATTGTACTTTTTTGATAAGTTTTAGGGCTTTCAGTCTAGGTTGCACGGACACTCTCCGGGACCCTTTGTGTCGTGTCCGACATGCTTCGACGCGCACCGACACGCTTCGACACGCGGTCAACTCGTGTCGGAAAATCCGACATGCAGTCAACTACCTTCGACACGCGAGTCTAAAATTCCGACACGTGACTCCGACATGCACGGGATTATTTTTATAAATTTCAAAAACTTCTAGGGTCTAAATATAAATATATAAAAAAATAAAAATAAAAATAATAAAAGCTAAAATAAATTTCCAATACTCGTTTGAAGATGTTGGGTTGTTTGAAGTTACAAATCTTTCACTGGATGAGCCGGAGATAGAGTTTTTTTTTTTTTTTTAGAAGAAGTGGATAATGTAGATGAATGACTTTTGTTATATTTGATGATGGAACGTTGATATTTTTTTTTTCTTATTGTTAAATTTTAAATTTAATAGTGGAACGTGGATTACTTGTTTTTTTCCTCCAAGTTTTATGGATTATTACAATGAAATGTAGTTGAATTTGTCAAATTAAAACAATGAATGATATTAACAAATGTAGGATTAATTTTTTTAGTATAGATTAATAACGCTCTTTATTATTATTATTATTATTATTATTATATTTATTTAATATATAACGTGTCGCGTGTCAAGGTCGGTCACAGACCAGTTTTCAGTACATATATTTCTTTATTTTTAAATTTATCTCGTTCTAAATTTCTTGCGGACAGTGCAGACAACGAAGTCAAGATTCCCTTTATTTGTGATTTTATCTCGTTCGAAATTTCTTCCGGACAGGGCGGACGAATTCATCATATCTCTGTCGGAGGAAATATTGGGATTTCCAGAAACCAGCACGAACACGGCATATGATTCGGTGAGGACAGGTCCCAAAAGTCAACAAGTCAACGCCACCACGACGCCTTCCTCCTTCCACTCCCTCCCGAGACCTCCACATGCCAGCTGCCGGCTCCTCTCGGCTCTCGGTCAGTCTCCATTGCAGGCCGTCTCTTTCTTCTTCTTCTTCTTCTTCCTCCACGAATCCATTTCTCATCCCTCCAGCAGCAACGCATCACTCCTCTCTCCATCTCTCCATCTCTCTCTCACTCTCTCTGTGTGGGCGAAACCCATTTCGAAGCGCAACGCTGAGGAATCCCATGGAGTTCGCCATCTCTCTCTCTTTATTCTCCTTCCTCCTCCTCCTCCTCCTCCTCCACCGACCCCGCCTCCTCCTCTCCCAGCAAGTCTACGTCGACAACAAGCAGCTCGACTGCGAGGACCCCTCCAACAACAACATCACCGAGGGCTTCGCCTGCAACGGCCCCCGCACCTGCCGCGCCTACGTCACCTTCCGCTCCACCGCCGTCTATTCCTCTCTCGTCTCCGTCGCCTACCTCCTCAACTCCCTGCCTTACATCCCCGAGATGACCTCCATCAACAACCTCACCGACGTCGAGCCCCTCGCTCCCGACACCCTCATCATCTCCCCCGTCGACTGCGCTTGCACCTCCTCCTCCCCTTCCTATTACCAGCACAACGCCTCGTACGTGCTCAAATCGGAGTCCGACACGTACTACCTCCTCGCCAACGACACCTACCAGGGGCTCAGCACCTGCCAGGCTCTCATGGCGGAGAATCCGTACGACTTTGAGAACCTGTCTGCGGGGATGAGACTGACCGTCCCGGTGCGGTGCGCCTGCCCGACGGCGAACCAGAGCTCTGCCGGAGCCAAGTATTTGCTCGCCTACCTGGTGATTGGGGACGATTCGATCTCTTCCATCGCGGAGATGTTTGGGGTTAGCCAGAAGAGCGTGCTGGACGCGAACGAGTTGATGGAGGACGTGATTTATCCTTTCACGCCGATTTTGGTTCCGCTGTCCACGGAGCCTACGAAGATCGAGACGGCGTCGCCGCCCGCCAGTCCGCCGGAGGCTCCCTCAGTGCCGGTGGCCGGTAATTCAGGATCTTCGAAGAAGTGGGTATTCTTCGGTGTCGGCGTTGGAGGCGGTGGGCTCACGGTTGCTCTCGTTGCTCTCGCGCTCTGGTTCTTCTGCTACAACCCTCAGAAGCGCAAGCAATCGAAATCGTCTGGCCTAACGCCCAAGAAGTTCTCAGACACCTCTGCGACGGATCACGCTTCTCTGCCAGTGAAGGGCGGTTCCTTCTCTGGCTTCTCTTCTGGCATTCGAGAAGCCATCGACACTCTGACCGTGTATACCTTCCAGGACTTGCAAATCGCCACCGGGTTCTTCAGCAAGGACAACAAGATCAAGGGCTCGGTCTACCGCGGCAAGTTCAAGAACGAAGATGCCGCGGTGAAGGTCCTGAAGGGCGACGTCTCGGCCGAGATCAACATCCTGAAGCAGATCAACCATGCCAACATAGTCAGGCTTTCCGGGTTCTGCGTCCATGAGGGGAACACTTACCTCGTTTATGAGTATGCTGAGAACGGGTCTCTCAGCGACTGGCTCCACTCCAACAAGTTCGAAAGTTACTCTGTTCTGTCATGGAAGCAGAGGGTTCAGGTCGCGTACCACATCGCCGACGCGCTCAATTATCTGCACGACTACACGAATCCCCCCTACGTCCACAAGAATCTGAAGACCAGCAATATTCTCTTAGATGCCAATTTCAGAGCAATGGTGGCGAATTTCGGGCTGGCGAGGGCCGTGGAAGACGGCGACGAAGAAGACGGACTTCAGATGACCAGGCATGTTGTCGGGACTCAAGGTTACATGGCCCCAGAGTACATAGAGAATGGCGTGATCACGCCGCAGTTAGACGTTTTTGCCTTCGGGGTCGTGATGTTGGAGCTCTTGTCCGGAAGGGAAGCTGCCGGAGACACCAAGAATGGAGAGGAGTTGCTGTCTGCAGCCATCAAGAGGGTGCTCGATGGAGACAGCGTGGGGGCGAATCTACGAGGCTTCATAGATCCTTCGCTTAAGGACGAGTATCCTTTGGACTTGGCATTTTCCATGGCGGGGCTTGCGAAGAGATGCGTGGCCGATGATCTGAATGCTCGCCCTGAGATGACCGAAGTTTTCATGACTCTTTCCAAGATCCTCTCTTCCTCGTTGGACTGGGATCCATCCGATGAGCTTGATTGATCCCAGTCAATGAGTCATGGTCGGTAAAGTAGGCCGAATCCAATGGACAAGTTTACTAGTCGAAGCGTCACTTTCCGGTATCCATATAAATAATCCGGTGAAATAGTAAGTTCTGGGATGGATTGATTCAAGGGCCATCACACTGGGAAATGCTTGCATGATGTATGTAGGCGTAACAAAGAGAGAGTGAACAGAATCTGGGTTTTTTGTATTGAGTCGTTTGTTGTCATTACATGTATAAGCCACTATTTATAATACAATGTATGGACAACTTAAGAAAAAAAAAAAATATGATACATTAAATCAAATCTAATCTTGGATTGATTCAATCTTTCAAAATGATCAATCACAATCAATAAATGATCCTGCATATCTCCAACACTCCCTCTCAAGCTGGTAGCTGGCATACGTCCAAGATGCCAAGGTTCTTCAATAGATATGCATGATGTCTTTGGCACAGTGGCTTAGTAAACATATATGTTGGTTGTTCACTGGTTCCAACCCCATTTGTTTTGATTATCCCTTCTTGAATTTTGTCTGAGTGAAGTGATAATCAACTTCTATATATTTTGTTATTTCATGAACTATGGGAATTGCTGCAAGCTTGAGTGTTGTGTCATTATCGTATAACAAATTGGTTGGCCCTTTAACTTGCATGCCAAGATATGAAAGTAGACCTTGCATCCAAACTATCTCACATACAGTTTTAGCCATGGCTCGATATTTGGCTTTGGCTGATTATAATGATATGGTAGAGCTTCCTTGTTTTCCATGAAAGTAAAGACTTCCTTAGCTTAATACAGAATCTAGTGATGGATCTTCAATTCATGGGACATGTGGCATAATCCATATCGCAATAATTAGTCATCTCTAAATTGCAATCCCAAAAGAGAAGTATGCCAAGCCTTGGACATTTCTTCAAATACTTCATGACCTTGAGAGCTGCATTCATGTAAGATTCCTTCGAATTATGCATAAATTGACTAAGTATTTGTACTTCAATACATATGTCTAGTGTAATGACCCCAACTCCATCTCCAAGGTCTTCGGCAGCAGGAGGTTATTTTCGCGACGTCTCAGGCACGTCATCGTCCCATTTCCTTTTAATCTTTGATTTAAGCCCATATGGAAGCATACACACAATACCCGAATAATAACAAACAACCAAGAAAATAACCACTTGTGAATACACAATTATATCAGTTATATTTATAAGCGTTTTTGTCATAGGCCATTATATTTACAACCACTATATGTTCTATGCTCAAAAGGCCGGGGCAAATCTTGGCTCCCCTAGCGAGACTATAGCTCCTCCATACCTACAATTCTAAAAAATAACGGGGCGAGTCATAGACTCAGTAAGTAAAACCACTAATTCTCTATTATGAGAATATCTCAATATCAAAATCTAGCAGGTACAACACTCGCAATATAATATTAATGGTAGATCAATGACAAACTTATTGCTACATCTCAACTATATGTAGATGTTCATTATTGCATACTTCAATGCATGCTTACCTTTGGCATGTCAATGAACACATCAAAATATCATGCTTATGCATATACCGGCACTTATAACATGATTCTTTTATCGTCATCCTAGCTCGACCAAGTCCTCTCGGCTTTAACAAGGCTTCCAGCTTCATGCTAGGCTTCTTGGCTCAACCATGGCATCCCGGCTCAATCGGGCATTCTGGCGCTAGCTCACCAAAGCATCCGAGCTCAACCCAAGCATCTTGACTTAACCAAGGCATCCCGGGGCTCGCTTACCCGAGGCATCTTGGCTCAAACCCAAGCATCTTGACTCAATCAGAGTATCCCGTTCAATGAATGAGGTATCGCCGCCAACATTATGTGGCGATGGGCACTTTTTCCTGTTAAAGTGTATCATAATGCATCACACAAGCTGGTTTTTACTTTTCTTCTTAGTTGACTCATACATAACCCAAAGGCGTGCTTATTCAAGTAAGTGTGCCATGGCTCTTAACATCATACTATATAATAGGCCGGACACAATTCTTGGTTCGTGGCTTGAGCCATATGCCTAGGTCGATGTTCGCACCAAGCAAGACTTGGAATCGGCATGCTTCAATACTGATCTAAGCCCTCGCAACTTAGGCCATTACGACTTAAAGTCGATTCCAAGCCGAGCGAACCGTAACCTCGTCCTAAGGCGTGAACATACTCAAACATACAAACATGAGTAAAATATACAAAAGAATATTACAACATACACTCGACTTACATGAGTGAGTACACTACTAAACTTGACGATGTAGACTATCACCCTAACCAAGAGTTAAATATTCTACTTACCTTCGATAAATCTCGATAAACTGTAGGTGGTTTTACTAAGAGAGGGCCATCATGTGGGGCAATAAGGCCGAGAGAGGGAGAGGGGGCGATGGTGAGAGGGCGTCAGAGAAAAAGAGAGAGCAAATGAGGGAGAAGAGATAGGGTGGTGTGTGTGGTGTAGAATTGAGAGGGGAAATGCCTCTATTTATAGGCAAACCCCTCATAATTTCTTTTCCAATTGGAAAATCATATTGCTTTAGGTGGACAAACTAGGAAGACGGAGGTCCCTCTACTAATTTATGATTTCGTCAGCAATGGGACTCTCTCCCAACACACGGTGAGGATCGCTCTTTGTGCATATCTTGGGAAGTCCGCATGAAGATCGCTCTAGAAATTACGGGGCGCTGGCTTATCTGCATTCGGCCACATCCATGCCGATCTTCCATCGGGATGTCAAATCGAGCAACATACTCCTGGACAACAACTACGACACGAAAATATCGTACTTTGGGATTTCCAAGACGATCTCGCTGGAGAAAACTCATCTGACTACGGGATTGCAAGGGAGGTTCGGCTATCTAAACCCGGAGTACTTCCACTCAAGACGGTTCACGGACAAGAGCGACGTCTACGGCTTCGGGGTGGTTCTGCTAGAGCTCTTGACAGGAGAGAGGGCTGTATCCAGAGGTAAAGTCGAGGTAGAAGAGAAGAGCCTAGTGCTGAACTTCATCCTGGCGATGAAAGAGAACAGTCTATACAATATCCTGGAAGACCGGGTCCAGCATGAAGTCGCCGATGAGGAGGTCTTGGTCTTCGCGACTCTCGCGAAAAGGTGTCTCAAATCGAACGGGAGGAAGCGGCTGACAATGAGAGAAGTCGCCATCGATCTAGAGAAGATCAGCAGACTTTCATCTCTTTGTAGCGCCATGCTAACCCAGTTTCTTGAAGCGTAAACATGTCATGTCGAGAGTTCGAACTGAGGATGGCGTTGGGCTGAATTGTAAATCTTCAGATTACATTATTTTTCAACCAACCTCGATCAAGAAATATGGTGAAAAATCGAAGTATTCTAATCAAGTCAAGTCGACCCTTGAACATTTCTTAATTAAAAGCAACGTCTTGGTTACGCACATGGATTTTAAATTACATTATGTTTAGAAATTAAATGAATTTATATATTTTCGTAATACACTTATTCGCCAACAAGACGGACTTTCAATTATAAAAAAGAAAATGGAGCTTCTAGACAATTTGATTTTCCAAGTAATCTTGAAGATACTTTGAAGAAATCTTGATCAAGAAATATGATGAAAAATCAAAGTATTTGATGAGTCAAGTCAACTCTTGAACGTTTCTTAATTAAAAGCAACGTCTTGATTATGCACATGGGTTTTCAATTACGTTATATTTAGAACCCGAATGAATATATATACTTTCGAAATGCACTTATTTGCTAACAACACGGGCTTTCAATTTACTTATAGAAATCAAAACTTCGAGACAATTTGTTTTTCCGACTGATCTTGAAGATACTTTTAAGAAATCTCAGTCAATACATTTGTGAATAAGAACAAATGCTACTTAAATTGAAGAGACTTGCTGTTTTTTTCAAATTGAGATTTTGCCTTGATTAATCTAAAATTATAGATAACATCACCCCCGACAAGTTACATGGAGAAATGATTTTTGGAAAATATTTTTTCTAAAAATAACTAACGGTATTGTTTAAAAAAAATAAGTGGATGAGAAAGAATTCTCATCATCCCTCAAAATGTTTGGACATAAAATTGTTGTCTATAAAGAAATATTTCTCACTAATTAATGATTTCAAGTTATACAAAGATTGCCCTTTTTCTAAGAAATATTTTTTAAATAATTTACTTTTCGCGGGTAATTTTTTCTCGTTCTAAATTTCTTCCTGCAGACGACCAAGTCAGAATTCATCGTATCTGGTACCCCAACTGCGACGAGAATATTTTTTTTCAAAACCAGAACGAACACGGCATGTGATTTGGCCCTAAAAGTCAACTAGTCAACTCCACCGCGGCGCGTTCCACCTTCCTCCCTGATCCCTCCAACTAGACCCGCCGTCGGCTCCTCTCGCTCGGTCTCCATTGCAGGTCGTCTCTTTCTTCTTCTTCCTCCTCTTCTTCCCTCCGTAAATCCATTTCTTATTCCTCCGACAGCGACGCATCACTCCTCTCTCCATCTCATCTCCATCTCTCCATCTCTCTCTCTCTCTCTCTATAGGCGAAACCCATTCCGAAGCGCAACGCAGAAGAATAGAATCCATGGAGTTCGTCTCTCTCTCCTTCTTCTCCTTCCTCCTCCTCCTCCTCCTCCACCAACCCCGCCTCCTCCTCTCCCAGCAAGCCTACGTCAACAACAAGCAGCTCAACTGCGAAAACCCCTCCAACAACAACATCACCGAGGGCTTCGCCTGCACCGGCCCCCGCACCTCCTGCCGCGCCTACGTCACCTTCCGGTCCACCGCCAACTACTCCTCCCTCGTCACCGTCGCCTACCTCCTCAACTCCCAGCGTTACATCACCGAGATGGCCTCCATCAACAAGCTCACTGACGTCCAGCTCCTCGCTCCCGACACCCTCGTCATCGCCCCCGTCGACTGCGCTTGCACCTCCTCCTCCCCTTCCTATTACCAGCACAACGCCTCGTACGTTCTCCAATCGACGTCCGACACGTACTTCCTCCTGGCCAACGACACCTACCAGGGGCTCAGCACCTGCCAGGCTCTCATGGCGGAGAATCCGTACGCCGCTGTGAACCTGTCCGTGGGGATGACTCTGACCGTCCCGGTGCGGTGCGCCTGCCCGACGGCGAACCAGAGCTCTGCCGGAGCCAGGTATTTGATCACCTACCTGGTAACTTGGGGCGATTCGATCTCTGCCATAGCGAAGATGTTTAGGGTTAGCGAGAAGAGCGTGCTGGACGCGAACGAGTTGACGGAGAAGAGCGTGATTTTTCCTTTCACGCCGATTTTGGTACCGCTGTCCACGGTGCCTCCGAAGATCGAGACGGCGTCGCCGCCCGCCAGTCCGCCGGAGGCTCCCTCAGTGCCGGCGGACGGTAATTCAGGATCTTCGAAGAAGTGGCTATTCGTCGGTGTCGGCGTCGGAGGCGGTGGCCTCGCGGTTGCTCTCGTTGCTCTTGCGCTCTGGTTCTTCTGCTACAACCCCCAGAAGCGCAAGCAACCGAAATCGTCTGACCTAACGCCCAAGAAGTTCTCAGACACCTCTGCGACGGATCACGCTTCTCTTGCAGTGAAGGGCGGTTCCTTCTCTGGCTTCTCTGCTGGCATTCGAGAAGCCATCGACACTCTGACCGTGTATACCTTCCAGGACTTGCAAATCGCCACCGGGTTCTTCAGTAAGGCCAACAAGATCAAGGGCTCCGTCTACCGCGGCAAGTTCAAGAACGACGATGCCGCGGTGAAGGTCCTGAAGGGGGACGTCTCGGGCGAGATCAACATCCTGAGGCAGATCAACCATGCCAACATAGTCAGGCTTTCCGGGTTCTGCGTCCATGAGGGGAACACTTACCTCGTTTATGAGTATGCTGAGAACGGGTCTCTCAGCGACTGGCTCCACTCCAACAAGTTCGAAAGTTACTCTGTTCTGTCATGGAAGCAGAGGGTTCAGGTCGCGTACCACATCGCCGACGCGCTCAATTATCTGCACAACTACACGAATCGCCCCTACGTCCACAAGAATCTGAAGACCAGCAATGTTCTCTTAGACGCCAATTTCAGAGCAATGGTGGCGAATTTCGGGCTGGCGAGAGCCGTGGAAGACAGCGACGAAGAAGGCGGACTTCAGATGACCAGGCATGTTGTCGGGACTCAAGGTTACATGGCCCCAGAGTACATAGAGAATGGCGTGATCACGCCGAAATTAGACGTTTTTGCCTTCGGGGTCGTGATGCTGGAGCTCTTGTCCGGAAGGGAAGCTGCCGGAGACACCAAGAATGGAGAGGAGTTGCTGTCTGCGGCCATCAAGAGGGTGCTCGATGGAGACAGCGTGAGGGAAAATCTACGAGGCTTCATAGATCCTTCGCTCAAGGACGAGTATCCTTTGGACTTGGCATTTTCCATGGCAGAGCTTGCGAAGAGATGCGTCTCCAATGATCTGAATGCTCGCCCTCAGATGGCCGAAGTTTTCATGACTCTTTCCAAGATCCTCTCTTCCTCGTTGGACTGGGATCCATCGGATGAGTTTGATCGATCCCAATCAATGAGTCATGGTCAGTAAAGTAGGCCGAATCCAATTGACAAGTTTACTAGGCGAAGTGCTACCTGCAGGTCTCCGCGTTACATAATCCGGTGAAATAGTAGGCTCTGGGATGGGTTGATTCAAGGGCCATCTCACTGCGAAATGCTTGTATAATGTATATAGGCAAGGAGTTGAAATAACCGTGCATTCCTAGTTCAGTTAGATAGCTGGGCTTTGCTATCATAATAATTTTTAGGATACTGTGAAAATAAATGAGTTACAAATTCTTGAATGAATAAATCTCACAATAATTTATAATTATTTCTTATTTGATTTTTTATGGTTCAGAATAAACTGTTATCCTCGCAACAGATTAAAGATTACCACGCAATCATTTCTCTAGTCTAGAAAAAGCATACATCAATTTAAAAGGCAGTCAGGACAACTTTTATTGCTGTTGATTTTCTTTTGCCTAAATAAGTGTACCGAATCCCAAATACAATACAAATCAGATGTGCCATCCCCGTTTTGGATGAGTCCATAATGTCATGTCCTCTTCCAGAAACAGCAAGCAGAACGAACAAAGCCTGCAAGATGAGTTTGCCTATCGCTTTTGCGCCAAAAGGAAACAAAGCAGCAGAAAAAAAAAAGACTGAACTACCTTGAACATTAAATTGTGTATTGCACTAGATGAAACTCACCAGCCGGTGAATTACCTTAAAAGCAAAAGGAAGACGACTATACGCTATAACCTTTCCTCTTTTTCCCTTTTCTTTTGGGGGGGGAGGAGGGAAGGACGGTACATGTGAATTGGTGTACAGACAATGTGGCTAATCTACAACGAATGAAACTAAGGCTGCATCCAATAATACATCCAGCTGCGGTGCAAGCTAGTACTGAGTTTCTGATGAGCGTTCAATTTTTCTCCACGAGCCTTTGCAACACCTTCCAGTATCTTAAGCAAGATGGGTTTGTATGGATTGCTCGACAAACCCACTTTTGTGGAGTTTGGCAAGCCGCCACAGAGGAAGTAGAGTCATGTGCAGATTTAACATCTTTTGCAAGTAAATGCATCTGAAAGAAGAGCTCTGCAGGCCTCATTTCTGCAAATACATGGCCAAATCATCAGAAAAACAATTTTAGAAGTCAAATACTCTGATCACTTGAGTGTCATATAACCTTTCAATCGATCACTCGAATATCCTAAATTTTTAAAAATGTTCATCACAAGTGCCATGTCACACCAAATCCTAATTTTTTCAGAAAGAGATAACTCCACTCTTATCTTTTTTATGTTTTTGCAATAAAGAAATGTTTTAACTCCCAGAGTAAGAAATTTAAACACTTTCTAGTCTTAAAAAATACTACAAACAATGAAGACAGTTAAAAGTTCATCCAAATGAAGCATTAGATCTTAAGCGTTTTACAACGCAGGTCTTACGAGAACCTAACCTGGTGGCCAAGTAAACCATTCAAGGCAAAGATTGTTCTCCCATTTCTCTTTAGAACCAAGACTTCCTTCTGCTTGAGCCCGCAATGTTGAGACAACAGGCAATGGAACTAGAGCCGTCTCCTGTGCTTTAGAGAGATGTCTCAGAGCAAGCGAGAGGAACTGAGAACCATACCCTAGCTTGGCTAATTCCATACATGCGACCCCTGAATAATGAGACATAATTGCTCAGTCAGCACCAAATGAAAATGTACCCCACAGAGAGAGAGAGAGAGAGAGAGAGAGAGCTTTGATATGTAGGCCTGATTGCGCATGTGCCTAAATGAACTACTTCTCTAGTAAATCTAATGGAGCAAGTATATTTTCAATCAACACTAAATGAAAATGTACCCCAGAGAGAGAGAGAGAGAGCTCGGATATGTAGGCCTGAGTGCGTGCGTGCCTAAATGAACTACTTCTCCTTTAGTAAATCTAATGGAGCAAGTAAATTTTCAGGGAGATGTCAATGTTTCACTGCGAAATAGGCTCAGTAGTCACCTACCGAAGCAGAGAGACGTTCCACTGTTAGAATCCATCAACGAACAAGCTTGTTCAAGGAAGCCTTCTGCAGAGGGAAAATCATGGTTCCATAAAGAAATCAAGCCCTGTGCCAGCTTGAAGATAGCTTCCCACATTACATCTGACTTTTCCTTATGTTTTAAGCATTCATAGAACCTCAAGTCTATTTTGCTTTTATCAATTGGCATCTCATAATGTACCTCCATGAATTTAAGACAGACCCAACCAATATGAAAATTTGTCCCAAGGTCCAAGCATCTCTCATATTCTTTATGAGAGCTTTTCAGGTCCCCAGCAACAGCATATGCACGAGATAATAGCAAGTGCGCGAAGAAAAGATAGCCATTAGGAAGTGGAAGCCTAGATGCATCTGTTGCATGATTGATACATTCCACTTGACTTCCCTCCTGAAAGTACAACTCAGCAGCAGATAGTAAGAGATGGAATTTTCTATACAGATAGCTGTTACTTATCCCAGCATATAATTCATTGGACAGAGCCACACGAATAAGCCGATTCAGTATTACAGAAAGATGTTTAGGAAATCTCTCTTCCCGTGCCTTTTGCAGAAGATTAAGTATGAGCAAGTACCGAGCACTATGATTCCAAGGTTCCTGACGTAAGCATCTGCAGCCAGAAATGGAAGAAAAGCATGTCAAGAAAGACAGAGGTACAACAAAATGCCCCTAGACAACTTCCTAAATCAGTGTCAACTGCCAAATTCAGACATGTTAAACCATGAGTATAAAGGAGATTTAGAAAAATGAAATATTTGGATATCAACGACTCATTGCATCCCCAAAAAAGCCACAAATTTAGGATAACAAAGACACAGTTTTCTTCCAAGTACTTTGTTTGAAAATTTCGATCTTAAACGTAGAATAAGTTGCTGCAGTACTTTTGCAGTTGCTGAACGGATTGTGGCTCCTGCAAACACTGATATGTGCATGCTGGGAAAGAAAACTTTGGATTGCTGTTTCCGATGGCATAGCAAGCAACTGCTCCAGCACCAAGGATTTCAAATGAAGATCTAAAACCTTCTTTTCGGGGAATTTCGGAGAAGCTTATGACACTGCACCTTGTTGCAAGATGTGAATCATTCCTTTCTTTACTTGATAGCAAAAGATAACCAAGCAATTGCCTGCTATCACAACATATATCAGAAAACAGTCTTGAATTGGGGGGAAAACACAGAACATGTGACAAATATCGCAAGGTTCTTAATTAACTTCTCATGCCATGAACACTTTATAACGGCCTGGAAGAATGACGTCAAACAAAAAGTTTAAGATATAATACTAGTACTTATACATGTCAACATAACCTCATGTTCAGAGAAACAGGAAAAACATAACCTCACCTCACAAACACCCTATTCAGGCATTTAGAATCTTTGACTAGATGAAACCAGGGGCTAAACAGCGCCAAAACTAGACAAAGCTATCTGTATTTTAGAATAGGAAAATGGAAATTATCTGAAAGGGGAAAAATCTAATGGTAACTTCACTATAAATAGAATTGAAAACACCTCATTACAATTAAAGCTACTGTCTCTTGACATCAAGTTTATCTTCTATGGAGTAAAGCCACAGCATCTCGGTTATCTTTCTTGCAGCAATCCCCAGCCATCATCTTTAGCACTTACGAAATACACCGTGTAAACTCACAAAACCACAGGGGTCCGTCTTCCTAATTTCATGCACAATGCTTATGCATGGCCTCAACTCAATAAAACCAAAATATTGCAGAGTCATAACCGGCCCAAGGAATCTTATCAGTCAAACTCTAAATGATTTTCTTGTCCGTAGTCCATGCTTCTTTATCATTCTCTTTTCTTGCACAAACACCAGAACTATAATACTCTAAAGTCAGTTGAACTTTACACTTGGATGCAGGTGAAAGAAGCCAACTCATGGATTACTTCAACAAGAGCTTGACCAACTCAGCCTAGAAAACTTCTTTCATACCATGAGAAAGCTTTGATTTTTGCTTCAAGTTCATGACAAGCATCATACCCTGTACAAGTCATTCTCTATCATCACCTTCAAGTCCAAACACTAGATTGCAGAACTACTTTTGAAAATGTTACAGGACTGATGCAAAACATATCATTTCAAGGAGGAAATACTTAAAAAGAAAAAAAGACAAGAGGAAGTGAGTGCTGGAGCTAAAGAAACTAGGACGATTAGTTCTGCTTACGCTGTTGATATTACCTTAACAAATTACTACTGGGATACATGTGGACTGCTTTCTGAAGATGATGAATTCCAGTCCGATAACCAAGGCCAGGTCCTGACTCATTCTTTACCTGCACAATGCTCACATATGACTATATAAGCAAAATGGCCAGTATCAATTCGTCAATGTAAAGCACATTCCATGTCTCTCTAGAATGTGGATTTTCCAAAAAGTAGGATATCACTCACCAGCTTACCAAGAGCTATTAAGAAGTGCATTCCCTCCATTTCTTCAAGAGAACTAAGAAATCGACGACCGACAGAAACAAGCTGATTGAGCCGGTTATTTTTATCAAGAGCATGGATGCCAGACACAATAAAGCTAACTTTAGGACTCTCAAATAATTCCTTTGGCATTTTTAAAATGCTATTGATTGCTGAATCCATTCCAGAAATAAAATATAACAATCTGCAAATGAAACCAGCAGTGGCTCTTGCAGTTGCCTTTTCCATGGTAGAAATAACAGCAACGAGGTTTCTCGTCACAGAAAGAGCAAGTTCATTGTTCCCAAGCTGCCAAAGAGAGAGAGCATATAGTTGGAGACATTCTGCGTCAAGAGTACCTGATAGAAATATAGCTTAGAACATCAGACCAATGAAGGTTTCATAGTACAAATTAAGAGAACCGTGGAGGCAGAGAGATTGCATCCTAATATACAAACTCTCAGTATATTCTAAGATGATAACAAGAGGATTCTAGTAACATATTTTAAATCATGGGCAGCAAGTCAGGAACCTTGAGCCTTCACAGCTTCACACTCCCTTGCTGCCTCTAGAGCATTCCCAGCCTGCAGCAATGAACCGCACTGGCTTAGAAAAATTGTTTAAAGTAGACATAACATCTACAGTTACATTACACCATGTGCCTCAGAAGCTGTATTAAGCTTTCCTGTGGGGTCCAAAAAGATTAGCTAAAGACAATTTTGGAGATGCTTACCTTAAGAAGCGCTCTTGCCAAATTGATCGTTACATCTCTAACACTAGATTCTGGAACTGTTGTAGAAAAGCTCTTGATGGCAAGTCGCGCCAGCCTGTAAGATGCCGCAGCAGACTGATAATCAAGCCGTGCCTCACAAATGAGCCCCTTGAAATTATGCGATTCAGGGTAATAAGGTGCACGCTGGACCGCTTGACATATGGCTCCAAAAACCTTCAGGAGGCAGATGATATGCTCTGGTTATCTTAGTTTCACAGATAAAGGTAATAAACACTAATTCTCAAACAAGAGATAGTGATGTGCATTGGAACATATATATAAATATTAATCAGGAAACAGTAGGTGGTCATAAATAAGAAAATCAAAGTTTTGTTTATGCCTCTCATGCTCTATACAAAGAGCCATCTCATGTGCACTTCCATTAAGTCATTTAGTAAAGGCGAAGCATTTTAATATTTTCTCACACATCCCCCCTCTCTTTTATCTTGAAGATCTTAGCATTTTTAGATGGTGGCAGAGCCAACATAGTCAGTCATTGTCACAAGCTGCCCTTCTAGCATCAGCACAAGCTCATCCTCCACCTTTGTTGTTGGCAAGCACATCCCATTTGTTTTCACAGTTCATCTGTGTCAAGGTTCTATTATCCTTTGTCGGACCCAATTTAAGCCTCATTATTTGTCATCCTCAGTCCTCCATCATAGTCATCAGTTTTGCTCCTCCATAACAGTAAAGCTCTCTGTTATTGTGGGTTTGTTGTTGGTTTGGCTTGAGGTCTGTGTCATTTTTAAATACCTCATAAGGCCCCCCCAAAAAAAGGCTACGGAAACTTGTCTTCAGCAAAATCTCCCAATTTTGATCCTTTGAAACCTCAACAACTTCTACTGTAAATGTCGCCCATTGCGAGACTCATCTTTGATGCAAGCATCATTGATGAGCAAAGATGGCGTCTAGTATCCAGGCACATGTCAGTGCCAGAGTCAAACACACCGTTCACAAGCAGCCAAAGTCGAGCACCGTGGGATGATGAAGTTCAATATGCCGTACTTCATGAAGTTAGATTCTCACATGATATTATCTCTGTTGTTTGAGGAAGAGAGAGGTGTAAATTTTCCTTTCTTGATTTGTCTTTTTAGCGATTCTGTCAATTCCGGTGCTTATGTGGGTTAAATTCAGCTTGTCAGTTTAAATCCAGTTTGATGTATCCACATTCGCTATCAAGTGTAAGGTCTGGCTCACACAGCACTTAAGTCACAGAGTAAGGAAGAAAGTTGCACCTGTCATATACAAGTAGGATGCTCCAGCTTAACAGGGAGTGTCACAGATATTAGTCAGTAGTTAGTAGGTGGTCATAAATAAGGAAATTAAGATATTGATAGTGTCTCTCATGCTCCATTAATAGAGCCATCTTTTGTACTCTTTCATCAAGCTATTTTAGTAAAGATGTAGGGTTTTAGTTCTCTTCCCCCCCCTTCCAAAAAAAAAAAAAAAAAAAACAACCAAACAACCCTCCTCAAAATTGTAGAATATTTACGAGGTGTGACAAGTTAATGAACAGCTATACCTGTGAAGATGGGGAATGCCCTGAAGGTAAAGCAAGTATTGCCAGCCCAATTTGGAACTCAGGAAGCTGCATTAGAAATAAAATCAATCAGGGGCTGATGAAATAATGTGGAAGCACTCTCAGCCCAAAAGAATAACTGAGTCAGTAAAGAGGAGAGGTACTCTAGATTAACTCTAAATAATACAGAAGCACTATCTCTAAAAAGTATTACAATTAAGAGGGAAAAAGATGAGCAAGCCACCATAACAAGCTATATAGGAAACATGTCATCTCTGTCAAGCTGGACAGCAGATGCTCATAAGGCTGAGTCGCTAGCTCAAAATGTAGAACACTTACTGGCAATGTCTGCACAGCTCTCCAACAGCCCTCAAAAGCATCTTCAGCTGCATCTTCCCTGAAAAAAGGAATCAGATCAGTGGTGCAAAAGATTCTGGCAATTATTAAAACCAAACCAATTAATTTAATAACTACCTGGCACAATAATCAGCTGACATGCCTGCCCATGGGAACGCAAGAGAAGGATCTATGCTTCTTGCACTATCGAATGCTTGCCTTGTAAGTTGCTTATCTGCAACTTTTCTATAGACCTGTAACAATCAATATGGTTTTCACTGAAAAGATGACGAGCAGGCCTCAGACTATCCAAATGCAGTTTCACATAATATGCAACATCCAAAAAAATTACAGTCTACAAAGACTAGTATTCTAGAGGAAGGGACATTGAAAGTGATATGTAGGTAATCAGTGATTCACCACCGCTGATCTACTCTCAATAATTTACAGGGCCGAGCAGTCAGAAGAGTTCAACAAATAGAAGCTAACTAAAGCAAGTCTTCAGCATGAACTTTTAGGTCAGAATATTACGCCACCTCGTCCATAGTAGCATTTACTTTCGAAGAAGTTTCTCAGGAATTGCAATAGTCTCAAGCACTTACAGTCAAAATGGAAAACTCAATTTGAAACGTTATTCTACACCAATCAGGAAGTTAATTTCCCTTTCCCCAAAAGTCTTGCAAAATGTACCCAGGCTAGCAAATAAAATTAGGATGGTATGGGAACAAGTAGAAGAGACTTGCTCTAAATGCACATGTCTCCATTTCTATCTGAGAGGGATCAGTCTCATGCCAGAGCCAGACACAATTCCAACAAGGAAATGCATCCACCTGAAGTTCCATCACTAAGTCAGCATAATTTCAATTATGTCACGCCAGATCATAATCGGCTCATCTCAACAAAATGAGCCGTCTGCATAATACAAGAGACCTTTAACTGAGCTTGCATTCAGCTTGTCTCATACCGAAGCTTATTTAGCCAAATTCATCTTTCCAACCAAATGGACCATTTGAGGTTAGAGAACTCTCAGAACGACAATTTGAAAAAAACGCAACAAGATAGCAAATTAGTTATAAGTCAGGACAATAACAAGTAACCCTCGGAACACTCAGAAGCAAATTTGTTATTTGGACATTTTATAAGTCTAAGACTCAACCGCTTCATCACCATTTTCGCCACATTCAAGAGGATTCAAGTTTCAAACTAGTTTCCTTTCAGCAGCTAATCAACCACATGAGCAATGAACCATTTACAGTACACACAATATCAAAATGAAGAGCTAGAAAATAACTATTCACAAAGGTACTAAAAAGCAAGCATCAGCACCATATACCTTCCCAAGGTATGCCCAAGCAACAGCCAGAGATACATCTAACTGTAATGCTCTGATCAAACAATGTTGTTTCAAAGCATGATTATCAGATAAACATCCCAGTGCCACCCAGAACTCATGATTATGCCCCTCAAGCAGCAATGCACCCAAAGCCATCTTCTCTGGTAACTGCCTGGTAGAAAGAATAGGTCAGTGTAAACTCAGGAAACCATTAGCATCCAAATTGCAAAGCAAGCAACAAAAGTCACACCAAGAATCGGATTTGTATGTGGAAGTCCTGATCAACTTGGATCTCAGGTCAAGACTCATGGCAATATCGGCATAGATGTTTGCTTGCCATGGTGCCAAGCGCAAAGCTTTCTGGTACGCAATCCGGGCTGACTCCGCCGCTGCATGACAGGTCTCACTCCAAGAATGTACAGAAGATTTGAATGCATCTGCTTCAAGCTCTGAATTCTGGTCATCAATCATCCATGGAAAGCAAGTGGCGTACACAATCTACAAGAGTAGAAGCAGAACGCATAGTACTCCATTAGTTGGGCAGGACATGAAGATATGTGTGCAAGTGCGTGTGCGTGTGCGTGCGGGAGAAAGAGAGAGAGAGAGAGAGAGAGAGAGAGAGAGTCCATGGAGATGAAGTCCATGTTCCATCAGTAGCAAGACCAAGTATATTCCATATCTAATAATTGGCAATCCAAATGATCAATCATCAAATAACCCAAACCCCATATTGCAACTATTTCCAGACCAGGTTTTCCTGCATCGTCAAACTGTCTAGTTGCTATTTAGCTAAAGAGACCAAATAAAAGCAGAACCCAATAAATTAGATTGCCTAACCTGAATATCACCATACATCTTCCAAAGGGATGATACATTTCCAGTGAGTTGAGTACTCACATTTGCAACTTTAGATGCCTCCTGCAATTAGTGCGGAAAGTTCTTTTCGTCTCTCATTTATAACAAGTAAAGCTTCAAAGAGGAAAGTGATACAGGAACTGCAGGGCAAATTAACCTCTAAGAGTGAGGCAGCCCATGTAAACGCTCCTGTGTTGATACATTCTTTTGCCAGACCAAGCAGGCCAGAAGAGAGTCCATAGTATGCCGACAAATTTTCAGGTGAAACGTCCAGAGCTTGCCGAAATTGTTCAATTCCCTTGAAAAGAAAAGCGGAGCAATAGAATGCATAAAATTTTAAAAAGAAATTTCAGGCAAAAAGGTAAATTTTCACAGTACAGATAGACCAGAACCGTGTGAAAAATTTTTAAGTCAACTAAATGGAGACAATAATCAGCCCAAATGAACAAATAAATAAGCAGTCAATAGAGCAATTGTAACATTGAGAACGAAAAAATGACCAAAACTATATTTTCACTTTTGACGCCTTAATTGTGCCATCATTTTATGACCCAAGTCCAGCATAAAAAGCCCACTTGCTTCCGCCATTTCTCTTACACTTCCATTTATGTTCGTTATAAAGATATTTGTATCTGATTGGAGGACATCACAAACAGGAAATAAAGATTCTAAACTACTCATCATTCCCTGTATTAAAATACACAAAGTTCTCGACAATATTTGTCCAATAGATAAGATATGTTCCATCTGGCTGGACAATGTTTGTCCAATACATTAATGTAGACATACGTGGATCCAAACATAAAATCTAGTAGTCAATGTGCAAGCATCAAGTTAAAGCATTGAGTTTAATGCAAAAGTATCAAGACAAGAATTTAATAATTCCAGTGTTGGTCATGTGGATTTCATTTCAAAAATCAGATTTTTGAATTGTACAGTCCTACTAGCTACATAAGCAGCACACAAAAGAACAAGTGTGAGTATATAAGCATAAACCGTCATCTATGGATTGCTATTTGTATGCGGGAGTAGATACAATTAATTCCTTATACCTTTCTAAAGGAACCAAGCATCATGAAGATGTTTCCACTTTCAATCCGGGCAAAAACTCTGGTTTCTTCCAGTTCAATGGCCCGTCCAAAAGACTGTACAATGCCAGGCTAAGATCAACAATAAGTCTGAAAGTAAATTGCAGCACAAAGGACACTCCGTCTTAGGAGAGGAGGGAATGAGCAATGAATGTCAGAAATGCATCAGTTGCATGATCCAGCTGGTCATCAAGAAAATTATCGTAGAATTTCCTTGAATACTAACCATTCTTAAATGCATATAGTCAAAGCTGAATGTTTTTTTTTTCTTTAAGCACACCTCACCGAGGAAAAAAGGAAATGCCTACAGTCACTGACTCGCTGCACGTGCATGAATATTTTTTCATTTAAGAAAATGCCTATAGTCACCAACTCTTTGCCTATAGTCAAAGCTGAATAATTTTCTTTTTCTAAAGCACATCTCAGAATTTCCTTCAATACTTCAAATTGTACCATGTGAGTTAATCTCCCAACAGGAAAACAGGAAGCACAATCATACTTTTCGCTCAATAAAGTAGCAAAACAATTGGAAAGGCAACTTCTACCAAAACAAAAGGAATAGATATGAAGCATCCGTAGAACAGAAAACCTGACCTTGATGGCAGCAGTATACATGCCTAATCGCTGGTAGGCAAGACCCAATGCCTACAATTAAGTCAAAAGAGAACCAGTAAAGATGCACAAATTAACAAATCATTATTTAAAAGCTTCTAAACCTAATGAAAGAAACAGCAAGAGACCACATACTTCCCACAAATCAGAACAGGTCGGATGACCTCGAATAGCTTGTTGAAGACTCGGCACAGCCTCGGACCATTTCTTTTGATGAACCTGCCAAAAAGTACATGACGGCGAAATAAATGGAGTAACCAAACAAGTGAATATTCCCGTCCTCACAATTCATGCCTTAAAAGGAATAAGAGAAGAAAATGTGAAACCTGCAGATAGCCCAATCTTCGAAAAGCCCAGAAAGCCCTCGGTGATTTCTCCGATGCTTCTTTGCAAACCGCCACTTCCAAACTTTCCTTTCCTCCTTGGTCCAACAAATCACATAATGCCTCCTAATTACAAGCATTCGCATATCCAAGCAGAGTTCATCAGAATCCAAAAATTTAAGGAGAAACAGTATATTAGGTAATGCTCATACAGAGTCAGCCCATCCCTAGCCAGTAATTAATCACCAGTCGCCATTGCATAGTTTTACTAGGAAAAAATTGAGACTGTGCAATTTGGCTTATATTCATTAGAACATAACATATCGACACGGTATCAGCAATAAATGAAACACGTCCCAGCCTGAAATAAGAAACTATAAACATGCGAATAGATTACCCCAGATTCTTGGTCATCCGGATTGAGAACAACGGCTCTCTGGTAACACTTGACAGCTCTCTGAGCACCATCAGAGGCCACTTCACCATAGTAATGGCCCAAAAATTTAAAAGCAGCCGCATTGTTAGGGTCCAATTTAGCCGATTTCACAAAATGCTCCGCCGCTTTCTCTATTTTCTCTTTTGAACCCGCCGCTCTCTCCCACAAACACAGCCCCTGGCATCGAATTACCAACAGAAACCAGCCCCACAACTCAAGAACCAGAAGCAACAAAATCAATGCTGAATAGAAGACGAAAACAAGCAAAGCAGAATTACAAGTCGGAAGCGAAGCTCGGGGTCATCCGGATGGGCGTCCACCGACTCCTCCAACCGCCTCAGAGCGACCGCTTCTTCCTCATCCTGAATTCGAGAAAACGAGCCGCGCATTTCAGGGGGGGCCATCGATGCTTCGAAAACGGCGAGCTCAATTCAGCGACGAGAGTGGATAAGCAATGCAAAAAGAGTACCGTTTCTCCCATCGCCGATCGAGATTGCGGAGGAGAGGGGAAAACCCTAGAAGCCCGGCGTCCGCAGAAAGTTCTCTGATTCAGTGAAGTGAACGCCGCCGGAGAAAACCTCCGTCCTTCGCCGCCGCTCGTCCGGTGGCTTCCCGTGATCTCAGTGAACCGTCGCTTTTCCGCGGCGGTTGTGTACGGAACCGGGCGGCGACGCCAATTCCCTCGGCGCTGAACCTACGATGTGCGTACGTTTCGTCACTTCGCGCGGGTTCGCATCCAACTTTTTGAAAAGGAAAGGAATCCTCTCGTTCTCTACGATAATTTTCCAGGAAAATAACCTCGATTTTCTACGGAACCAAATAAATGAAATTGAACCCAATGCCTATAATATAAGTCTATAATTAGGTGAAACATGTAAAATGAGAAATATTTTTGAAAATGCATACTTTAAGGGAAACACCATTTCACAGTGGAACGCTCGTTTAATTTTGTCTTGGCAGATGCATATTTTTAGAGTAACTAAGGGTGCGTTTGATAACAATTCTGTTCCTGAAAACAATTTCTGATTATAAATGATTTTTTTTATTCTGTTCCCATAAACAATTTTTAAGTATTTTAAGCTAGTTTGGTAGAATCGTCCAAAATTTATAATTCTATAATAGAATTGCGTTTGGTATCATACTTCATTGATTATGATCCAAATCAATTTCTTTTAATTTTTAAATAATTTTTTCTTTTTTCCTTTTTTTTTTCTTTTCTTTTTTTCCTTTCTTTCTCCTATTCTTCTTCTTCAAGTGGTCGGTCGCCGGTCCGACGACCGGCCAGACGAGGGCCGACGACCTCATCGAAGCATTGCCGTCCCTCGGCAAGGCTGGCCCTCGTCGGCTTAGCCTCGCCGAGGCTAGGCGAGCTCGCTGGACTGATTGTCAGCGACCAACGGCGATGGGCGGCAGACAGTGGCGGTGACAGTGGCGGTCGCGGTAGATGAAGAAGAAGAAAAGGGAAGAAGAAGAGAATATGGGTTTGATTCTTAGATTTGTTCCCGATAACAAGAATCAACTTTTTTCATTATTATTGATTTTGTTCCAAATTTACTTTCGGAAACAAAAAAATAGAAATTTGTTCCCGGGAACAAAAATTTTACCAAACACGATTCTATTTCAAAACCACTCCCGCGAACAAAAAATCAGAATTAGGCATTGTTTTGATGGTAACCATACAGGCCCTAAAATTCAACAACCTTGTCAAGTAATGTAATAAAATGTGGATTGTCTCTCATATTCCTAATTTGGTATTGCTACCTAATTAGGATACACATATTCTAATTTTATGACACATCGATATCTTGTTTTTGCCTATTTATTTGGATCAACTTAAATCATTATGAAAAGTAAGCAATGGTAATGAAAAATTTTTTTGGTCGAAAAACTGTAAATTTACATTAACATAAAACAAGTTCGTTAACATCAGAAATTAAAACATCCAACATCGATTTCAGGGGAAACGACAGTCAATTGGTGGGGAGTTCTTTTTCCCGTTGTACCTTAGCCACTCAATCCGCTAGCCTGTTCGTCTCCCTAGGGTAATTTGCACAAAACTGAGTGGAGCCAAAATTGTCTTGCATCCTTCGGTCCAAGCCCTTATGTTTCATGGGCCTCGCTCCCTTTTAAGAAGACATTCAACCGAGGGAGCACAGTCTTGCAAAAACCCAGGGTTTCCGCGGCTTGCACTATCTCAGCAAAGACCGATCTTGCAAACCCATGGACCAGCGTCCCCCTCCGATCACGAACTACTCCAACAACAGAGCATTCCGGCGAGTCCTTCAATTTTTGCGCAATCTACGTTGATTTTGAGGGTGCCCTTCGCCGGTGGCCGCGATGCCTGAGGGACTCATGGTCCCCTTTTCTTTTTTCCTCTCATCCTAGGGTTCCATCTTACGAAATTCACGTGCTCTGTCACTGCGAGGTCGATAGTTCTGCTCTGGACAGTCGTCGGGCCAAAGATGAAGGTGTTTCGCTCCTTCCAAATGAGCCACAACATATCAGTGATTTCCTCATTAGCTACCAGTTCGTATTTAATTCAAAGCATTGTAAAGTCCATTTGTCTAGACGGATAATGGGTCGGCTTAAGAATTGTAGCTTTAGCCGCGGATCCGCCCATTTATGAGCTGTCCATTTTGCAAATTAGGAAATGAAGATTGTGAACTGAGATCTTGTCGCAGCACTTTGTAATTCTGAATATTTAAATAAAGATGAGATCGGTAAATTAAAACTATCTAGATGAACAACAAACGCAATCGCCAAAAATAAATAGCTATGACAAAAATTAGTAACGCATGAAAGTTCAATTTCGGACATGCAAGAAATATATATGCAAGAATTTCGATGAAAATAAAAGGAAAATGACATAAATGGTCGGAACTTTGATTTAATGTGCAATCATCCATGAACTTTTAATTTGTTTTATAAAGCCCTCGAACTTTAACCCAATGTATAATATTGTTCCTGAACTTTTAATTGATTCAGTGCGATTTGCAAAAATTTTTAAAATTTAGTCCAAAATTATATGAAAACGTTTAGTGTTATCCTTCAATTGATTCAAGTTAAAGAAATTAACTAATCTGGCTTTCCATCCGGTATATGTCTAAATGGTGGACCAAAAAAAAATTGTTACACATGAATTATCCACGTAAGATTTTTTTATCAAATTAGAATATAATAATCCTTTTAATGTGTTCTATTTGGAAAATTAGGTTATCCATGTTATTACTAATTTGAATTGAATATCTTACATGAATAATTCACATGTAGCGTTATTTTTTTTTTTTGTCAATTGTCCAAATTTATCAGATTAGACACTAATTCAATTACTTGAATTAATGGAAAGATAATATTATATATCTTCATTTAGTTCGGGAACTAAATTGTACATTTACCAAAAGTTTAGGGATCACGTAGAATAAATTAAAATTTCATAGGTCAAAGTTCAAAAGTTATTTATGTAATTATTTTGAAAATAAATGTAGAAACACGAGAAAGTGAAGAAATACCTGGCCGCTTTTCCGAATAAAATGTGAGTCTGGGTTGCACATCTTTGACGACAACCCCGGTGAGTTGCACCACCATACATTCAACCCAATGTGGCTTCGTTTTTCCCTGTCTCTCGCCTTTAAGGCTAAAACAAAAGCCTACGAAAAATAATCTCATTGGAGAAAATCTCAACTTGTATAGAAGATATTCAATTAGATTAGACTGTTGCACTCATTTTTTCTCGATCACTGAGGGTACGTTTGGTAACCATTTTGTTTCGGAAAATAATTTTTTAGCAAAAAAACGCGTTTGATAACTTCCATAAATTTTTATTCCGGGATGAAATACGTTTAGTAAAATTCTTAATTTTTTTTATATCTTTTATTATTTTTTCTTATTTTTCCCTTTTTCTTTTTCTCTTTGGCCAATCGCCGGCGATCGGCTGGGCGAGGTCCAGTGAGCCTCGGTCTCACCCTGGCCTGGAGAGGCCTAGCCTCGCGCCGGTTGGGGAGGCCGAGGCTAGGGAGGCCGAGCCTTGCCGTGCCTTGCCCAGCCATGGTGAGGCTCGGGCCGACAAGCCTCACCGTGGCTCGACGTCTCTAGGGGCCGGTGATGCTCTGGCAAGGTCACCTAGCCGATCGCTGACACAGACCATGGCCAAGGCCGATGACCGGCCAAAAGGAAGAAGAAGAGGAGGAGAAAGAAAAGAAAAAAAAAAAGAGAAAAATTGATTTCAGAAATTGTTCTCGCAAATAAAAAACTATTTTTTTCTATTTCTTATTTCTGTTTCAAATCTACTTCTAGGCACAAAATATCTTTCTCGCCCTCACGCTCTCCGTAGAAAGAAGGAAAAGCAAAGTACGAGCCATAGGAGATAGAGGATCGCGAGGGAGTAGGGGAGGCAGCAGATCACGTAGCATGATCCCAAGGTCGGAGCTAGGCCGGCAAGGTAGCTAGTTGTGGCAGGAGCCATGTGCGCTTGCTGGCCGAGCTTAAAAGGGAGAGAGGGAGAGTGGGTTCGGGGGAGGTCTTCGGTGAGAGTTCATGAGAGAGAGAGATGGGGGGTTTTCTAGTTTTTTTTTTTTTTTTTTTCCCTATAGGTTTGCACTGAGAGAGAGATTTGAAGGTCGAGCTAGGGGGAGAGAGTAAGATCGAGAGGACTTCTCGCCGTCACCTGAGGTCCACCCGTTGCTCACCGTCCAAATCAAGTAGGTCTCCGAACCATCAGTGCCCCGCTTTGGGGAGGTGTCGGGTCGGAGCTTGCGACTGACAAGTTCGCATGAGCTTCGGTCCCGTTGGTCCTTCGTTGATTCTATTGTGCACTTTGGTATGCTTCAATAGGACCTTAGGACTATGTTTAAGTCTCGATCACATCAGAAATCTCTCGTTTGAGTCGCGCACGACAACTGTTTATATGGATGCTTGAATGAAGTCCAAGTATTCTTAGTTGGTCTTGACCGAGGTTTGTCATCTTTGAGTTGATACCAATGTTAAATTTGATGTGATCGGTCTCTAAGTTGGTCTAGAATGTTGCTTGTGTGTCAATGACCGTTGCTTGGTCCGAACAATAACCTCGGACAAGCCTAGGTCCTCCCTCTAACCAGTGCATTCTATGTGTGTTGAAATGTCCAAGCGAGATTTGGAAATGATTTTTGCAAGGTTCGTTTCTGTGGTGTCGTCTTTGTTCGAATTTGAGTCCCTTCCATCTTGTTTTTGCTCATGTCGGTGTTAGTGCTTGAATCATTGGAGTTTTGGTCATATAGGAGTCTAGGGCACAAAAATCTAATCTTTCGCTGGAAGTATTCCTGCAACGGTGATGACCTCCGTCCAACTAGTGGCCAGCAGTGGTTTGGCGGTGGAAGAGTCGTCGGTTGTTTCGGGCCATGTCGTTGTTTGGTGAGTTTCGGTGAGGCCATGTTTGGGGAAGATGAGGCTTCGGGCGGGCAGAGGGGATGCACGAAAGAGACGAAGACCAAAGGGGAGGAAGAAAATAAAAGAAAAAGAAAGAAAAGGAATTAAAAATTTTATTAAATTATTAATATATAACAAAACAAAAAGAAAAAGGTTTTAAGAAATAGTTTTAATTAGGTGGGTCCGGGTCGTCAGATCGGGTCAACGAGCTGGATCGGGTGTACCCCGCCCGAACGCATTTCCTGGATATAGTAATATTAATTATAAAATATATTTCAAAAATTCAAAAAATTTCAAAAAATTCAAAATAAAAAAAAAATAAAAAAATTAGGTAAATTCGAACAATTTCAAAAAATTTAAAAATTAGAATTTTTTTAAAGAAAATTTTAAAAATATAAAAAAAAAAAATTCAAAAATTCAAAAATTTTCAGAAAATTTCAAAAATTCAGAAAATGTCTAAAAATTTCAGTAGTAATTAGAAAAATAATAAAAAGGGAAAAAAATACAAAAAGATTAAAAATTCAGAGTTTCTTGGAATTCGAAAATTCAATCTTTGCAAAAATCCAAAAAAATTCTTAAAAAATTAAAATTAAAGAATTCCTTGAAGAGGTTAAAGTTAATCTTTTGAGTTATTTTCTCTTATAAAGTGGAAGCCTTTCAACTTAGAATTATGCTCAAGATTGACCAAGCTCTTAAGGTTTTATCTTGGGGTTTCATTTGTCCTTGGAGATGAATGTCCTTGATTGCGTACTTTCTGTAGGTTGATGACTTCCCTTTGGCTTAGTTAGGATTGGCACTTAATTATCTCTTAGTTGTTAGATGCTTCTTTTCCCTACAATTTATTCAATGTCTTCCTCAGTAATTGTTGTTACGTTAATGATTACGCATCCGCATGATCACCTCAGATGTTGGATAGGTCTAAAATTAATCCAAGCTGCCTGACAAAAATCTTTTTTTTTTAAATGAACAAGATTAGATATCGGAAGGGCACTAATTAATTAATTGGTGTAATCAAGTTCCCGATTCTAAATTTTCTAGTTACGTAGAAAGTGAGGTATGCTTCCATGCCTTCATTTGGTTCTTAACCAATCTTAATAGGCTAGTGGTGACTCCCTATTATGAAATTCTTAGGAACACCCCAATATTGCGCAGGGTATAGGTTTGAGAGAGCCCGTGCCTGATCATGGGCTATAGGCCCATCCTTTAAGTAATATCTCTATACCTATTCCTTCCCCTAAGGGGTAGGTCGCAACACTAACATGTTAAACTTTGTTCGCATCAATGAATTGATAGCTCGATAGAACTGATAAAGAGAAAAACGGGAATGGGATCATGAAAAATAAAAATATCGCCGTTAAATAAGCATGCAAGGTAATTAATGGGCAGGTGATCAAGAATCTAACAATATATGGTCCACAATTTGGAAGTGGAAGGGATCTCAACGTATTAAAACTTTCTTGTGGCTAGCTGCTCATAAGCAATTGTTGACTAATGAATTGAAGACATCCTGCAACTTGCGAGAAAATTATTATTATTTGAGATTTGAGTTCATGTGGAAACAACTTTACATGTTTTAAGGGATTGTCCAATTGTCCATAAGATATGGCTTGAGTTTGTCCCATGGCAATAATTATTCTTAATGTATTTGTCTCGGTGGTTGAATCCAAATCTCACTAGTAAGGAGCGATTGAACTTTCATCAAGAATATAGCATAATTTTTGGAGTAGGTGTATGGCATATTTGGCAATGGAGAAGCAAGTCACTTTTTCAGGATTACTTTGTTTTCCCTTTGAACTCAGTACAAGCAATTCGGTCATGCACAGAGAAAATCATTAAAACTTCACTTGTGGATAATTCGATGTTAAGTGGATCATGCACTTCTTCAATTTTGGTGAGATAGATTCTCCACCGTCTGAGTGGATTAAAGTGAATATTGATTGGGCTTTTAAAGGCAACTCAAGACTTGCTGCTACATGGGGTTTATTTAGAAACAAAGGGGGTGATTGGATTGATGGTTTTGCTACATTTGTAAGAATATGTTCGTCAACACAAGTGGAATTTTAGGCTTTATGGTCGGGACTCAACTTCACAAATCAATTTGGATTTCATAAAATCATAGTTGGGATTGGCTTTAAAGCCATCGTCGATATTTTTCCAGAGCTTATGATTGATAATGTTGACCCTACTTTGCTTAAAAATGTCAGAAGATTGCTGCGCTTTCACTTTGAGTTTATAGTGCAACATAAATTTTGAAAAAGAAATCACTTTATTAACTAGTTTGCTAATTTTAGAATTGACGAGCGCTTAAATACTAGTTTGTCCTTTATTATTTCTTATAAAGTTACTTCATGTTTTATTAAGTGATAAATAAGGGATAATAAATTGACAAGGTCGAATTTTTGTATTTGGCTTTAGCCTTTTCATACCAAAAAAGGATATTAAACTAATTGGTGGGGCCAAAGTGGGATGAGAATTCGATGGTTTTAACCTCGGGCTCAAAAATAAGTTGCCAAAGATTAGATTTGCCTGGTTGTCTCATGTCGCAAAATTTGAATTGTGCTCCTAACGGGGACAGGAGTTAAATTCCCAGTCGCTCAATTTGTACTGCCTGAGTTTATTTTCATTGACGCATTGCCACGGCTGAGCGAAAAAGAAAGTACGCGTGATGTGCAACACACAATTATAAGGTCAACAGACAATCTTTAATAATTTTTTCAGTCGAAAGAAAATTGTATTTATTACTAAAAAGGATACATATGAAATGCATAAACTTTATAGCAAAGCAAATTGAAACAAAGCAAAATCTATAATGATGCAAACCAAAGCAAAATCCAAAAACTAAGAAGATCAATAGAGTACTAGCAGAGTCAAGCATACGCTTGTGCCACAAGAATGAATCTATCAAGCAAAATAAGTGGCGGCTGATCATTGGATCTTGTATTTTCATCAATGATGAGAACGCATAGCTTCTCCAATAACTACGACGTTGCTAGTTAGTAGTGCATGTGTGTCTAGGTTTGACTTTCTCTATACCATTGTTGTACAAAGACAACCAAAACAAGTTGAATCAATACATATCAAACATTTCTAAGAGAAAATCTTCATGATTTAGCGATATACTAGAACTTCTACAATCATCATTGAAGCTGGAGATAAAGGTACTATATACAAATAAAGCACAAGGTATCGAATCTCCAAAAGCATATTTATTAAACTCCTAGATCTAGAATGAGAGAGAATAGCTTCCAAATTTAGAACTACATTGTAAAAGTTCAAACTCTTAGAACTAGATTTATATTGGAAGAAGAGAACTCCTAGATCTAGATCGAAAGAGAAGGGAAAAAAAATCACAAACAAAATGAATAAAGAGTGAGAAGAGGGTGAGGCTAGCTCAAACTCTCCATAGACCGAGAGAGAAGTTAAATTTTTATAATGTGAGAAGGCCTGCAACTGGAACTTTCGAGCATCACCGTGTCTCTTATTGCATCGCCATACTCAATGAGCAAATTAACTCACGCTCCTATTGGGTTTGTGGTCGGTCGGTGTGTGACATGATGAGTATGAGGATCCACTACCCTAGTCAACAATCAAATGAGTTAGGAAAATTTATCAAGGATTCTAATTTCATTATTGTAAAAAGGTGAAAGAATTGGAGAGACATTCGCCTTATCCACCAGGAAAATGGTCCAATCCTAACCTATTATGCAATGCTCAATTCAATTATAAACATTTTATTTGCACTAATTTAATTTTAAACTTTTTAATTATGCCATCCTAAAACTTTAATGATTTGTCAATTTAGTCATTTTTGCTAATTGGCTAGAAATCGCTAATAATACTGAAAATCGAACTCTGTAAATAAATTTAAAATTGAAATGGTGATTTTCCCATTACTATTGATGATACTGAAAATCGAACTCTGTTTCTCTATATTTTTGCATTCCGTCGAAGATCTATACATAAGGTTGCCAACAACCCCGATGCTTAAATTAGAATACCAAGAGAATAGAACTTACCCGCGTTCTTCTTTATTTACGGACATGTTTATTTGATGGCAGCAACTTGCAAGTAGGCCAAATAGCATAACTAATTTGTCCTTAGATTTCGTGTCGATCCGTTGTCGGCGTTGTTATCAGGTTAAATTATCACTTCGTTTCGTAGCAAAGTCAAATTTCACTTCATCATGTCAGTCCGATTTCTTGCTTTCTCACTTCGAAGTCAACTATTATTTTTTATACAGTCGTGTTGTCGAGTCTTTCCATTTTTTTATTCGAATGTATATGCATCTACTATTTATTAAATATGTAAGTTAGCAAGACGTGGGGAGCATTCCAGGCGAGGGGAGGTGCATGCACGCCTCTCTCGATCGATTACTTGGGAAGGGTATGTGGGACTCAGCATGTAAGCTCGAGCTCCTAACCTCGCTCGAATAAAAGACGCACTCTGACCGTGAACTTGATCGATCGAACCATTTCAAATTCTCCAAGCATGTACCTTTATAGTGATCGTCGTGCCGACTGATTCAGATGCATGTGAACTTGGTGCAGATCGTCCGTGAGTGGGTCGCATCGATTCTCAGAGAGTTACGTCAGAAATAGAGTGACAGCAAATGGGAGGGCTTCTCAAATTCTATCATTTCTTTAAGACAATTATTGAAGATTCTGTGAAGTTGGTGTCAGCTGTTCTGGAAAAGAGAAAGACCGAAACCATATGAAAAGTATGTAAACCTCGTTATCAAGTAACGTAAGATACTAAAGCATATTTTTATCAATTGTTTATTTGTAATAAAATATGTTTTTCCTTGTCTCACATAAAAAAATTGAGAGAAGATGGGTCACTTCATAAGTGTGAGCTTTTTCTAATTTGTTCAAATGAAAAATTGGGATGTAGGTTAAATCTCACAATACTCGTGCGAATTTGATGCGGTTTAATTAGCATTAATCTCATATTTTATTTTTATTTCATACAGTTATCTCGTTAATATTTATTAGTCGAAACGTTATATTTGTTCATTCACTATTTTTAAAAATTATGAAATTTGAAATTTTATTTTATATTATTTTATTCCGAATTTTATATATGTCTTTAAAATATATTTGTTCACTTCGCAACCCTTTGAACGGTTGCATTTGTTCACTTTGCAATCTTTCCTAAATGGTTGCCTTTGTTCACCTTACAACATTTTCTAAAGAGTTGTATTTGTTCATTAAAACTGATATAAATATGCCAGTTTTGGATTGAATGAGATTAATAAGTTTTTTTGGGTCTTCTTTCCAAAACTAAAGTCATCATTTTAATTGTTTCCTTTGAAAGATCTTGAAGAAATATTAGAATTGTTATTTAGTATTCTCAATTAAGATTTTGTTGTATCCAAAAGAATATTTGTCAATGACCATGAACAAATAAATTTTTAAAAAATGCAATATTATGTCTCAAAATGTGACTTCATTATTGTATTCAATTCGAAATCATATTTTTTAATATATTTTGTAGAAGGGTATGCATAATTTCATGCTAATATTCGCCTTTTGCGCACCAGTTAGGTTTTTACCTAGGATATTCTTTGGGTATCAACATAGTTTATTCGAGTTGGATTACTTATATTCGCAGCACCATTCGAGCCCTGGTTATTCTGGGTCCACCCAGATTATTTCTGGTGGTCAAAACCTTTTAGGCTCTTGCTTAGGAGGGAAGGTAGACAATCATGACGGGGGGCAATAATTGCGATAGCAGCAATTAACATTAAAGCTGACCATGGAAAAAATGATAAAAAGGAGACAAAACAAGTTCCTTTGATGCACGTCGATCACCAACCTTCACGTCTAATGTCGTACCAAACCACCGAGAAAAAGAAAAGGGAAAACCGAGGATTGGGGGGAACGTTGACCTTGGCATGCCATTTCTCTCAATCATTCGCTCTTTGCATCATGGGAATGATAGGCGCTCTCTCTAGAAGGTGCTCGATCGCTGGTCATAAGTTTCTATCCAAACATGTTCGCGCTCGCAAACCGAACACCACCGCAATGTCTTTTTTCATTGTCTCTTCCTTCCCTCATAAACACGCTATAGCTTATCGATATCAGGGTTGCCTATTAGAGCGCGGATGATAACCATTCTTATCAGAAATTAATTTTTGGAAGAGAATAATTTTTTTTATTTCTATTTTTAGATGAGTTTCTAAATAAAAATACTTATTTAATAACAACACAAAATTTATACTCTAAAAATAGAAATTCATTTAATAATGACATAAAATTTCTCTCTTTCGGACGGCGGTGACGGGTAGTGGTCTGCGGTGACGGGCGACCGGTGGCTGCTAGCGACTGGGGCAGCGGCTACCGACAGACGGCAGCAAGCGACCGGCGACTAGCGACCGGTAGTGGTTGGCAGCAACTGTTCGGTGGCGACCGGCGAACGAATGGCGGACGATGGTCGATGGCGACGGATGGACGACCGATTCGTAGTAAGAACGAACGATGAGAAGAATTTTTATTTCTCATTTCTATTCCAGAAAAAGAAAAGTAAAAATATGTACTTCTTATTTCTGTTTCAAATCTATTTTTGGAACAAAAATTTATTTCAAAAATAGAAAAATGAAATAATTTTAACAAACAAATTTTTATTCCAAAAATAAGTTTGAAATAGAAAAATTATTTATGGAATATAAATTTTGGTTTGTCATGCACCCCCTTACCATCTAAAGTGTTCACGCCCGAAAGTAGCAAACCCAATACTAGCACAACGTCCTTCTTTATTCTCTCTCCCTTCCCCCCGTAAACACGCTACAACCTATCGATATTAGGTTGCCGGCGCCAAGGCCAAGCAACACCTGTCCATGTAAACAACCATTGACCGCGCGCGGGGTCCTCATTCACCCTCTCGATCTTATCGTGTTAAAGCGCGCCCCTAGCATTATTCGCACCCGGATCATTATGGGCCCAAGCCTTGTGGAGGTCAACGTCCGCCCAACCCCTGTTTTCTCCTCCTTTTTTTTTTTTTTTTTCCCCCTCTATGGTTTGGTAAAAGATTGGACGTGAGGGTTGGTGATCGACGCGTATCATGGGAAGATGCCTTGTCTCTTTTGGAGAACACTACTATCTTTCTTTCCCGGGGGCCTGCACCTAATCTTAATTGCTACTGTTCTATTTTATGAGGAATATCGCCACCCTGTGCATGTTGCTGCCAATGTCCACATCACCGAGTGGCTCCATGAGAGCGTAAATAATTCAATCCGACCAAACTATACGTTGAGTCACGAAGAAAGTCCTAGGTAGATGGATGGTTGCGTGCAATGTATGCATATTACACGGAATATATCAAACGAAACGACAATATTTGAGAAGCCGCCTTGTTTGCTTTCGCTCAATATATGTCTATTAGACTGTTTTCCTCCATAATTGAGAACTAAATAATGTCATTAAGTTTTTTTTTTTTTTTAAGTGAGAAATAACATTTTTGAGAGCATTTTTAAAATTCATATTCAGAAAAAAATATAAATCTCTACCGAAATTCATCTTAAACCATGTATGTACAGAAAGGGCGGGTCTAATTTTTATTTTTATTTTTGGCCGGCGTGCAGGGCTATTTAAACGGCCCAATGGAGATTCCACTTCCCAACATCCGAAGAGAGAAGCCAATCTGGTAAATTCATCACTGATCTCTCTCTCTCTCTCTCTCAATTTGTTTCCTGGTTTTCCTACATTGGACAACGCCATGTTGTAACGCTGCAACAATGCTTGCCCTCCAAAGCATTTCATTCATCCAGTGAAAAACAATCTCATGCAATCTTTCGTTGTACCAGTCCAACAGTTTTGTCTGAACTTTCAAAAGCCCTTTTTGTTTTCAGAGCTAGAGAACAGGATAGCCGGAGCTCTCCGATGGGGGCCATCGAGAACAAGGCAGACAATGTCCTGACAATAGAAAGATCCCTCCCCGTCGCGGTCCTGCCAGAAGGAGAAACGCCTGGAGGTTCTCTTTTCTTATGTAGCATGGACTGTTGGGATTTAGCCTTGGTGCCGACCCTTTACACTTTCCACAGGGGCGACGCGAATGTGGCGGGTGTGATTAAGCAAGCTCTGTCCAAGGTTTTAGTTCATTATTATCCGCTCACGGGGAGGTTAGCTAAGAACTCTCTAGGGAAGTTGATGGTCGACTGCGATAAGAAGTTAGGAGTGCCGTTTGTGGAGGCGTCGGCCAATTGCAACATCGAAAATATGGGCGATATAAAGATGCTTGATTCTGAGATCTTAGAAAAGCTTGTTTACCGAGATCCTACTGAGAAAATGCTGGAAGTCGCACCCCTTCTAACAGCACAGGTGAACACTTTCTTCCTCTCTTTATCTGCAACACTTCGCCTTCTATTTTCTTTCGCTTTCTCGTCCACTATAAAAGTGATTGCATTTTGGTAGACCCCAGTTCACATTGGATTAGAATATGTCACGTTCCACTTGCATTATAGATGTAGTCCGTGACTCGACCTAAGGGAGAGTAATTATATACTTAGTCAATAAAATATAACATGAGACTTGTGGAATTCGATGTTTATTTGATACAAGGTGCATGCATTCGATTGATGAAAAGTGTCCATGCAAGAATTTATTCATACAAGTTACCGTTCAGTGAATTTTATATGGCAAAATTAATAAATATGGATACTCCTTAAACAGGTAACAAAGTTTAAATGTGGAGGTTTCACTTTAGGGGTTGTAGTTAACCACTGCATGACCGATGGTACCTCTGCCATTGATTTCATGAACTCATGGGCTGAGACAGCACGAGGGAAATCATTATCCTTCGTCCCTTGTCACGATAGAACCTTTCTAAAGGCGAGGGTGCCACCTCAAATTGGCGATTTCTACAACGACTTTGCTCGCGTGGGTGATATATCAAACATGACCGCATTATGTGAGAAAGAGCAAATCGTATTTAAATCTTTCCACATTGATGGCGAGAAGCTGGCCACCCTGAGAAAAATGACAACAATCGATGGACGGGTAATGAACAACTACTCCAGCTTTGTCGCGCTTTCGGCTCTAGTATGGCGGGCTCGAACCATGGCACTCAAGATGAAACCACAGCAACTAACACAGCTTCACATATATGTCGACTTCCGACCAAAGATGAAAATGCTAAAGGTGCCCGACGGATACTTCGGGAATGCCGTGGTCTTACCTTGCTGCCTCTGCACCGCGGGAGAGTTGATCGATGAGCCGATCTCTTCCACTGCCGAAAGAATAAAGAAGGCGATCGAGAGGGTGAACGAGGATTTCGTGCGGTCAGCAATCGACTACATGGACAAGTATCCGTTTGAACCTTACCGATGGAGCTCGCTCTTGATAAGTTCATGGATGGGGCTGGATTTTGGCGACTTGGACTTCGGATGGGGAGGGCCAAGGCAGCTTGGCACCGGCAACCTGCTGCCGACAGACTGCGTGTTTATGAGGGAAGAGAGCGAGAATAAGAAGGACGTTGCGGTGGTGTTGGGCTTGCCACTGTCGTCCGTGAACACGTTCCAAGAGTCGGTCCAAATATAAACTTATCGTCAGAGACTGAACACCTTCAACATAGCTCGCCTGCCATTCCCAGAATGCTACTTCTGTTTTTACTTTTCTTGCCTGGAATAAGCGCAAACAGTGCTACTTAGATGTTCACTGTCTGGTTAAGACATTCCATTAGTTATCAAGGTTTGTTTCTGTTTACTCACTTTACTGATATTGTACACAGCGAGTTCCCATTCCCTCAATAATACATGCATTGGCGATTGAGAAAATTGAGGTCGATGCAAGATTTACGTTTTGCATATCATTAACCAAAATCGATATAGCTGCAAATTCGAAAACAAGTTCCTTATAAAGATAACATCACTCTATTAAACTATGACTAAATTACTCAATATATACTACATCTACAAAAGTACTTTTTCCTCGTTTTTGAATTCGAAAGTAACCGCAGAGCAACAAAAACTCTCTACGGCACGGATCAACTCTCAAAGACAAAGGAAGGAAGAAAAAAAAAAAGAAGCCTGTCGTTGAGGTACTTAATTGCATAAAAAAAGATAATACCGAGTGTCGGATTTCGCAGCGTTTTTATAGTGCATAATCGAGAGAAGTGGCGTGTGAAGGTCAACGTTCAATCATAACCTGTTTTCTTTTTCTCTATGGTTTGGTAGACAAGCAATTGAAAATTGCGGCCTTTCCGCCAATGCCAATGCGAGGGCACATGCCGTCTATCCATTAGGCGACCAGAAGGTACATCTAGACAAACAAATGCTGATCATACAGATTACCTTTCATGGTCTGTGGAATATCACATAGATTTCTGGCTCGATTGTTGCTCTCTACCGAACCACAAAGTTCCAAATAGAACACGAATTCCGTGTCATTGGCCGTCTCTTGCCACGATAGAACTATTCTGCTTATGCTCCGTGCACGTGATTTCAGAGGACAAATTGCAAGTTCTCCATGAATTTTCTTGGAATGTGTAACTTATAATTCTTTTAAGTTCTTAACAAGCATTATTACAATTTACGATTACCTAATCTAATGTCCAAATACGGTTGTTAAAAAGATAATTACTTATTTTATTAACTTGAAGAAAAACACGTAACAGAGTTCATTAATTGGTGGTTTCATTTTGAGGATAACTCTTTGTCACCGTATGTCTGACGGTACCTCCTGATCAAATCCGTCGTTTGAGCTGAAGTGTATGTGGGAAGCCCTCATCGGCCGTCTCTTCTCACGATAGAACTATTCTGAAGCCATGGATGCCTTCTCCGATCAGCAGTCCCAAGGACAACTTTGTTCAACTCCATTTGTTTTGCAAAAATTTACTGAAAAAGATTTTTCAAATAATGATCCATTGTATTATTTATAAAAATGAATGAACAAATAATATTTAATCGTCTACGGAAATATTTAGGCATCAATTAATATTTATAATGAGAACATTTTATATTGACTATTTATTTCAAGCGATATAAACGATTATTTTTAGAAAAATATTTTTCAATTACAAGCTCCATTTTATTTGGCAAAAAATGAATAATTTCAAAAATATTTTTCTAAAAATGATTCCTAATATCACTTGAAATGATTAGTCAATGAAAAAATTCTTGATATCGATAATAATTTATGTCCAAATATTTATGTGGATCATGAAAATATTTTTTGTTCATTCGTTTTAGTAAAAAATAAAATTGATAATGTTCAGGAAAAAAATTTAAAATCATTTAAATGGAGCCTAAGTGATGTATTAAACATGACGGCCTCTGCGAGAAGGAGGAAATTGTAAATAGATTTTTCCACTTTGGCGGTGAGAAGCTAGAAGCAGTTAAAAAATGGCAACGGCTTGTGGACAGTTGTCTTGTAATAATGCTGGCAATTCAACACAATATACACTTAACAACGCGGGAATAAATTTGGGATAATATGCCTGAAAACTGAAAAGTAAGATTTGGTCGGTCCTTTGTTACTTTATTGTAGGAGCGTTTGCTAACTCACGATGAGTTCCACAGTAATTTAAAAATGATTCAAAATCTATCTATTGACACTAAAAGGTGACCAACTTTTAATTAATATTGACAAGTAACAAACTTAGTCGATAAAAACAGAGTTTAATATAAACAAAAGTCGTCGATAAGCAGAATTATCAACAACTCGCTGTTAAAAGTCATCAATAACACACACCGTGAAAGTTATTGACAAAGGCCTTCATTAAGCATTTAGAAGTTGATCGACAAAATCATCGATAGTGCACAATCGACACAAAAACATAACCGCTGGGTTGTTATGTCTATTATCACTAATTTAAGCCTTTTTGACTTCTTGTTGTTAAGCTGCTACGTTATAGAAGATTGTGGATAGTGTAATTTCTTGTAGCCGCCAATATGATTATGAAGTTATTTTTTTATTCAAATTAAGTTGCCATCGTATGTAACTTTCTATAGAGGGTTTTAAATGCCTACTATTTGT
The DNA here is from genome assembly GCA_014182365.1 of Eucalyptus tenuipes. NCBI lineage: Eukaryota > Viridiplantae > Streptophyta > Magnoliopsida > Myrtales > Myrtaceae > Eucalyptus > Eucalyptus tenuipes. The sequence goes on along the minus strand of CM024542.1, from coordinate 32,380,062 downwards.
AATAGATCCCCAATATCAATTAAAAAAAAATTAACGTCATTCTACATATTTATCTTCATATTTACTTTTTAGCATTTGTCTTTCCTACAATTTACATTGCTACTAACAATTATTCTCAGTGCCATACTTTAAATTCCTTGTTATTTACTTTCTTATCTAAAATAAACCAATGACTCTTCGCAACTTTTGTCGATTCATATCAACTCATTAACATTCTTTAAAGACATTTCATCACTATTTCTAATAAAACATATTTTTGGCAAGCCTTGTGGGATATATTTTGTTAATTCAAGGAGACTATAATGGCAAAAATGAGAGATCAACAAGAGTCCGACAACACCAAGAGAACGGTCTAAAAAAATCGATGCGAAAAGGTTGATCTTCCAAGGCATCTTACTAAAGAGCAGTTAAGGGATGAGGCTTCAAATTCTAATATAGCGTCAACTATGAGAGTAGCTTGAACAACAGCAGAATGACATAGTCAATTACATTATAAGTCACGTGTCAAATATGATCAAACTAACGTAAAGATTGAATTTCCAATTTCAAATAATATTGTGCAACCTTGACGATTAACTAACTAACTCTGAGATCCAATTTAAACTATCCTAGAATCTCATCATGGCACAATTCTAACATAATTTGACACAATGCAGAAATTTAATCGACGACAATGCATTTGGATAGAGAACACAAACATCAGAATCTAATTGATAATATTGGACTAGAGATACAACTTCAAAATTTAATCAGCGACGCTGCACCAAGATATAGATACTTGTTGGAATTTGATTGATGATGGGAATCTAAAAGTTATAGCTAGGGACAACTAAAATACAATAAAGAAATAACATTTGATGTGTTGTTTGGGGGCCTCCTTATTGGACAACTAGTGGTATATATAGAGAACCTTGGTAACTACTGAGCAATTATTCATCTTCTAGTAACCGCTTCCAACCTTAGACACGTTCTTTTCTTTTCGTAACCAACCTGCCCATTTCCTTCATAACTGTCTTGGCTGTGTCCCGATGTTTCCTCGTTTATCGACACCAACCGGGTGCTTGGATGTTAACTGTTCTTCAACCACGCGTTCCTTTGGCGCTTCTTTGAATATTTCAAATGCTTTCATCCAAAACTTGCCCCCGGCATTATTCAAGTAGCCATTTAGTATTAGTCATTAAATATCAACAAATGATCACGTGGAAGCTTGTTGCCTCGCTATCAATCATTGAGTCCTTATCACTTGGCTCGTCGATAGCAGATCATATACTAATATCCCAATGATGCACATATGTGATTTAGCCCAACTTCTATCAGCCCTCGTGACCGGCACATGATAGTATGGTTAACTTTAAGTGTTGGCACGTTTATTTTTGTCGAAGACTGCTTTCGGTTAGCCATTTAATAAAATTATTGATGTTATTCAAGAAATCAAATTCGGAAGTCATTTTATTTGCTTTTAGCAATATTTTTGGATGACCAATTAAGACTAATAAGATGTTTTCTTGTGAAGCAAACCAATCAATGAGTTTGTATCCCTGCCAGTACCACAAATCAATGGGGGAAAGTAGGGGAAAGCAGAGATTGGATGTGATGGTGGGCCGAGGAGGGGGAGGCGAATAGTTTCGTGCGCGCGGGGGGCTCGGGGCCCATTGGCTTTGGCGGCGTTCGGAGTTGCCCATGTGGCGGGGAAAACTGTTTCTCGATCGGACTCGTGCGAGCGTGAACGGAAAACTGAACGAGAGGCCGCCGGGATGTGACTTTTGATTTCAGCAATGGGCCACTCAACTATTCTTGTGCCGTTCTTCCTAGAAAAGCAAATGTGACTTTTGATTTCAGCAATGGGCCACTACAGTTTCATGCCCCCCCTAATTCTAAGTGTGTGGCTGTGGAGGTCTCTGCATGCGCATGAGATATCTTTTCCAGTTCGTGCGACCACTTTCTAGATGATTTCCGCATGATAGTGACGGTGTTATTTTCTATACTTTTGTTCAACTAAAGCAATGCTATTTTGAGGATCACATTGCACATAGAACAAACGGTTCAAAAATCTAATTGAGCTGATTGGAAATTTCGAAACGGCTTTGTAATTTGCAAAAGAAGTTTAGAGAGACCAATGATGCCCTTATCCCTGATTTTAACCGGAGGTTGTTGTGTTTCAACAGATCAATGCCGAAGGCAATTTACATGGTCATGTTATGTAATGCCTAATTCAAACTTAGTGTATGAGAATCGATTTAGAATATAATCCGACTGCATTGCATGAGTGAAAACTCTATTTTGAACTCCGCTCTGCCAATCCTTTCCCAAATGAAAAGTGATAGTATGGTGGCATATACATTAGTGGATAGAAAAGCGTAGACGGCAAAACCCAGCTAAGAAGATGACAGCAAAGATGTCGTCAAAAGGGCTCGATGCACCCAAAATTTTGTGAAAGGCTCTTGTACTTTGGAAACGGTCGTCAAGGAAACAGCAACAGGTTTTTGCTGTTAAAAGTCGAAGTTTCCCAGCAAACAAAATGCTAGTTAATTAGTTAACATGGAGTTCCAGTGGCCGACTCGTGGGGACAAAGGGTGCAAGTACAGCTTTGCTTTAAGGTGGATTGACTAAATGTGACACTTAAAGATTCGAGCTATTCTCGTCAAATCCACATAGTAATGACTACTAAATTCCAAAATGACTGTCTTGATAGGAATCAAAGCGTTTGAGCCTCCGTATTCACCTACGGAAACGAGGCACTGCTGATGTTTGTACACTAAATGATCCTCTAATGAAAAACTAAACCGGAACTTGCATGTTAAAGCTGTGAATATATCTCGATGAACCAAGAATCAGGAGGGTATATTGATCGCAAGAGCCGATGTCGAGTAAGTTCAAATCCCCTTTCACTTCCCATGTCAACAATGGTGATGCCCCAAGTGAATTGCATCTGATAATCGGGAGCAGTTGGATTGGCAGTGAGGGGAGTTTGAATTCGAATTGTTTCACCTAATGTGCCTAGACAGGTTAACAAGTTTATTGGGAAGTTGTTGGCTCGATTTAGCACACAATCATCCAGTGGCAATGTTTAGAGAATATCGTTTCTGTAAAATCACATCAAAAGAGTGAGAGATCATTTATCAGATCATTGTTGATGTTGGGTTGATAATGCCCCTATGCAAGATGAAGAGATTTTTCCAAACCTCTACACAAAGGGGGACAAATGCCCTGATTAGAAAAAAACGAAAGGTATGTGCAAAGTAACCCACTTCACAAAAGAGAGAGAGAGAGAGAGAGAGAGAGAGAGAGAGAGATGGATTGGGTGGGCGCATCCTGCATCCATCTAAGCAGCCAAATCTAACATACCCTACGTATAAAGTCGGTAGAATTTATCAAATCGAATGAGCTAGATTTTTTTAAGTGCAATATACCTTTTCAATTTAAAAATGACCTTTAGAGATAATCTAAGTCATAAAAAAGAGATATCACAAATGTTATTCTACAAAAAGTACATTTTAGGTAGTTCCAGGTATAACTAGGCTAAGGCCCAGTCCAAGGAGGAATGGCATTTGTGTGCTAAGACCTTGATTTGAGCTTTGGCATATTAAACCAAAAGGCATCTCGGTAATGATAATATATTTTTATTAGGGGTATACATCGGTCCCAATCCAATTCGGGAACCAAGTCATCCAGTCTTGTGTAGTTCTCGAGGAGATTGGTCTAGTTTTTGGTTCCGTGTCAGTAATTGGATTGGACCGACCGAGCGGCAAAGATTCCATTTTTCATTTTTATTTTGAAGCAAATTCTAATTAATAATTTTTTTATATTAATATTTTGAAACTCCCACTTGTAGGGAATAAAAGCAACCAAAAATAAGAGAAAAAGTCAACAGTTCCAGGCCGAATAGCCCGATTCCCAGTTCCACAAACCAAGAACTAGACTAACCGACCCCGCCTAATTCGATTCCAAGGTGGGAACCGATCATCTTTACTACGGATGTATCAGAAGTGCGGTTGTGGATACATCAATTGGCACATTCTCAAGTGGCGAACGAAAAAACTGCCGTGCCATAGAATCAAGGTGATTGATTACTGATGCTGCTACGTCTTGCTTCGGCAGAAAGTTGATTCTCCAGCCGATCAAAGTAAAGCTCATTCGACTCGTCTCAAGAAAAAAAGTGGGGTTGATTAACCGACCCGACACGCGTGAATAATTATCGGGAGTACAGGAGGGATTAAGGCAATAACCGCGAAAAGTGGGCTGTCCTCCGAGATGAAAGCAAAAGCCGCGATCGCCTCGTTGACTTTAGATGAAAACGTCGCCGGGGGTCGTTCTAATTTCGAATGATCGACACCCTGAATTGAATCTTCTCATCGCATATGCCAACTGGTCTGATCGTCATCCTCGTCTTATCTTAGGAAATGCCAAATACCCACACCCGATATGACGATATCCTTTTTCCCTTTTTTTGTCTCCCCGATCTTTCGCCTTTCGCAAAGTGTACCGCTCGATTCACGTGACTTCCGTTCATCTTATGCAAATGGATTCTACAGGGCGAAGCAAGCGAAGGCGGCGTTGTCAAATCTCCGGTGATCTTTGACCATACACAGAAACTTTTATCATAAAAAAGAAGAGGAAAGATTTATTCTTTGCTCACGGGCCAAACAAAACTAAACGAAAGACGCGTGCAAAAGCCGTCGCTCACGAGTTCTCTCTCGCATTTCTGCACTTTTTCTTGTGTGTGGACACTAGGGTCGGCGAGAAACCGAGCAAAGCTTCCTCGCCCACCGGAAAACCATGCCCAAACTGGGATACCTTCGAATCCGATACCATCGATCGATGGTGCGTTTCCATGAGAGAATGAAACGAAAGTGAAATTGGGAAATAGATAAAGAGTGATTCAAAAACTTGCTTCACATTGTAATTAAATGGGTTCAATGTGAACAATCTCTCTGTTCCTGACATTTTTTACAGGAGACGACAACGTTGGTGATTACATACAAGGAGAAAAGAGGAGCCGACCTACAAATCCGAAATGAATCATCATCATCAATTCATCATCACTTATCAATGTAAGTTCGTAAAGAACGAAAGAACGGACGGACGGATCATGCCAGGATCGTTACAAGTCTATACCCCAACGCCTTCTTCGATCGTGCTCAGCCTAATTCTAAAGGAGCGAACCGCCTTCTTGAACCTCCGCGAAGATTGCCTCTTCATTTTCCCGACCGATCCCGACCTGGACAGCAGCGCCGGAGCCGCCTTGTCGATCCTGTTGGAGTTCCTCTTGACCTCGAGCTCGTTGATCTCGCTGTAGTCCGAGACGGCGGCTCTCTGGCTAACGACCAAGAAGGGCGCGATCTGCGTCTTCCTGCGCCGCGGGCCCCGCCTCTCTTCGACGCCTCCTTCTGCATCGCGACGGTCGCCTTCACGGCGAGGGCGGCCATGTCGGAGGCCGTCAGGCGGTTGCGGAGCTTCGACTTGGGGAGCACGAAGTAGATCTGGTTCTGCACGAGCTCGTCCTCGTTGGCCAGCACCGGGATGTACTCCTCGTAGTACAGCGAGTCGGAGCTGCACACGAAGCCCGAGGAAGAAGACGAAGACGAAGAGCTCTCGGATTCGAGGACCTGGGAGACTCTGACGGGGAGCCGGTACTCGTGCAATTCGCCTCCGACGGAGATCACCCGGGCCGCCCGCGCCGACCGCGCGGAGTCGTCCTCCAGGTCCTGCGAGAAGCACCCGCCCATTTCCAGATATGACAGGAATCGGCGACGGCGACGGCGACGGCGACGGCTAGGATGATGGTGGCGGCCGCGTTCTTGCGCTGCGATGGGTCGAGCAGAGAAGAGAGAGAGAGAGAGAGAGAGATTACAGAGAAGCGACGCGAGTTCTACGCGGGAGTGACACGAACGGAGGGAGAGGGGGATACATATAGAGGGAGAGATGGCGTGTGCGAAGACGTCACGGACTCGCTCGTCGAACTGACGGCGAAGACGCAGTCCCCAGTCCACCGTCTGACAGCCCGCGCTTTTCCGTTAGTTAACGGCGGGTCAACGGACGGAGGGGGCGTACTGATGACTCGGGGTCGCGGGGGCCGTGACGTCTCTGATTACGCGGTTGCTGTTTTGATTACCGAGTGACGCGATTGCGACGACGACTTCGCGAGGAATTTGAGTGAGGCCCAAGAAATAGGCGGGGGAATCGGTTGTGCGTGTGCGGGTGATTTGGCCGAGTACGATGTTACGAAAAAAAGAATTAAAAATGGTAAGATATCTCATATCCATGTCCATATCCATCGTGTGGATTTATCGCCTCGTACGGATCTTGCTTTTTCCGGGGGCTAATTATTTTGGTCGGGAAATTAATAATTTGAGGAGGAAAAATTTCAAGATACAAGCCCTACTTGTTCCGCATAAAGTAATTTTTTTTTTTAAAGATGGTATGTATTTAATACAAAATTGAATAAAGGAAAGAAATTTTCATTATCTACGAAAATATTTAGATTTAATTCGTTGTCGATGATGAGAATATTTTTTATTACTATTAAGCAATCATTTTTTTCATTAATGTTTTTCATATTATTTATTTTTCATGAAATATATGGAATCAAAGCTCTCTCTTAACTTTTGTGAACCGATTGAATTGTTCGTTTGATATCCATGAACCAGTTAAGCTTACCATATGAGTTTACATAATCGCACTTCGAAATAGGAATGGTAATAGGGCAGGGGGAGTACGAGGGTTGCATTCCCTATCCCAATCTGGTGCGTCGCACTAGACAGTGCAAATGCCCGAAGGAGTGGAGCATGACTATCGATGTATCAAAAATTCGAAATGCAAAAGCACGATTTTTACAATCGATTTAGATTTTGTTCTCAAAATAGAAACATGAATAAATAGTGTAACTCTTCCGTGACCATTGAATCCATAGAGGTACAGTCAACTAACCATTCATACACACGTTTCTTTGATGGATTTACATAGTCTTTAAATTTATTTTTATTTTTTGGAGGGGGGATTTCTTTCTCCTTAAGAAAAGGCTTCTCTTTCGCTGCCTTCTAGAGACCGTATCCCTAGATGGATGGATTTTTCAAATGTGGAGGAGCACAAGATTCCAAAAGCAGAGGTATGGGTGGTGGAGAATCAGATATTTTATCATATCCAGCAGGCGGTTTCGTAGTTGTCTCCCCGTCATTCTCCCACTTTGGATGTTCAGAACTTTTAGTTAATTAAAGAAATAGATGTGGAAGATCACGTAAAGGATCCTCATTATTAGTGCGGAAATAACCTCGTCCCGTTCTCCTCCTTGGAAAAGCGTTCCGTTAGGAGTAAACGTGAGCACTCGGCGGGGCCTTGTCAAGACAAGGATTATTTGTTAGATGGCCATAGAGATCTATATTGAATTTGTTGAAAAATAAAAAGAGAAAAAAAATTATTAAACAATTCATAAATTTATTGTATTTATGTCAATTCAATCATAAATCTTCCATTTTACTGTTTTTAAGTCAAGTATTGTGTCAATTGAATTATAAACTTTTTAATGATTTTTTTCAATGTAGTTAATCGGTCAATTTTCATCAAAAATTACTTTCATTGACGTTAAGCGTCCTACATAATATGACTAGCACCGATATAGTTGTCATCAACGTGAGCAATTTTTCCAATTTTTGTTTTCAAATTTTTCATGGTCATTTCTTTCCTTTCTTTTTTTTTTCCCAACCATAGCAAGGTATGGACGAGGGCCAGCCTTAGTTCGGATCTGGGCCAAGACACGAAGGCCCTCACCCATGGTCACTCTCGTACAAGGCCCGATGCCCTTGCTAACTCACTATTATAAAAACAAGGAAAGAAAAAATTGTAAAAATATATTTAAAAATTGTAAAAATTATACCATATGTTATGGTTAGCATCAATGTGGACGATTTTCGATTAAAATTGACTATATGGACTACATTTATAAATCAGTAAAAAACTCAAGACACAATTGACATAATTAGATAGTTTATAACTAAATTAGCTTAGATATAAAATAATTATGATTTATTTGGTAATTTTATCAGGAAAAAAAGAAAAAGGTATAGGACACCGACTGAATTCCATGAATGTAGATCTAGATAAACAATTGCTCGGAACGTACAAATTGCATTGGCTAGCTCCGGCGAAACTTCTAGTCCAATTAGGAGACGACCGCGACTGGGGTCCTGGGGTCAACGCACGGAATGTTCCTAGCGGAAGCACGAGCCGCGGTCAACATTCCCTCCATTTAATGCTTGTCGGAACAGATCCAAACAGCAGTCGCACTGAGCCGCAGTGTCGGACTGCGCCTTCCCGCGGTGTGGTGTCTTCCGAATAAAATAACTGCTTCTCCGATTCTCTCTCTCCCTCTCTCTCTTCGTCGGTGTCTTTTGGGGCTCGACATGCTCCTAGAGCGTTGAAAAGCGAAGCGCGTCGTTCAGGAATCGGAACTGTTCCTCGTTCTTTATGATTGAGATTAGGAGCATATTTGATAACGCTTTTGCTCCTTTATTTTTTTCATTTTCAAAAATAGAAAAAGAATATAAATCTATTTATGTATGTTTTTATTTTTGGAAATAGATTTGGAATTGTCGGGATTTATCCCACATCGATTGCCAAAAGGACATGTGGTCAGTTTATAAGTACAAGGAAAAGTCTCCCTCATTTTAACTAACTTTTTGGGTAAAAGAGATCTAAGACTGCAGAACTCGACTTATCAATAAGTTTGGACACAATAGTCACTCGGAGAAGGTTGTTGCGGTCTCTAACTTAAGTTCGATGTATAAGAGGAAGATTGTTGAGATTTATCCTACATTCACTATGGAAAGCGTCAATTTATAAATGTGAGGGAAAGTCTTGAACTAGTTTGAGAGAGGCCCAAGACCACCCAACAAGAATGGAATCAAAAAGGTTTAAAAAAAAAAAACTACTCTTTTGTTTCTGTGAACAACTCAATAATCAAGCAATTTTCTTTTTTCTTTTCATTTTCTTCTTATTCTTCCTCTAGCTGATCGTCGACCTTGGCTACTAGTCAAATGAGAACCAACAACCTCACTATCGCGAGGCCCCCCTGAGGCCAGCGAGGTCACTGACTATTGTCTCGCCAGTTGCCAACCATGATCGAGGCTAGCGACCAACTAGAGGAAGAAGAAGAAGAAGAAAATGAAAAAAAAGAAAAGAAATAAGTGAATTAAAATTATTTAAAAATTAAAAGAAATTTTAAGTCATACAAATATTTTAGGGTCTTACTAAACGCATTTCTATTTCGAGAATATAAATTTTATATAGTTACCAAATACGTTCTTTTATTTAAAAACTTATCGGGGAGAAAAAAATTTCTAAAAATGTTACCATACGTACCAAGATTTCTATGGGCAAAAGTTGAGGGAATCTGAATCCCGTGGGATTTTGATTCTCAGTCCAGTAATTGCGAAGGAGTTTGGAAATGTTCAGCCATCACCTATTGGCTTTGCTCAATTTGACAAGTACGCTTTGATTACAGAGACGATGGGATGATACCTTACTCGAAATACCAAAAGTAGGAAGGAAGCTTCCAGCTCGACTCGATCCTCCGAACGTCATTGCTCGCGCTAATGATGACATTGACTCGTTTAACGACATGTGCGTACGTAATACATCAGAACTTGCCATTGACGCGGTCTCGGAATGAAGTAAGACCAACTGTTGGCGGCAACATCGGCGTGCTTGAATGTCCAAGTAGGCACATCCCGAATTGTTGAGGACTACAGTAGACTTGGAATTTTGCATTTGTACGAGTGTAGCAGCATGCTCGGCTTATTGAATTTTCCACACCCTATCGAATTCTTGCGGCATGCCATCAGGTCCGGATGTCGAATGAACATCTCATGCTTGGGATTGTGAGTCTCTTTTTGATGACTTTACATGTATATACAATAGACCTCCCTCGTCAGGACGAAATGTTATTGGAGATCATGCTTATCCCTTGTTTGATCCCTAAAAAAATTAGTATTATAATGTAACAAATAAGATCGTAGATAAGATTGCACCTATTTGAAGCTGATTAGGACAAAAATTAGTTAACGATCAATTTGTGATAAGTGCGACACATCTAGGAAGTTCAGATAGGATGGATCCCTTCGGCCCAGTTCATGGTATTAGCACGAGCCACTTTGTAGGCCTTAAAATTGGAGCCCAAATACCCGCAGCCCTGGGTTCATTTTATAGGGTCTAGAATCCAATTCCTTGCTCCTCTGATTTAGCAAGATTATAGATGGACATCGAATGTCAATGTGGGCCGGAATGTTGGCCCACAAGGAAGAATCTCTCGATTTTCTACTTGATTCTTGGGGGGGTTGGTGATTAGGGGTGCGCATGACAATTTCTGGAACAAAAATTGATTTCTGGCCAGAAATTGGAAGTTACAAATTTTAGTTTCGATTTCTTCTTCAAATCTATTTTTGGAATAGAAATCGTTCCGAAAATAGAAAAATAAAATTGTACACAAAACGGTTTACATTCCAAATCTATTATGAGGAATAGAGAAACAGAGAAATTGAGAAGTATAAATTTTACCATTAATTGGTCATTCGTCATTCAAAGCGGCCTCGAGACAAAAAAATTGATGGGGGAGGTGCTGGAGGAAGCAAGGGGGAATAAATTGTGTGCCGGGATATTCTTCCTTTTGAAGACATAGAAAACAGTGAAATCGAGATCTTCTGTCCACAAAAAAAAGAAAAGTAAAAGGAATCCGTCATTGATGCAATTATTAGTAAGGGTGTTTTGCTTTATCAAAGCAACAGTGCAAACATAGGAAAAGCTGATAAGAATGCCACGACATCTCATTTGATTCTTTTACTAGAACACTATCCAAATCTCTAGATCATTCTCTTGGCATCTCCAAACTCATGTGCACATTATAATGTGATGGAAGCAATGACTTACGATTAAATGGAGAATCGATTTCTTCAATAATAGATACTTTCAGAATATTTCAATTATTCATGAATACAAGACGATTAATCCTACGCATAAGATGCTTTCCCTACATTGGGTGTCTATTTATGCAAGGGTACATGACTGGGGAAGATACCCGGGGCACAATCTGGACAGGGTTGTCCTTGTCTTAATGGGAATTACGTGTCCCTTAGGTTTCCAACTTCATGTCGGCAGACGTCTGTCGATTTTTATGTACAGTGCACCCTTTCTAGAATTTTGGGCCAACCTCAAAAGAGCTCTCGGTTAACATCGTCCACTTGGTTCGGCTTGGGCTTTAATTTTCGGTCCAGATTGGTGCGGACATCGTGATCCAACAAGCCGTCAACTGCCACGTTCATGGAACTTTGCCTCCTTTCTCTTGCGTGTTGCCCTCATTCCACGATTGCATAATGTCTAATCCATATGATAAATTGTATCCACTTTCATAATAAAATAAGTTATCTGCCCCTGATAAAGCCGATTTCTTTATCATATTGCTATTACTGCAATTCCAATCTGTCGAACTATGATTAACAATCACATAAAGATATAACTTACTAATTATTAGGGGTGTGCAATTGGACCGGGTATATCCAGGAATCGGACCGGCCCACCCGGAAAACTAGATTGGGAATCGGTTCCCGTTGAAACCAGCCCGGGAACTAGTTCCCAAAATTTGGAACCGGTTTAAACCGGTCCGGAGACCAGGTCCGATTGATTACTCACCCAAGAACCGGTTCCCGGACCAATTTTGGAACCGGTTTTGTAAGTATAGATCCAAAATCCTATTTTTCCCCTCATTTTTATTCTTACTCTAGCAATCACAATGGATTTTCCCACTTAGCTCTCTTAAACACGCACGGTATTCCTCCTTCGTCGTTCCTCTTCCTCACTTGCTTCCCTCCCTCATCGGCTCCCTCTCGCACCGTCCGACAGACTAATGGTGTTTGTCATCGCTAAATTATTGTGTACCACATGGATTGGCTCGCCTAATTTATCTTTTGTAGGAGGAGTTCTACTTGCATAAATGAGTAACTTCATGTAGTAGTTGTGAGAATAAGACTAATATTAGACCCATATTTGCTGTTAACTCTTTGCCTTATGATTTTATTTATTATAATTACCCTGTGAATCCTCAATTTTTCGTTTAGTCAAAAAGATCATGTATTTATTTATTACAAGTGCTTAATGTTTTGATACAAATTAGGATGATTACGTTATTTTCTCACGTATTAATAAAAAATTCGAAGTCATATAGGATATCGGAATATTGCAAAACAAGTTCTAGTGGAAATAGGGTTGACCCTAAAATCGGATCGGAAAAACAGGGTGAGTCGGGTACAGGGTCCAAAAAATGAGAACCGATTATAACAGGGTCGGGTACAGGGTTCAGGTCTAGGCCCTACCCACTCTGGACCCGATCACCCCTACTAATTATATAGATTATGTTTCGTGAGATAAATGTATCGTATCGGGAATAAAACGGTTCAAATCCAACAATACACATACCAAATTAGTTAACAAACGCCGCTCACATTCGGTGCATGGAAGTTTCAAATTAATCTCATGCCATGCATGCTATAAATCCTCCAGTCACATTCGTTAGAGATTCTCCCAACTCAATCGCTAATCATCCTACTTATAAATTCATACAAAACCTTCGCAACATCATCATATATGAATGTGCATAAAATATCCTTCTGCATACGTCACGTCCATATGCAACCCCATTATCGCTGTTCTTTTAAACAAAGAGAACCTCCTTGAACTGTACAGGACCCACCACAGAATATCTTACACTACACCAACTTTGAATAATTAAAATCCCAAACTTCATTATCCAATAAAGCAAAATAAAAAGCAACATTTCTCAGAAAAATCCAAGCAAAAGAAAATGAAAAAAGAAGAAGAAAAGTAAACCCATTATCATTGTACTCCACTTTTGTCTTCTATATAGATATGATGACATTCCTATCCTCCTTCCATCTAGCTAATCCAATTTATTTTATGGTGAATTTCTTAACTTCTAAAAGAATGGGGCACGACGAGGTACACCCTTCCTTTTCCTAGAGTTCCGGTGATCATACACGAGGCGAGTAGATGGAGCAAAGTTGGGGCTGGTGGCATCGCCAGAGCTAGAGGACCGAGACCTCTCCTCGCCGTCCACTTTCGTATCGTGATGATCGACCGGCGGCAATGAGATGGGGTGCAGGCGGTTGAAAAACGGCTTCGTCTGAAGCTTGTTGGGTGGGGACGACTCATCCGTTCGGGAACCATCGAGGAGCTCGTCCCCGCCTTGGCTCGTCTTCCGGGCAAACGTGAGCGTTGGGTCACCTTTCCTGATCGCATTGAGCTGGAATAAATAAATAAGCAACAGCAATGAAAATTTGGTTAACCCATCGTTTGACCAAAACAAAACAACATAAACACTAAACTAAATAGTAAAAAGCAAAAAAATTAAATGAAATTGCTCAGCAGATTCCAACAAAAAGGAGTGAATGAACTCAAGGATGTCAGAGTTTGTAAGCAAAGGCGTAGACAGAATATTTTATTCTTCTTCGCATCATTTGGAGATTTTAAAGTGATCAACTTAGACACTAATAAGTCCACGAGATCCCTGTGCATCTCACAAGCATCTCACGTGCAACTCTCCGTGCACGAACTGTAGAGACTAGTTGACCGATGAATTCATGATCTTATTTAAGATAAGATCCATCTAGGGTCATCTTTCGAAAAAGTGTTCTCATTTTAAACTCTTATTTAATATTTTCCGAAAAATTCTACATCAGTAGTGAATGCAAATGCAAGCTCTCCGCCAATCAAATGCGGATTAGGTTAGGAAAATCAAATTCGAATGAGAAATGGGAAATCAGATTCTTTTCATTGGTTAGGCATAAAATAACCTAAGGCGAGCAAAGCCGCAGAAAAGTCAAAGAAGGCAGGAATTGAATAAAAATATCTGCATAAAAAAGCGACACGAAATCTATGCGGCACTAGACTTTACGCAGCAATCACTTCCTCCACCTCCACATACAAACAACAGAACCGGAAGACAAGTCAAAAAGGCAGTCATCGGAGCCTGAATTATTCCGACAAGGTCGAAGAAGAGAGGAAAAAAAACAGAGTCCATCGATCACCTTGCAGCCCATGGAGCAGAACCTGAAGGAGTCCTGGAGGCTTCTGCAACAGATCTCACAGGTGTTGGTCACTCCCTTCCCAAGCCTCAACTGCGGCCTCTCGTTGAGGAACACCACCCTCGCACTGTTGATGATGTATGTCTGAATGTTCGAGATGTCGATGTATTTCTGAATCTCGCTCACTCTCACCACATTGTGGTAGGAAGACCTCCTTATCTGCAAGGCCCCCAGGAGAACAAACAGAACACCATCGATCAACCATAAAAATCAAAACTTTCGCTCATAAAAATCAAAACTTTGACCACTTTTTTTATCAGAACTCCTCGATTGTTGATTCACCGGAAAAAAAGGGGTTTTTTTTAAATGACTGAGAGGCTTATGAGTCATGCATAAAATGGTACACCTGAATCACATGGTGGTCTTTGTGATCGACCAGACAGTAAGAGCAGAAGGTATCCCCAATGCAGTCCAAGCAGAACATATTGCATTCGCTCCTGTGAGAGTCTCCATGAACAGAGCACGATTTGAAGAAGTGCGCTCTCAGCATTACTAACAGCCACGGCGGACCCATTTCGCCGTTCCCCATTTGGCCAATTGAATTCACCTGTGGCGACACGAATCACAGACGAAAAACAGAGACAAACAGGTCGAACCCAATAAAAATGCTTATAAGAAGCATTGGTTAGAGACGGCGATCGAAGAGAGACAGAGAGAGACAGAGACAGAGACAGAGAGCGAAGCGAAACAACGCACCATTTGAGCCTCTCCCTCTCGGTGGGTGTCGGCTCCGAAGCGACGCGATGGTCTCTCTTGCTCGTGGGGTGGTGTATATATCCAGTCGGTGAAGCTCCAAAACGAGAAATTTAATCAAATTTGGCTAGAAAAGGATTAGAATTGCTTACTGGAAATGGAAATGGCCAGCAGAGGATCGATTTTTGGAGAGATGAGGACGCTGACTGTTGCTCGGGAGATGATATTGAAGGAGGCTGCAAATGCTGCAGGCGAGACTAGAAAGAGCCTCTTTTAGATTGAAGAGAATTTATATATGAAATGCTGTGATTATTCTTCTTCTTTTTTTTCATTTTTTCTCTTTATTATCTATTTCCGTTTTGGCGGACATCGCAGAAAGCGACTTGGCAGACAACGCAGAGAGCGACAGGAAGAGCCCTCCGCTTTACATCGTACGGTGATATTCGCGGAAGAAGAATATGTCGTGTTATATGAGCCGTGGGATCGTCTGGGGCCCCAACTAAACCCGGCCCCAACGTACAATATGACGCCGCCGCCGCCTTTCACTTGGTGGGTGGAATGCCACGTGTGTGGACCAGGGGACTCCGACTCCGAAACTCCACGCCTTTTTCTTGGGCCCCCAGAAAAAAAAAAAAAAAATTGGCTTTTGTCATCCGTCTGTCTTGGCCCCCAAGTCAAACCACGAGCTTGGAAACCCTAATTTGTCTGTTGTGCATTTGGGATTTTCTTAATTTTCTCAGTATTTCGAGCTCCTTGATATTTCATTCTTTTTCTATGTTTAGAATGTATACCCTGCCCATGCACATTCTTCTATGTCCGTCCTATTTCATCCTAATAATTTCTCTTATGAATAATAGGTTAAGCTCCTTGTTTTATCAACAAGGCAAAAGGCCAACCTCATCCTACTAACTTTGGCTTCAACCTTGATGAGGAATTCACCAATTTGTAATTTGCAAAACATTTAATATCGGGAAAAGATATAACGTATCTTAGACACTTCGTTCACATATCGTTCATATTGGAGGAAAATGCCAGTATGATAAATTCGAGATATTTGTAAGTTAATGGCAACGCCATAGTGGATCGATGATTAGTTAAGGAGATACGTATATAATCTTCAATGAACTATCACATTCATTAATGGTGATATGGTACCGTACCAAACATTTATTGGGCGATAGTAACTCGCCTAATGCTAGATACTTTTGCTTCGAGAAGGAAGTGCATGGTTAATTTAGTATGCAATTTGGTCCAAAAATCTCATGATTGCCAATCATAAAAATGATCAAGTACCTTCGATGCATTAAGATTGATATTGAACTTTTGGCAACTAAAATCAGGTCCGTCGCCTTTATTGGCAACATCACATTGTCATTTTAGCAGCATGATCAAGTCAATATTCATGAGTCACAAAAGCGCCTACACATATTCGTCATAAAAAGGGAGTTCAATCATAAAAATGATAAGAGATTCCTTTGATGTATTAATTTTGATTTTGAGCTTTTGGCAGTAAAAATCAGGTCCGTCGCCTCCATTGGCAGCAGCACGTTGTCATTATTTTTCGGAATGGCCAATTTTCCGCAAAACGAACGCCACAAAATCAGCAAGACATGTTTGGTCATAAAAAAAATGCAATCACGAAAATAGTAAAATATGCCTTCGATATATTAAGACCGATATTGATCTTTTGGCAGTTAAAATCAGGTCCACCGCATTCATTGACAAAACAGTACGTTGTCCTTTTAGTAGTGTCATCAATTTAGGGTGCGTTTGGTAACGTTTTGTTTCGGGGAACAATTTTTTAATAGAAATAATTTTTTTTTTTTTTTGTTCCAGGGAACAATTTCTGAATATAAGAACGCATTTGGTAATTGTAAAAAAAAATTATTCCTGGGAATAGAAACGCGTTTGTAAACTTGTATAACTTTTTTGTTTGTATAATTTTTTATAGTTTTATTATATTTTCCTTTTTTTTTTTTTATTTTTCTTTTTTTTTTTTTTTCTTCTTCATTCTTCCTTTTGGCCGATTGCCGGCCTCGACCATGGCCGACGAGGCTCGCGACCACGCCGGCCCCGGCAAGGCTCGGCCTCGCCTTGGCTGGGCGAGATCGAGCCTCGCCGGTGACCTCGTCTGGCCATCGATCACCCTTATTAGCAAAAGCACACTGTCATTTTCGTAGTATTATCAAGTCAACATTCATGAGCCACAACAACACAAAGACATATTTGCCATAAAAAGGTTGTGCAATCAAAAAAATGATAAGATATGCCTTCAATATATTGCGATTGATATTGAAATTTTGGCAGTTAAAATCAAGTCTGTCATTTCCATTGGTAACAACACACTGTCCTTTTAGCAGCATTATTAAGTCAACATTCACGAGCAACAACAACGCTAAGACATATTTTCCATAAGAAGGAAGTGCATTCATAAAAATGATCAGATATGTCTCTGATGCATTGAGACTAATATTAACCTTATGATTTTTAAAATTAGGTTCATCACCTTCATTGGCGACAACGCATTGCCATTTTAGCAATGTTATCAAGTCAACATTTATGAGTCACAAAAGGACTAAGACATATTTGCCATAAAAATGAAGTTCAATCATAAAATTGAATGGATATATGTTTGTTGTATCGAGACTGATATTGACCTTTTGGCAGTTAAAATCTCATCACCTTCATTGACAACATCATACAATCATTTTAGCAGTGTTATAAAGTTAGCATTCTCGAGCCACAAAACCACTAGGCCATATTTTCCATTAAAACAAAAAAAAAGTGCATTCATAAAAATGATCAATATATTGAAACAGATATTGACCTTTTGGCAGTGAAAATCAGGTTTGCCACCTTCATTGGTGACAACACAATGACATTTAAGTTAGCATTCCTGAGCCATAAAAGCACTAAGACCTATTAGCCATCAAAAGGAAATGCAATCATAAAAATTAGAAGATATATCTTCGATGTATTGAGACTAATATTGAGCTTCTGCCAATTAAAATTAGGTCCGTCGCCTTCATTGACAACAACACACTATCCTTTTAGCAACTTTATCAAGTCAGTATTCATGAGCCACAACAACACTAAGACTTATTCACCATAAAAGGGAAGTGCAATCGTAAAACTGATTAGATATGCCCTCAATGTATTGAGACAAATATCGACCTTTTGGAAGTTAAAATTAGGTTTGTCACATTCATGAGCAATGATACACCATCTTTTTAGCAGCGTTATCAAGTCAACATTTACAAGTCACAAAAGCATTATACATATTTGCCTTTTAAAGGAAGAGCACTCATTAAAATGTTAAGATATGCTTTCCATGTATGCAAACTAATATTGACCTTCTGGCAAATAAAATCAGGTTTGTCACCTTCACTGGTTACAATATACTGTCATTTTAACAGCGTTATCAAGTTAGCCCTCACAAGCCGCAAAAGCACTAACACACATTTTCCGTAAAGGGAAGTGCGTGACCATTACAGTACGTAATGAACATTTAAAATCTCAGGAATGGCATAGAACCAAAAAGGAACAAAATCTTGATTTTGAATGGGAAATGAGGAGTGGATTTAAACTATGGAAGAAATAAAGGCAGGACTAATAGGGAGTACAGTTATAAGGATACATCACGAGTGATGAATAGGTTGCCTTTAAAACGCATCCGACGTGGACAGTGGAGCGCCTTTGTAATTGATTATTTTCATTTTCTTAAATAAGAGGCGAAGATAATATCTGACCTGGATTTACAGAAATGGACAAAAAACTGGTGGTGGGCCCGGTGTAACGTAAGCAAGTACCCCACGTTAACCTTACTACCGTCCCGGTCTAATTCAGCGAGTGGAGCTTAAAAAATCCACGAAATTAACTGCGCAGCAAAACATGGGCCATCTCAAGGCCCATTTAATTCATGGGCCATGTAGGGGGGAAGCAGGCAATTATGGAGCCCAATCAAACCTCTTTTCCTTCGGAAAGCGTCAACCCGACCTGCTCCATTCTGAAGTTCTCCTTCCTGTGTACATATATTTCGAGAAAAATGAGCAATTTCGTAAAATGAAAATTATCATTTTTATGACTTACGAAGACATACGAGTGAAAAGAATCAAAGATTCCCCTCATCGATCAAAATGTTTACACATGAATCATGATTGATAATGAAAATAATTTGTGTTGGTTAATTCTCCCAACCAATAATTATAAATAACCATTTTCAGCAAAAAGGATTTTGAGAGGAGCGGTACTTCGTCCCACTACACAAGCCGTATTCATTCGGATTGGCGCTCAATGGCACTATTGCAATTAACCGCCACATAGAAGGGTGGTTTTGAATTGCCAAACAATCGACACCATGACCGACTGGGTCAAAGCCCAGTGACTGTGTCAAGAGGCTTTACGGGCCCAAGTATTATTGGGCTAGTCTTTTGGGATCTCCGAGGAACGCCTATTCATTCTCCAAATCCGACGCCCCAAAAAACGCTTGAACCATCGAATTCGAGATCACCTATTTAGTCTAAGAGGGCTCTCGTTGTAAACAGGCTTTGAGTTTTGCCCTTGGAGGAATGTTAAAGTGGTCAAAATCAAAAGGGAACGACCACGACAGCAACCCCGAGAATGAAGCTATAGAGATCATTTTCGGCAATAGTATGTATAATCCGCGGGACGGTGGTCGGCGGTTCTAAAGAACTTGAATTATTTGATATAGATATGATTTCACACCACGGACTTCTATAACGCAATACATGCTTCATGTGCAGATGAACTGAGAACTGGCCAAAGCCTCTCCTAAGCCCATCGTAATTATTAGAAGTGATGATTCATTGTAATTATTTAATTAAGAGTACAGGTGAAACCTATATAAACCTTATAACCTATGATAGGGTAGGTCTCAAGTAAAGCCTGAACGAAATCTATAATCTCTCGTCTCTAGTTCTGCCAATGAAAAACATACTTTCGCTGGCGTCCAAGCCAAGCATACTCGGCCCGAATCATAGTCATAGTCCGTGCAATAATGAGCACATTTCTTTATGGGCCGAAGCACGACCAGAAGGACACCCACCAAACCCACAAAAAGGCCGGCATCTGTCCATTGGTTCCACGTGGAGAGAGACCCCGAGGGACCACCGAACAAAAGTACACGCGTTAGGACAATGCCTCAGCTGGAGAAAATGAAATGAAAGGGAAAGTTGTTTCGCCCTTTTCCCATGAATTGCAGAAGTTCACCAACCGTTTGATGCAGCAGTAGGCAAAGGGCAGCTTCCAACGAACTGTCTAAAGCAATACGAGAGACCAACATCTGAAGTCAAATCCGGACGCCGCACATTACTTTGCCGAAATCCGAAAAAATTCCTAAATAATCGAGGGGGGGCTTAAGTGTCTCCAGCTAGGGCCGGTTCACAATTTAGTGCACATGTTCTTGGAACTTTTCTCGTCGGATGTTGCCTTCCTCAGCTGACGAAGATGTGGGGAAAAACCGAAAAAGGCAAATGTTGAGATCGCTTCTCAGTGTGTCACATGCGATATATAAGTCCCCAGTGCTGCTCCCCTTTCGGAATAGGCTTTTGAATGGGAAGATGGGTAGGTCGTGCATCATATTCAACCGTGTCCCACCTCCCTAAACTCATGAGCCCCCCCACCTGTTCAGTGCTTTCCAGAAATGAACATCGTGCACAGCAAGTGTAGCACGGATCTGAAATTTGGAAATAGATTGTTCTTTCGCAATGACGCTATGGTGGAATCAACTCGGTCGGTACAGCGTCCCATTTGATACGCCTCCCTGCGCTTGATTCCAAATTTCCGACTCCCTTACGTGCTGGATCTAACTATTCGTGGGTGCGGGCACACGTTTTGGATCTATACACACATATATAGTTAAAGCGACATGCATAGAGAGTTAACGGACAGAATTGGCATGTATTTAGCAAGATTCGGATGGACCAATTTTGCCAAAAGAGATCTGAATCAACCATCCGAAGAAATCTCATTGTCGCGAGCAACGCCAAGCGAAGTGAAACCAAAACGATTTACCATGTTTCCTCAAACGACGGACGGTGTCTTTTGACAGTATGCTAATGCACAAGTAGTAAGCCCCGTTTCATTAAACCACAGGATCCCGATGTTTACCAGCTTTTTTCGACATCCAGTCATTCTTAGACAAAGTCGGTAAAAACTAGAAGGCGCATTTACGAGCATTATTTTCTCTAAAAATCTACATAGAGGATGTAAAAAAAGAAAAGATAAAAGATAAAAGATAAGCCAAAAAAAGTCCACCGCTCCTAGGTCGGGGCTATCTAGGCTCGACAAAAGAAGGGAGACGACAACATGATTCGTCGGGGACTGCATCTTCACCCGCAACGTAACATGGCGCACCAATCAAAGGGCTTATCAAATGATCGCAATTTATATTCTATTTAAATCCCAAAAGGGTCCCCACCATAACGGCAAATCCCCCATAGAAACATCCAATTTTCGCCCCTCTTAATTTTTTTCTTAAAAGAACCCACGGAATAAATTAATCGCAACAAAAGATATAAAACATTCCGCCTTTTTTTTCCTTATATATAGACAGATTCAATAATTAAAGAAAAGGAAAAAAAAAATCAGAGAATTATGTCCAAACGGATTCCCCCCCTCCAATTCCTCACCACCCATCCCCTCCCTCTTTCTCTCTCTACAAGTGGGTCAGACCACTTTCTCTCTCTTCCTCCGACCGAGCCCGAGATGGAACAGAGACTCCACGATTTCCACCCCACGCGCGAGGTGTCGCCATTATCACACCGGACCCAGAAGCTCAAATTCAATGCCCCGTGGGGTCTCTCCCGGAAACAACAATCGGAATCGTCCTT
Source organism: Eucalyptus tenuipes (assembly GCA_014182365.1). NCBI lineage: Eukaryota > Viridiplantae > Streptophyta > Magnoliopsida > Myrtales > Myrtaceae > Eucalyptus > Eucalyptus tenuipes. The sequence continues at coordinate 32,358,374 of CM024542.1, read as the reverse complement.
TGTCCTCGCAATCTTCCCTTTTTTTTTTTTTTTTTTGGGTTTTTTTTTTCTTGGAGGCTTTGCCGGTCGCGGTCAGGAGGACCACTGCGCGGGGTCGACGTTCCCGATGGCGTTGCGCTCGAACTCCTTGATGACGGGGGCCAGCTTCTTCATGTGGTCGTCGTAGACGAAGGGCCGCTTATCGTACCACGTCACGTTGCGCCTCGCCGACATCGGGAGGAGCTCCCGGCAGAGCTCCCCCGGGACGGTGATGGAGTTGTGGTAGTGGTAGTACCGGATCTTGTCCTCCGTCTTGTGGAGGGCCTCGCCGACCACGTTCTCCGACATGTGCACCCCCGTCGCGAACGCGTTCTTCGCCTGGATCGCGTACTTCCGGTCCCGCCGGATCCCGGTCCGGGAGTCCCGGAACAGAAGCTTCTCGAAGCCCCATTCCCTGTTTCAACCGAAAAAACGCCGAGAAATTTAATGAGAATTCAGTTCGCTGTGTAAAGACTACGCATTGAAGTACAATGTGCTGGGACAAAGCGGAAATTTCGAGGGGAGTATGTGCACTGCCCTTGCACTGCAAGCTAGTGACGAATGTACTTGGATATGCAAAACAATCCTCTCCTAGGAAATTACGGCTTCGAGCTGCAGATCTATGTGAATATTCCTGTTTCGCTCAAGCTACATTGTCGAATGAGCTGTGAATGATGCACGGATTGAGGAAATGCTGAATCTTGATTTAGGAAATGCAAGTGCATTGTGTCCAGAGAGAGTATAATTTAAAGGACCCAGATGGGAGATTCAACTGAACAAGCGAAAAATGCGGATCCATGAAGCAGAAAATGACTGGGAATCTTGACTTCGGACTAAATTAGACACTTATGTCTCAGCTGAGGCCAATCCAGCGAGACTGAGAGAGAGAGCGGGATCGATTCGTTAGGCATGGCTGTCGTTTTCTTCCCAGAAATGTTGGGCAACAACGAAATCGTTATCCAGTTCAATCAACCACACGAAAAGACAAACCTGGAGTAATCTTGAGAGGAGTCGTTCAGGCAGAGCACGCTCGACATTGGATTCTGCTCGATCGTGAACTGCGTGTAGTTCCCGAACTCTGTCAACACTGACTCCAAGCTACTCCCATCCGGCAGGAAGATGTACTCGTCGACGTCGAAGAAGAAGGTCCAGTTGGCGGCGTGCCGGTACCGGTGGAGGCAGTCGTTCACCACCAAGAACTGGTTGTAGTAGTAGCCGTCGAACGCCGCCTGGTCCCTGATGTCCTGCACCGTCGCCCTCCCCGCCCTCACCCACGGCTCCAGCGCCGCCCTCACGGCCGGCGAAACCCCTCCGGCGTCGTGAAACACGAAGTGCGACTTGGCCCCGAAGAACCAGGCGTGGTAGGCCATCCACTCCCGAATCCGGTCGGCGCTCAGGTTGCCGTAAAGGGACGACCCGCAGTACAAGTACTCGTAGTCGTACGGGGGGTGGTACTTGGACTCATTGTAGGATCCGGATCTCTCCTCGAGGGCGGCGAACTTCTCGTACTTGCGCTGGGACTCGCCGTAGTAGGCGTAGAGGTTGAGCTTGCCGCCGGAGTTGTCGGCGTTGGGGTTCTCGGAGAAGGTACAGTTGACGACGACGACGGTGTAGACGCGGCCGTATCCCCAGTCGGGGAGCATCTTGTAGGCCTTGGCCCGGGTCGCCGTGCCGTTGCTGGAGACCCACTCGCACTTGTACCACGGCTTGCCGAAGACGTGGAGGGGCTTCGAGGCGAGGCCGACGACCGCGAACGTCGCCGGGCCGCCGCGGTAGGCGCCCATGAGGACGAAAAGCGCCGCCGCGTTGCCGTAGGCCTGGAAGATCCGCTTGTTCGGGTCGGATCCTTGGGCCGTCGCCGAGGTGGTGTACTTGAGCGCGGCGACGTGGGCGGGGGCCGCGGAGGGGAGGGAAGAGTTGACGGCGAGGGAGGCGGAGGCGGAGCAGGGGAGGTTGGCGGTGGCGGTGGTGGTGGAGAGGAGGTTCTGGTAGTAAGGGGGGAGGTTCCAGAGGAGCATGACGAGGGTGAGGGCGAGCAATGTGGCTACGAGGGGCTTGGTCTCGAAGCAGCTGAAGAGCTTGGAGGCGGCGGTGCCGGCCGCGGTGGCCGGCGAGCCGTCCTTCCTCATGGCGGCGTGTCGGTGGCCGGTCGACGGTGGTGGTGGTGGTGAGGAAGGACACTATCGCTCGCACTCCCAAGCTGCCGGGGAGTCAAATGGGAGTCATAACCCGAAGAAGAAAGAGAGAGAGAGAGAGACGCCCCAAGACACGCACAGCTCAAGCCTCGAGGCAACTCTGGTTCTGGGATTTTGAGGTGGCGGGGTTTGTTATTGGGGCCTTGATCTTCTCCAAATTACCGAATTGACATCGACCGCCCCCTTTCTCTTTTCTTTTCTTTTTCTTTTTTTTAACCTGTTTTCTCTGTGGTGGTGGTGGCGGATGGAGGGGAAGGTTCTATTTTCAATTTTATTTAATTTTTTGTTTTTTAAAGTGGGATCCGAGTCTGGTGTTTCGCCATTTTCTATGAAATTAAGGCAGTAAATGACTGGTCTCTCGAATTATATATATATAAATAATCTGTGAAATTACAGATGATATGGATGGATATCAAATCTTTAGTATAGTTTCCTGGCGTATTTATTTCGGTCAGAGTCCACGATGGAATGACAGATTCGATCTTCTGTCATTATTATTTTTTTTGCTATTTTGGAATAATATTTGGGGGGGACATAATTCTAATTTTTTTTTTTTGGGAGGCCGTTGATTGCGTGTGAAATATATGGTGAAATTTCGGTGCGAATGATTGAGGACAGGCTGGCCCCTCCTCCTAGGCATTTAGGGCCCCCCCACTCACCCACCCACCACGGCGGAGGCCGTGGTGGACCTCCTCCGCTGCACGGCCACCAGTATTAACCATTAAAATGATATGAGACTATCTCGTATAATAATATAATATGAAGTAAATTTGTGGTCATTTGAGAATTTCTTCTCTGGCCAAACTTTTCTATTAATTTGGAATTAGAAAATTCCAGTTTTTTTTTTTTTTTTGTTGATTATAGTGTGATATTGGCTTTTCTTTTCATTGTTGCTCACGGCATTGTCGTTCTTTTTTTTTCCTCTCATTTTTGACTGGATATTAAGTTTGGAAAAAGGATCAATAAGCTTGTCTTGTAAAATAACTATGACCGACAAAATCGGTCGCGATTTGGAAATTACCGAGAAGTTACATCTCATAGGTAAAATGTACCTGTCCCGTGATTTCTTTTTTCTTTTCTTTTGTTGTGTCTTTGAGCATTGAACTCTCGACTCCAAATTGCATCTATCAACCTTCTCTTTGTTTGTGGTAAGCAAGTCTATTGTGCACTAATTTCTTCGTCCTTTTCACTACAAATGCTAGTAATTGACATTTCCTTCTATTATGTCAGTGTGTATGGAATCCAATTAATTTTCTCCTGATTGAAGTTTTCAAATTTCTGTTATGCACTCCAATAACTATATCTTTGTGTGTTACAGCACGACTCGTGATTGTACAAGCATGTGCTATGGTGTTACTCATCAATAGGCAAAGGAGTGACTAAACCAACCACTACAACAAGGAAATTTTGAATCTCGTATTAGAAAAAGCAAATGCACATTGTTAAGCATGTCAAATTACAGTCATAATCTTTCTTTTCAAATTTGGATGCCACGTCCTTTTTCTAGGACAACCTTTCTTGCTTTCCTTTTAGTTCTAACGAGAGAAACGGGCCAAAAAGCATTAAATTCATGGTGCCCCATTTGTCCGAAGAGAATCTAGAAGCATCATTACGTAATTTCTCTTATTGTTCTCAATGGCACAAGAACACATAGATACATGCATATGTTTGAGTGATTTTGGGCATCTCTCACTGTAAAAATTAGCTAAAAAAATGTGATGTTTTCCTTCATACTTGTAAACTAACCATTACAACCGATGTGGAATAACTTCAACAATATCATCTCACACAGAGGGCTACGAGTCGGAGTTGGAACAATTCGTATCTCTCTCTCATGTAACTATTACTTGAGCTTTGATACAAGGCCTGTCTTGAGTCGAAGCAGAAACAACTCATATCTCTTTCGTGTGATTGGTAACTAGGGCTCTGATATAAGTGTTGGCTGGTCTTAGACCGTTCTCACTCCGAAAGCAGGCTCAAATAGCAAAACTATCTCTCACACTTGTAAATTGACCATTAATCCTTCCACAATTGATCTAGGATAAACCCCAACAATATACACTATATCTACACACATATATATATATCTAGTGTTATTAATTGGATTAATTCTTCGACTTTTCTGAACGTTCTAATAATTCAGTCTCAACTACTATCACATCATGAAATGAACACCTCCAAAGCATCAATAATAAGCACAGCCCTGCAAATAACGCACCACATCTGTACAAGAATAGCAACGACCAGTTTCTGCTCTCCAAGGAATCAGCCTGCGGATGCAAAGAACCGAAGATTCCAACGATAACTTAAAGAACTGGCTCTCTCTACTTTCTCCACATTCCTTTTGTGGAAGGAGTGAGCGTGAAGCCATTGTCACATGCCCCTTTCTCCATCATTTTCTGTTCCTTTGATCTCGCTTTTCCCCCTCTTCAGTACGGTCGAGACAGAAACGAGAGCGGCATTTCCTCCTTTTCCTTTTTCCATCATTTTTTCCTGCTGCAAAGGCGAGTGAAAAACGACAGGCAATGTGGTTCAATGATGACAACTATCATCGCGAGAAACGAAAGGGAACCGAGCGAGCGTGGTCAACCTAAGGGCTCTAGATTCCCCCACGTTTCGTGTCATGCACGACATTACATACGTTGTCATGCACAATTAACAGAGGTACATTTTAACTACCGATTGATGGTTACGAATAGTCAATTTAGTCGGAGCTCATCGCGCCTTTGTTTAATTAATTATTGGGTACTTGCGCTTTTGTTTAATTAATAATTGGGTGACCTCGCACGTTGCATGCCGGCATTAGGAATTAATTATGCAAAAAATTAGCGACTAAGTCAATTGGAAATACCAACTCAATGGTCATTTCTGAGGCCGACGTTGAAAGGGCAAACGTAGGTCCCTATGACCTACGAGGCTGCAACAAGAAGTTGGGCAATAATCTCCATCTTTTAGAACCATCTTTCGCAATTTGTTTTTTTTTTGACTTGATATGAACTTTCGTAATCACAATATATCATAATACTAATAAATTATTCTTTTGGGTATATGTTAAAAAATGAATGCGTCGCTTGATAGTGACAATAGAACCTTTCTCTTGGTCAGAGAACTTACCTAATTAAAACTAACTCGATTTGTTAATCTTACTATTAAAAGGAAAAATGACACAAATGATTAATATAATTTGAGAACTTTTGATTTATTCGATGTAATCCACGAACTTTAGTCCAACATGTAATGTAATCCTTGAATTGTTCAAAGTAATCCCTATGCTATATGAAGATGTTCAATATTGTCCCCAAATTTAAATTAATAGAAAGGTGGCATTGGTTATTTTCATATAATTTAATGACTAAATTGAACATTTACAAAAAAAATCAGGGATCATATTGGACAATTTAAAAGTCATGGACGACATAACATATTAGACTAAAGTGCTAGGATTATATTGAACAAATTGAAAATATAGGGATCAAATTGGGCATTGAGCCAAAGTTCATGAACGATTTGTGTCATTATCTCACCTGAGAAGCAAACATAATTGAAAATATCTACTGTTTCTTCTCTTTAACTTCCAAATCCAACCTCGACCAAAAAAAAAAAAAAAAAAAACCTTCCTTATCAAACCCAATAGTAAAATAAATAACAAGAGCCGTAATATTTAATAAAATGAATAAAAGCAGAAGCAAAATTGGAAGCAACCCCAGACATCTCTCTCTCTCTCCAACAAAGGAGTACGACGCAATCAGAAAAATGCTAGAATCCATCCCATACGATCCGCAGCAGCCGGGCATCGATCATTGCTACCATCGCACGATGGGCAAGCATCGCTGGCGCAGTCCTCTATTTTCTCTTTTCTTTTCTCATTGTTTTGTCGGTAATTTGTTGGAGCTCAATTTTCTTAAGTCGAGAGAAGAGTCCTTCGAGGAGCACGTTTTTCTTATCCGACCGACACTTCTTGCTCAAAGGAACAGTCGGGAGAATCTCCCTCAAAACCATGCCGTAAATAATTTGTTCTTAAGCTAGCCAAAACCAATGCCTCCACCGGCTGCAACGTCGAATTGAGGCCAGAACCCTAATTAATCGGCTTTACATTCGAAGGTCTGGAGTGGAGGAATGCGAGATCGAGGGAAATGAAGAGACCGCTGTATGGCAAAACTAGAGGAAAATGGAAAGGTGGGAAAATGGAGTAATTCTAGCTGCGCAACACTTCGTCAAACGAGAGAATCTGGCTAAGGTGAATTAAGAGAAAAAGGGGGTCTTTTTTTGTACTAATCACAAGACAGCAGAGCGGTGGCGTGGAAATTAGTGATTAGAGCTTAAGGACAGTACTCCCTGATCGCGGTCCAAAAAAGCCATCAAAATGATTCAACGCTGTCTTAGTTGTTCCAAAAGGCCAATCATCGTGCGCGAACTTCGCTCGTTTTGACCGAAAATTATTGAAAATTTTTCGAAGCACATTTTTTTCCGTAGAAATCGATGCTGGGCTTTGACGCGAGTGGGTGGTGTGTTTTGGAAGCATTAGACCCCGTCAGCGACTCCCGATTCGCATTATTGATCTGCAAACAATAATAGCAAAAAATATATTATAAAAGGAAGAAAAAAATTATCTGGGTTGAATTATGATCTGCTTGTTCTGTCGGGGTAAGAAACGCATGGCCGAAGCTTTGCATGGAGCCGACACCAGTACGCAACCAAAGAGTGCGCGGGAGGGGACCGTTCGCACGACTTCAATTTGGCATCCTCGCAATTGTCGGCAAGGAGGCTTCTCCACACCCTTTTTCTCTCTTAGTTTTATTTTTTCGATTTTTAATCGTTTGGTTATTCAATGGTGATCAGCGTGGGACAATCTCATAGGGAAGATTGCTCATATACTTTTTTACGAATAAGATCTTCTTAATTTATGCATTTGTCCTTTTCTTTTCTTGTGTTTTCGCCATGGCCTCCTTTATCTTTTTCATAATCAATATTGCCCAGCGAGTCTAATCACGGGCTGCGACCCAATTTGTAAACATGATCAGTCTTGCTAAATGAGAGGACCTCTTTTAGCATGACATAATATATGCAGCTCTCTACAAAAAGGTCGTCTTGAAGATCTCTGGAACGTATCCAATGACTCAAAAAGCATAGGATAGGGTGGGGAGTTCTTCTTTTGACATGACTTTTATTGAGGCCAAAAACAATCATTTGATTGGTTGGCACTCACTTTCATTTATTGTTATTAATTTCAAAAAGCAAGAAAAAGTTAAAGAAGAAGACATGAAACACGCTGATGTTAGTCTGAGGAACAGGTAAGGATACTTTGCTGAATGCTAATACATGGGACCTTTGGTATAGCTGGCGACTGAAAGAAGATTTTCTGGTTGCCATTTACCGTTGGCCAACACAATATAACTGTAACTTTCTTTTCTTTTGTGTTTTTTTGGGTCAGATATAACTGTAACTTGAGTGACTGATTTTCCATTGCTTTTTCTCTTTTGGTGACCATCCATCTCTCTCTCTCTCTCTCTCTCTCTCTCTCTCTCTTACCATGAGCGTGAGAGCGTGACTCCGCCAGGCCTATGAAATGACTTGCGAGTCCAAAAATCGGTTAAATTTGAGCTTTTTCACCTACACGACTGACTTTGAAGGGGAGTAATTTGCGCAAGATCGAAAGAATTTTAACAAATGACATCTAGTTCTTGAGATGAAGATATCACGATACACTAACCAACCACGCCAATCCAAAGCGATCATCTATTTTTTCTTTTTTGGGATATGTTAATTAAAAGTCCTAAAACCGGTTACAAAAGTGCAATTTAGTCATAAAATTTATCACATTTGTGCAATCAAATCTTTTCGTTAACACCGTTAATTTGACTAATGAAAAATACTGATGTGGCATTTTTAAATTATTTTTATATCATACGTGGCATTTTTAATTATTTTTATTCAATTCTTATTTAAATTAGATCAAAAACAAAAAAAAAACCTAAGATCTTATTAAAAAACAAAACAAAACAAAAATAAAAATAAGAATGGAGGGCTTGCCAGTGGAGCTTCAGCTGCCACCCACCGTCGAAAGGGATGGCGACCTCCGCAAGCCCTCAACTGGCCAGGGCAAGTGCTCGCTGGCCCCAAGCAAGGGTCGGCAACCCTCGCCCAAGCCCGACGGAGGTCGCCATCCCTTCGACGGTGGGGGTGGTGGTAGCTAAAATTCCATTGGTGAGCCATTCGTTCATTTAAAAAAAAAAAAAAATTAATAAGATTTTATGTTTTCTTAGTTTTTAATATAATTTAAATAATAATTTAAAAATGCCACTTAGGAAATAAAAAAAATTAGGAAAAAGCCAAAAAAAAACCCCAAACTTTGCCTCGAGTGACAAATTTACCCCAAACTTTGTTTTGTGACTTGAAAAACCCCGAACTTTGAAGCGTGACACATTTACCCCATTAAGGGTATTTTCGTCTTTTTCTTTATTTTTTTCTTTTTCTTTTTTTTTTTTCTTATTCTCTCTTCCTCCGCCGGAGCCGGCGGAGGGAAGCCGGCGTCCGGCGAGGGTCGCCCTCGCCCGAGCCGGGCTAGGGCCGCCCTCGCCGGCGTCGGGCGAGGGGGGCCCTCGGCTGGGTCGGGCGAGGGTGCCCTCGCCAGATTTGGCGAGGCTTCCCTCCGCCGGCGAAGAAAAAGAAAAAAGAAAAAGAAAAAAGTTTTTAAAAGTAAAAAGACCAAAATGCCTCTATGATTTAGGGTAAATGTGTCACACAAATGAAAGTTCGGGGTTTTTTGTGTCACAAATAAAAGTTTGGGGTAAATGTGACGACGATTTTGCAAAGTTCGGGGTTTTTCACGTCACAAAATAAAGTTTGGGGTAAATCGTCACTCGAGGCAAAGTTTGGGGTTTTTTTTGGCTTTTTCCCAAAAAATTAATGTAAAAGTACTACATCAGTATTTTCCGTTAATCGTATCAACAATGTTAACGGAATGACTTGATTGCACTTTTTACAAGTTTTAGGACTTAATTGCATTTTCGCGATAGGTTTTAGAATTTTTAATATACATATCCCTTCTTTCTTTCTTTTGCCTTTTTTTTCTTCTTTGTCATGCCATCCCTTATTCAAATACAATGCTTGATGAAATAGCATGTTGATAATGCATTAGCTTTCCCGAGAACTACCACCGAATCTTTGAAGATACTGTAGATAGCACCAGCATTAAATACTGTTACTCTTTTAACTTTATGAATAAACAAGATGACTCAAGCGCATGCATAAAGATTAAACAAACAAATTCAAGATACGGATTTGATCAACAAAAATTAAAAGTTTTCTTCTTACAGCAAAATGCTTTCTTTCTTTTCTCTTCCTCCTGATCATTTCCTGTCTACTTTTGTGCAAGAGGTGAAGGTACTTTCTATTTTTTTAAAAAGCCAAAAAAAAAATGAAAAAGAAAAAGCAAGTAAAGAATGCAAGATACCCACTTCTTTCGTATTACAAAGCACTCGTAAAAAAATAGCTATAGTGGAGGCCCATAGAGTAAATAATAGGGCTTTTTGACCTTTTTGGCTTCTTGGTATTATTACTTCACAGGAATTAGGGGAAACCATATAGGAAAATGAAAACCTTGAACATCCACTTTGTACCTTTGGATTTTGGACAAACTTACACTTTGCACTCTCCAAAGTCAAAAGTCCTTGCACCATGCAAGCTACTAACAAGTTGTGGTTTCAATGCTTAATCAGTAGGCAATACACACACACACACTAAAGCTTCAAGAGTCCGGTAAAGAGCACGTGGCGGCAATTGGGTAAATTTTTCATAATTTCTTTAATTAGTGTTGGATTATAAAGCGAGAGGTAAAGAGCTTTGAAATCTTAGGATGCAAAGCTTCCTTCCCCATATTGGACCATCCAAGGAATGGGCCTTGTTTGCCCTTTTCTTCTTTGCTTCTTCTTTACCAGCCCAGTCCTCGGTCTTCGGCAGGATCTTGCCCTGGAAGATAGAACCTTTTCTGTTCTCTGTTTTCGACTTGACTCGTTTGATTTACTTTTATGGTTTTTGGGTTGTGTTTTGAGGTCAGTGAAAAGCAGGGTGACCACAATTACGTGAAAACTCGATAAAAGCTACAAGAATCTTGCACAACCTGAACCGCAGGTCTGCCACTCCTAACACAAAGGATCACCTTCAAGAAACAAGATCTACTGTACTTGAAATGTTCTACAATATTGAAATCTCCTGAATTTAAAAGGAAACGCTTCTTCAAAACAGCAATCTCTACGCCTTCAAACCACTCTTTTAATCCTCTTCCTTGGCACTTCAGCTGGGGTTGCTTGATTCCTCCGTAATTTATACTCTAGCCAACGCTCCTTTTGAGTTTTTTCTCGGTGGCGAAGAAATCGCTACGTAAGAAATGGAGTGCACAATAAACAATGTAACCACCACTCGCGCTATGAACTTCCGGTGCAGAATAAACAAATGACCAACCTTCACGTCATAAACTTAATCGAATCAGAGATTCACCTAGTAGAATATCAAAAGTTAATATTTTAAGGCCAAAGGTAAGCACATAGTGCCTCGGGATGACAGCCAGCCCTCGTGCCTCTTTCCCTGTTGTCGCCAAATATTGGGTATCCTTATTAACGAGTGTATTGCCATTGCCCAGCATGTCAACAAGTGCAATATCTGTAGAAGATATGTCTCAAATTTAAACTCGAAAAGGAAATTTTTATAATCTAAGTAAATTTCTTAATTTTAATAGATTTCCTAAAAAGGATTTTCTTATCCTTCTATTATCTATACATAAAAAGTGTCTTCGTTGTGAAGATTTTTAAAGATGCAACTTTTTGTAATTCACACTCTAAAGCGACGCAAAAGACCTCGTGCTAAAACTTGTAAATTACTTTTTGAAATTGAGAAATTATTTTATAAGTAATTGCGAGAGCTAAATACTATGTAAGTTATTAGGTGTAATTGATGCTGGGAAATATTAAAAGTATTTTTGTGACTCGATTGTGTTTATAATCTCCATTGTATCATTTAATCTATGTAAAATTTTGTGTTGTTCTCCTTGTGGGTTATGTCACAACGATCAAACCACAAAAATCTAATATTCCATTTATTTCCTTGTTTTATTTATCGTATTGTTCGATCACTTGCTTTTTGTGACAATTGGTACCGGGTTTGGTTGAAGCAAATCAATGGCGACAAAAGAAGGAAACGTTAAAATTTACAAATTTGATATAAAACATATTAGTTTATGGAAGATGTGGAATAAGGATTATTTGTACAAGAGGAATCTGTATTCACCTATGTATGGGAAGAAGCTAGAACCAATGGAGGAAGCTAATTAGGAATTGTTAAATAGACAAGCATTATGTATTAATGGGCCGACATTGGTTCTTAATTCACATTTAACGTCGTGGAAGAGAAAACCATTGTAGGTTTGATGAAGGTGTTGTCAAGCATATATGAGAAACCCTCTACAGTCAATAAAGTCTACTTGATTGGATATTTGTTTCACTTAGAGGTGAGCGAATGCGTGTCTGTTGCTAAGCATACAATGAATTCAATGTTGTTGTTAGTCAAATGAGTTCAATAGAGATTAACTTGATGATAAGGTACGTGCTTTGATTGTATCCTCGTTGCCTAATAGTCTATGTTAGTGCTGCTGTTAGTACTTCCTCTGAGTTTAGAAGCTTGACATCTGATAAGTTTCGCAATTTGATTCTAAGTGAGGACATCCATTGAAAAGAATTTGGTGAACTTGCACTTGCTATTGTAGTAGGTGAAAGTACTATGTTGGTAGAAGTACTACTCATATGAAGAGACGAAGTCAGTTTAGGATTGAAGCATGTCACATGTATGAGACCAAAAACTTGTTCTTTCGAGTTATCGTGCAACTATCTTAGGCTGTGTTTGGTTGTCAGGATAAAATTCAGGATAGCATAAAATTTATCCTAGGTATCTAATCAAAATAGGATAAAGTCAAATATAAAAGAGATATAGACCGAATAAAATTATCTCATAAGAGAGGTGGGATAAAAACGGATAAGATTTCTAATATTCTTTATGGGAAAAAAATTTCTCAAATAACAAATTTCTTAAATTAACAAATTAAAAATATATTTCAATATAAATAATATTTGAATTCTAAAATAATAAATTGAAAATAAAAAAATTCAAATTCAAAATTTTATTTAATCTTATTTTTATTTATATATTCGAATTTAATTCTATCTTATAATATAAATTCAATATATAAATATATTTATTACATATTTTAGGTGTTTTAGTATTTTAGGTATATTAGTACAATTTTCTATTTAATAAAATTTTATTAGAGAATGACGGAAGGGAAGAAAGAAATAAAAAATAAATTAATTAAAAAAGAAAGGAAAATAAAATAAAAATAAAAATAGATAAGAGTGTCACGAGAGATTTTTACTATCTCTGTTTGTAAAATTTGTGATTTATATAGGCATTTATACCAAATAGTATTTATAATATGATATGAATATGTCTAACTTTATTTTTGTAATCACCAAACAGTGAATATGATATAGCAAAATTCTGATTAGAAATTCGAACGATTAAACGTAGCATTATGGGAGAGTGAAATTTCTTGTGGTAAGTCATCACGGTTCTGGTTTACTATGATTTTTATCTTTTCAAGTTCATCATTAATCAAGAAAAACAAGACTAGCAAGACAACCAACTATGCCTACATCCTGCATGATATTTACAGACATAATTTCTTTATAATTTCACTTCCTTATTCATTGCTTTTCCCCCTTCATGAGCTGCATCTGCCGACCTCTTTCGTCGGGATGCATCTCAAGGGGGACTCCAGAGACATCACTCTTCAGGTTTCTAATGGGAAAAAGTGGCGCGTCCCATGCATTCTCTTCAATGGCGAAGGCAAGGTAAGCGGAGGCCAACGCGAGTGTTTAGCTGACAATGATCTGGAGATAGGAGATGTCTACATCTTCAACGTGGTCTAGAGAGAAGACATCACGTTTTTTAGGACATTAATGATAGTCATTTTGGCCAGAAATTGATTTTTGAAACAAAAATATATTTTTCTATTTTTATTCTTGGATGAGTTTCTCAGCAAAAATGCATGTTTGATAATGACACAAAATTTATATTCCCAAAATAGAAATTCATTTAATAATAACACAAAATTTCTCCCTTTTAAGAGATGTCGAACGACGGGAGGCGGCGGTGGCGGCGGCAATGACGGGTAGTGGCGGCAGATGGCAAGCGGTAGCGGCAAGTGGACGGCCAACTAAAAGTAAAGACGAGTGATGAGAAAAGTTTTTATTTCTTATTTTTGTTCTAGAAATAGATAGAAAATTTTTACTTATTATTTCTGTTTGAAAACTATTTCTAGATTAAAAAATTGTTTCAAAAATAAAAAATGAAATTGTATTACTAAATAGATTTATGTTCCAAAAACAAGTTTGGAGTAGAAAAATAGTTCTACAATAAAAATAAAATGATTATCATGCATGCCCTTAATTACCATATTTTGAGTTCCTAAGATTGGGGTGGGGGCCTAGGAGGGCATTGATTTGACAGGAAACTCTTTGGGGAGGCTGATGTTTAATAGCTCCAAGGTCAAGATAATTATGTATACCTCTGTAACACAATTCTCCATTTTCATTTCAATGAAAAGTTTGGAGAATGAGAGCGTGAATGATAATCATTTTGGCCAGAAATTGATTTCTGGAAGAGATGTAGATTTTTCTATTTCTTTTGTTGAATAAGTTTCTAAGCAAAAATATGCGTTTGATAACGACGCAAAATTTATATTTCTATTCTAAGCAAAAATATGTGTTTAATCACAAAATTTCTCCCTCCCGAGCAATGATCGACAATGATCGATGGCGGTGGACGGCGACGAAGGACAACAACCAATGGAAGCGGCGGCAGATGGCAGGTGGTGGTTGACGGTTGACGAACTACAATCGAGCTGACGGTAGATGGCGACAGGTAGTGGCAAATGGGCAATTGGCTGGTAGCGAGGACAAATAATAAGAAAAGTTTTTATTTCTCATTTCTGTTCTAAACATAGAGAAGTAAAATAATTTTACTTTTTATTTTTGTTCCAAACATATTTTTGTAGTAAAAATCAATACCATAAATAAAAAATGAAATAGTTTTACTAAACGGATATATGTTCCAGAAACAAATTTGGAACAAAAAAATAATTTTGAAACGTAAATAAAATGGTTATTATACGCGCCCTAATCGGATAAGAAATGATCGCTTTGCTTTACCTTGATCTTCGATTGAAATGACAAAGAAACCCCTGTATTGCTTTTTTTTCACAAGCCGCTGATGGAGCGTCTAAGACCTGTTCGTGCATAGTTATCGAGATACATTAGACATCGAACTGTCGAGAAAACCTGGCATGGGATCTAAACGGATGCAGTCATGCACTACTAGATCATGTCTCAAGTACACAACCTGACTCCCTATTCCAGGGAGTGTTCAGGAGAACCGGCAGATGCACAACACCTCAATTTCTTTAAATTACTCAGTGTCATGCGGTCAGATAAATTAAAAACAGAGATGTGGCTTAACTCGAACATACTCAGTTCAAGCATCCGTGTATCGACAGTATTCGCTGTCTGGAGAGAAGACTCCTTTTGGTCTTGAACTTGGATTGCCAATGGTACAACGGTGATTACATCTTGCTTCTCTGCTTTGTTCACGGACCAACATTGGATTGTTTTGAAGGTGATTTGTGGCGTGTGAACGTGACTTCGGAGGGACAGGATGTCTATTTTGAAGATGGCCGGCAAGAATTCCTGGAGGACAACTCTGGTTGAAAATTGGGGGACTTCATGATGTTCTGTTACCGTGGTCGCGGTGTGCCCCAAGAGGATGATACCGAGGAGGCCACCACCGCGGCAACAAAATACCATGAAGCTGCCGATTTCAAGCCGAATTGTCCCGCAGGAATCCCGGCCAGCCATCTCCAAAATAGCCGTCCTGTCCCTCAAAGCCACCTTCACACGCCACTGATCTCCCCCAACCGGCGACAGCAGCCTGTCCAGGCACGCCTGGAAACTTCTAGGACACGCCGAAACGAAAGCAAGCCATATGCAGAGTAAATGAATAGAGAGCAAGTTGCTGATTTAGAAAACAGTTCATAAGCGAAAGAGTTATCCTGACACCATTCTTGGAGAGCTATGGTTATGGCGTCCGCACTTCGAAGAGATCTGGCTCTTGTATGGGAGCGTTTTGAAAGGGTAGAGAAGAAGAGGGGAGAGGTGCCCGAATCGCTTATGCTTCATCGACGGCTCCTGTTCATGGATCAATTTTCCTCCCTTTCCCCGACAACAAATTACTATTATTCCATAAACTGTCTGCGTAAGCCCTTTTTTTTATTATCATTATTTCCCTACAAACCACCTCAGTTTTGAATATAAGGGTTGTTAAAATGATAAAATGATTTTGTTATTTTTGCTTGAAACCTGAGTTTGAATCACTACACTTGCGCATTCTATCGAGGTCGCCTCGAAAGTATAGAAAATGAGTGTCACTCGTGATTATCCAATGTGTGTGTTGGGCCTGAATTACACTCGATAATCAATGGTTTAAATGCCCAAAGAGCCCAAACAAATTTCATACATGAGAATAACTATTCGAGATGTCGGAGCGTGTTTGTTATAAGTTAATTGGGGAATTATGTGTCTTCTTATTTCATCTTTTCGACATGTCGGATTTGATCCCTCTACATCAAGTAGTCCTGTGCTCTGTCATTTTCCTCTTTCGAAGTCCTTCACGATTTCTATTCTCGTGCATATATTCTCCATGAAAAGCAGGAAGTCCGTAGGAATATGGGACCTTAAAAGTCTACACGCAAGACAATCATCACGACATCTTTCGAGGGACAAAATCAAAGCTAAAATCATATTGCTTGACGAAACACCACACCGTACTCGAGAAAAATTTGAAAAAAGCCCCTCCAAATTGAGCGATTTTTTCCTCAAGCGGCCCCTCAAAATGGCACTTTTCTCGGAACACCCTCCGAAGCGGACCGCCATGCTCCGAGAGACCCTCCACCTCATCGCCGGCAATCAACAAGCACCTTCCGGCTTCCGGTGACCATGCGCAGATGACGGGATCAATTTTTACCATCGGACAAGGGCGATTTTGTCCCCTAAAAATCGTCCCGCTTCGAAAGATTTTTTTGTTAGAGAATCGCCGCTTTGGAAGGTCTTTTTGAAAAAGGCTGATCGATTCGAGGGATACGTTGAAATTTTCTCAATAATCAATGGCGGAATATCTCTCTTTTCCATCCTATTTTTCGCCTCTTAGTGGTATTTTTCCATGTATGACGAACTAAAAGCACAGACATAGGGAATCGCTTGTAAAACACAAATTAATTATTGGGCATCGATCACCCCAAGTCAAGATGTTGCAAAAGAAAAAGGCATCCATTTAAAGCGGAAGAAAATCACAAGATGCCGCCCACAATGTGGAAAACCAAGAAATGATGGAATTCCCTTCTCTCATGAATTGGGAAAATTATGAGATTTTATGGAATCACTTCAACTATATTAAAATCGTGATTTAACATTACATTTAGTCTAGTCTAAGCATGGAAATATTTAATCGGGTCTTGAAAATATTTGAACTCGGGATCTCTTACTTTAATATTATATGAGATTTTGTAGGATAACTATCCATTGTTCTAAATTTTTTTAAATAAATGTGCAGTTTAATATTTAATTATTCCAATAGAAGTATTTGAAAAGAAAGCAAAAAGGCTCATAGACACACATACTTTCTTTAGTTAAATTCCAACAGTTTGAAACTATAATTGGCTTCACAGGCAATAAATTTGGGTCCAAATAGGAAATTTCCTGAAATTCTCGAGGAAGTGCTCTGGAAATTAAATTAAAAATCAAGATAAAATGAAAATGCTTAGTCAATGATTGAATCATAAGTGGCAGATAATTTCATTCTCTCTTTTTAAAGTGTGCCATAACTTTCAAATTCGTTGTTTCCTCCATTGTCCTCAGTTGAAGGATTGTTACATCCAGAATGACTTCTTCTGCAGATGAGATTCAGTACATATCTCTTGCAAGGGACTGGTAGAATGTATGGAGAATTTTCCAAATGGAAACCAAACACATAATATAATCGATCGGGATACGAAGAATATATTGCTCGATTGAGTAGATATCCGCTCCTTTCTCTCGAATTGCTTGTCTTTTCCATCAAATAGGAGGAACAAGTTGTGGCAACATACTTAGCACATGCAAATAAACCAAACAAAAGATGGTCTTACTGGCATCCTCTTTGTGCATGGTTCCTTCTTTGCAAACAGTACCATTCTTTTCCTCTCCCATATAAAAATATTCTCCTCCCTGTTCTCCAATTTGCAAACCCCCCACTTGTAGTTCAGAGAGAATTTTGCACATTCCATCACCATGTTGAGAGGAAAGTCCATGATCAAGTCCAGAACACAGAGCCTCAAGAGGTCTCCATCCACGGAAAAACTTCCCTCCCCTCCTCCTCCCCGGACGACAGCGTTGCCCTCGTCGTCGTGGACGACATTCACCCCGAGGTCGCCCCCTCTGATCGAGTATCCGATGTCTGCACAGCTGTTTTTTGGGGAGGAGATAAACCACTACAGCCACCCGCAGCACTACCTGTCCAAGATCAACCTGCCGGACCTCTTCAGGTGCGCCGGGTGCCTAGAGTATGGCGCGGGCAAGCGGTACACGTGCCAGCCATGCGACTTCCACCTGCACGAGTTCTGTGCCCTGCCCTCTCCTAATCAGGTCCTCAAGAACCATCCATTCCACCACCAGCACGACCTCTATTTCCATTCCAAGCCAGGTGAATTATTGTTGTTATTCATGTGCAATCCACACACATGTTGCACTCTGTACCTGACCAGCTACATATATAACAAAACGTGGGAGTTACTCGAGAGTACAATTCGCGCGCGAGAGGTAAGCCAAGAAATTACGTTCGACAGGCCGCCGGCCACACCCTTATGCTCGAGTAGCTTTACATGCGCGAACTACGTTGATGGCGAGTCTTTCCTGATTATCCCGGGAAAAGAGTAGCACTCTCAACTATCCCTCAATCTATCTGACCCAGGAGAAGGCCTGGGAGAGTGTCGCCCGACTCCACAATATATACGTAAGTTGGGGGATTTAGGAAAGTACCAGTGAACTTTGGTCGTGAATTGCACTTGGTAGCCTATTCCATCAAGACTTCACGTTAGTACCTTCGAGAAAGTAAACCTAGATCGGATGTAATCGTTGATGACCATCGACTCGTACTGGATTTCAACGTCTTTGGATCCTGCTTACGGCTGGCTTTCACTCTACTTTCACTTTCATATCAGGAACGGCCATCGAGTCGTGTAGTTAATATTTTTGTTAGCGAGATGACGCATCTATAGAAAAAAGACTTGCATGTAGAATTGGGACAGCCAGGTGATATATGCTCCATCGAATGATCATACGTTTTTTATTCGAGGTGCAAAATGTTAGTTCCCAACTTGGGATAATGCTCTCTTTAAGCTAAGTTAGAAATTCATCAAAATTATCCAGGAAAAAGAAATGGTTCGGCAAGTTTTTCTCTCCTTTTCATGTTAGCTAATACTTCGTTTGGGCCTAATGTCATTGACTTCGCGCTGGAAATTTCAAGCAGCTAAAAGTGGAATAGCAAAATCGAGGTGCGATATTTGTGGGAAACCCATCAAGGGCTACGCTTTCCGTTGCGGAACTTGTAGTTTCCAGATGCACCCGTGCTGCGAGATGCTACCGGAGGAAATCGTCATCTCGAACCATCCTCACACGCTGCAGCTTCTGCCACCAGCGGCCTCATCGAGTGCAGACCTTGGTTTCGTCTGCGGGGAATGCAAGAGGAGGAGGTCAGGCCGAGTATACGGATGCACGACCTGCGGCTACTACCTCCACGCAGTTTGCGCTAAGAGCATCGTCAACGGACTCTACGATAATGGCATCAAAGAAACTGAGAAGCATGCAAGCATGCTCGGGGCTGCAGCTCGGCTGGCCTCACGAGTGGTTTCCAAATTTATCGGAGGGCTAATGGAGAGCCTCGGTCAAGGGCTTGGGGAAGCATTGGTTCAGAATATCGCCAAAGGGGAGGCGCGATAGCCGAAGAAGAAGAAGAGAGAGGGATAAGAACTGCAAACATGCGTAGTGGCTTGGCTTTGTCCCAAGTTGCCGGACCAGTTTCTCTATTGGCCAAGTCTGCAAAAGAGCCGCCTATGTTTTTTCATGAATGGATTGCTATTGTTTAAGAACGGACCAGCTTGAAGAGGCAGGAGTTTCTAGGACCCAAAAGCTACTCTGGATAGTAATACGATTAATGATATGGATTTTGTTAACAGAAGGATTGCGACTTAAGCTACTCTGGATAGTAAAACGATTAATGATATGGATTTTGTTAACAGAAGGATTGCGACTTAAGTACACTAAACAAGTGTCCCAAAAGCAGCCGTTTACAGGACCCTTAACACATTTACGTGTATATCCAGCCAACAGATGATGAATGACTGTTCTCTAAGTGATTGTGCCCTATATATATGTGACCAGTGACAGCGAGACAGCTGAAGGCTCGCATACCAGCGTCATTGTTGCCTTCAGCTGAAACTTTTACATTGGGGAGAGAGAGAGAGAGAGAGAGAGAGAGAGAGAGAGAGGCACCAGAATTATTAGCTCAGAATCATAACAAATAGAAGCAAACACTTTCTGTTCCTTTTAATATCTGCTTATAGTAATAAATACTAACAAGAGAAACAGACCAACCAATCTATTTGCCGTATGTGAAGGCCATAAAGCCTCTTTATAATAAAAAAGAACACGAATGTAGCTCAAAACCCTCCCTGAATATATAAAAGAATCACCTGTGTATATCATACCTATAAAATACCTGATGAAACCTCATGTAAGCCGAAGTCCAGATGCACGTTCGTAAAACCAAACTACCGATCCCCGATTAGAAGAGATTCCAGCCATTGCTCACCAAAAATAGGGCAAAAACAAGCACCACAGTAAGGACGGCCCACATCCAGGGCTGCATTCTTCTCTTGCCTCGGTTGCGAAGAGGGGGAGGCATGGGCTTTACTTTGGTCTGTTTTACGAAATGCAACGGTTTTTGAGGTCTCTTCACCGTTGCTGCAGGCTTGTCTTTAGCATCAAAATCTGCTAAAGCCTCGGCAGTCGCTTCCGAGGACGAAGCGGTTTCTCCTTCAATGCCAGCATCTGAAGGCATCGCAATGGCACCTCCGGCCTTCTTCCTTTCCTTTTTCTTTGCCTTCTTCTCCCTTTCCTGCACAAGAAAATGAGGCAGTGAGAATCTTGGTATCAGAAAGAGAACTACCCTCTATGCAAAGTGATATTGAAACACTTTACCTTCTCCTTCTGCTCAGCTTCCTTCTGCGCCTTCAAAGCAGCTCTTGCTTGGGCTCTTTCAGCAATTCGTTTCTTCCTCTCCAGAGCCTCCTTAGCTTTGGCCTTTTCCTCTAATCGCCGTTGCTCCATTAAAATGGCAGCCTCTTCTGCCTTCCTCAATTCTTCCGCCTTCTTCGCCAATTCCTCTTCCTCCTTTGATAGCTTGGGCTCTTCGATTTCCACATCGACCACATCTCTGCTTGAAACTGCTACCAAGTCCTCCACCTGGGCAACAGGTTTTGTAGAACTTTTATTCTTGGCTTTCTGTTTCTTTTGCTCCACCTCTTTCACAGGTAACTTATCCTCTGCTGCCGGTCTAGCTTCCACAACAACGGGTACCTTTTCTTGCTCTATACTTGGAAGAGCAGACATGGACTTATCTTTAACTGCTGTTCGATTTACAGGAATAGCAAGCATCGCCTCATCAGGTCCAAGGGAACGACCATCAGCTGTGCCAAGTCTCCTTAACGTTCTAGGGGCATTGCATCTAAGATACTCTTCCCTAAAATCATTACTTTTGTTCCATAATTCCATGAACGTCTCCACCTAAAGAATTATCAACATCATTGAGGGTCAAAGCCAGGGTGGATCATCTGGATAATAAGGACAATGACAAAATAAAATGCACTTTACCTGATCAATACAGAACCGAGAGAGTGCCTCCCTATCGCCCTTTGACGCCAGATCAATCGACATCTTCACATCATCCTTGTATTTCCAGAAGTACTGGTTCTGCCAATCCAGAATAAGATAGTGTAAACAGTATTTCACTAAAATTGGCAGCCTTTTTCAGATACCAGTTTGTCAAGATCTTGGTTTCAAAGGCTATTGTCATCATGAAGCTTGTCGTGATATTATCTATTTGCTGTCTGTTCGGCAAATATTAATCAACAGACCAGCAAGACTGGAGAAATGTCGTGAAAGAGAACATGAAGATCACATACCTTCTCATATGATTGCTTCCTTAAATTCTTTAGATGAATATATGCCTCTTGGCGTACTTTATCTGCATCTCTAAACCGACCCTGCAATTCACGAACCTTCTCTCTCTCTTCGGAGTATTTTCTCTTAGCAGATTTCGTAACTGCTTCAGCTTTTAAAACGTTTTCTCTGAGCAAATCTGCTTCCTTCCTGAGAGACTGCACATAAAACTTCACAATTTAGCATTCCGTGCCTCACAGACACCGAACACGGAAGAATGCACTGAGTGCACAAAAGCTTTTTCTGTGATTACATGAAAATATTGTACAACTTCCAGACCTACTTCAAAAAAGTCATCTGAGGCTATTAAACAGGATACCTTCAGTTGCTCCTCAGTTTGCTCTCTTTGATCCAAAGCCAGCTTAAGTTCATCAAGCCCTCCCATATTATTAGTAAGTTGCTCTCGCGAATACTTTAGTTGCTTAATATCACGGACCAATTGCTTTTCTTCCTTTAAAGGCAGGGTTTCATGCTGTATCTTTTGTTCCATACCCTGTATCTGCAGAAAATAAAGACACCATATGTTAAAAAATGCATAAAAAGATCCACACAGTATTTTTCTTTTTCCCTTCTGTCAGCTCTCTCCCTCTCTCTGGATTTTCTTTCACGACTCTAGTAGTTGGTGCTTGGAGCAAGAGTAACCACTTACCCTCACATCATAGTCACCCACTGTAATTGCATTCTTCACCTTGTTAATAACAGATTGAACAGACTCTATTTCGTCCCTTTTAGACTTGAACAACTCTCGTGCAGCATTCTCTTGAGATAAGGCAACATCAACTTTGTCATTGTGCTCCTTGCAAGCAGCCTAGCCATAGAAGGTTCAATCAAATAATATCAGAGAGAGAAATTTTAGGGAAGAGATTGACAAGAAAGTTATGTGATGTAAAAAGGGTTTGTACCTTTATATTCTGAATTTCAGCTTGAATAGCATCACGACTTTGTGTCTTCTCAGTCACTTGCAACTGAGCTTCGTTGATCTGTTGTTTGGAATTTTCGTCATCGTATCGGGGAATCTTTACGAGAACATTAAATAGTTTCTTTTCCACCTCACTGCCAACATTCTGTTCTTCAGAAGCAGGGATACTAGAAACCTCTGCCGGTGCTGCATCATTCTGGGCAACTACATCAACACCTTCTGGTCGTGAAAATGCCGGTTTATCATTCTCAATGGTGGATTGATCTTCTCTCTTCTCATCCAATACAGCATCCAGCTCGTTCTTTAGTCCCGATTTGCTATTTTGAGCAGCTAAACTTTCATATTCAGCTGTATCATTTGAAGGGCATTCTGTAGTATGGGTATGATGGCTTCCAGCAGACTGAGAATTTGAAACTTTTGGCTCTGCATTAATGTGGTCCAAAGGAATGGAAGATATTTCTTTCTGGCCGATGGAGCCAAAACATATCTCTGTAATTGCACTTAAATTAGTAGCAGAACAACTTGACGTTATATCTACTACAGTTGAATCATTCTCTTTTCTGACTTCCAAATCGGCATTAACACATTGAGGAATGCCAATCTGCTTTTCTTCAAGTTCTGCAATTAGTTTCACATTATTAATAGCCAAAGAAGAAACATAATTAGTCAAGTTGCAGTATTTTTCCTACCATCTATTTCCAACAAAATCATTATTAGCCGAGATGAGAAAACCCTTACCAATTTGAACAGGTACATAGACACAACTGGCTGAGGAAGGGGTGCTTTCAGTGTTCTCTGAGGCATGAGACTCTTCATTTATCTCTTGAGTGGCATCAAGGGCGTCCATCACAGCCTCATGCTCGGCGTTCTTGGAAGCAATAGGATCAGGTGCAGTGGCAGTTGGCTCAACATCTCCAGTATCATCAGAAAAAGGGCCAGCCCTCAATTCTGCTGTAGCAAACTTACTAGATTTCATGCTAATGTCCTCTGGGGCTGCTTCTGAAGAAGAATCATCACCCATTTTGGTCAATGATTTCTCCTTGTCTGAACCAAAATCCTTAGTCAAAATCACTTGAGGTTCAGGATTCTGCTCTGTATCTATGTCTGGACATGAAATGCTTTCCTCCATAACCTTTTCATCCTCGTTACCAACACTGTCATCAATCTTGCCAACCTCATCCTCGCCAGAATCCACAATTGTCAACTCTGACTTCTGATCCTCATCCACTTGGCCAGAAGAGTCCGCCTGGTCAGCCTGTGGGATTTCAAATGTTCTCTCGGGTTCATGGTTCTGCTCTGTATCTCCATCTGGACATGATTTTCTCTCCTCCATAACCTTTTCATCCTCATTACCAGCCCCATCATCAATCTTGCTGACCCCATGCTCACCAGAATCCACGATTCTCAACTCCGACTTCTGATCTTCGTCCACTTGACCAGAAGAGTCCGCCTGGTCAGCCTGTGGGACTTCAAATGTTCTCTCAGGTTCGAGGTTCTGTTCTGTTTCTATGTCTGGACATGATTTTCTGTCCTCCATAACCTTTTCATCCTCCTGACCAGCCCCGTCATCAATCTCGAGGACCTCACCCTTACCAGAATCCTCAATTTTCAACTCAGACTTCTGATCTTCGTCCACTTGACCAGAAGAGTCCGCCTGGTCAGCCTGTAGGACCTCAAATGTTCTCTCAGGTTCATGGTTCTGTTCTGTATCTATGTCTGGACATGATTTTCTCTCTTCCACAACCTTTTCATCCTCGTTACCAGCCCCGTCATCAATCTTGCCGACCTCATGCTCACCAGAATCCACGATTGTCAACTCCGACTTCTGATCTTCGTCAACTTGACCAGAAGAGTCCGCCTGGTCAGCCTGTGGGACTTCAAAGGTTCTCTCAGGTTCAAGGTTCTGTTTTGTTTCTATGTCTGGACATGATTTTCTGTCCTCCATAACCTTTTCATCCTCCTGACCAGCCCCGTCATCAATCTCGAGGACCTCACCCTTACCAGAATCCTCAATTTTCAACTCAGACTTCTGATCTTCGTCCACTTGACCGGAAGAGTCCGCCTGGTCGGCCTGTAGGACCTCAAATGTTCTCTCAGGTTCATGGTTCTGTTCTGTATCTATGTCTGGACATGATTTTCTCTCCTCCACAACCTTTTCATCCTCGCTACCAGCCCCGTCATCAATCTTGCCGACCTCACCCTCACCAGAATCCACAATTGTCAACTCCGACTTCTGATCTTCATCCACTTGACCAGAAGAGTCCGTCTGGTCGGCATGTGGGACTTCAAATGTTCTCTTGGGTTCATGGTTCTGTTCTGTTTCTACGTCTGGACATGATTTTCTTTCCTCCATAACCTTTTCATCCTCGTTACCAGCCCCGTCATCAATCTTGAGGACCTCAACCTCACAAGAATCCTCCCTTTTTAACTCAGACTTCTGATCTTCGTCCACTTGACCAGAAGAGTCCGCTTGGTCAGCCTGTGGAACTTCAGATGTTCTCTCACATTCAGATGCCACAACAATTACATCACAAGACCCTGAAAGTTCTTCTGAAATCTCTAGAGAGGGCTCCACCTCTAAGGACTTCCGATCTCCGCCCATTTGTCCAGAAGAGTCCACTTCGTCAGCCTCTGGGACTTCAAATGTTGCGTCGCCTTTGGATGCCATGACTGTTGCATCACATGATGCCGAGAATTCATCTGATACCTCTAAAGAGGACTCCGCCGCAGGTTGCTTTTCAATGTGAAACTCCCCTTCGTGCTGTTTCAATTGAGCAGATTCCAAAGAATCTGCCTCACGATTTTGCTCTTCAGCTGAAGTACTGCCAGCCAGTGTGCTCTTGATGAATTCACCCTGCGAATCTTCCGTTCCAGTGCCATTGTCCATAAGATGATCCTCAACACGACACTCACCATCATTCAGGTCAACAACTTTGCCATGAGCTGGATCGGTCTCGACCTCATCGACCACGGTCTCCCCATTGTTTTCTTTAATATGGGCATCATTACCTTCATGTTCCACTAATTCAACCTCGTTCACAACAATACGGCCATCAAAATGACGGTCCCCATTTTCTCCATTCACCAACTTGCCTTCCCCATGTCCATTCTCTCTATTAACAGCTGCCTGCTCGACATCACAATTACCGTTTTCAGCACCAACTTTCGAGCCCCCCAAATCAATATCACTCGCCTTACCCTCCACGCTCTCTTCCCTCAGATCGGTACCAGCAAAGCCATTGCCGACACCCTCGCTGACAGCCTCGCTCCCTTTGACGAAAACATAGGCCCCATCCGCATCGTCCTCGCCGTTCCCATTGCCATTATCGACCGCCGCCTCCTCCTCGCGGCGGCGCGGCACGCCATTGCAATCGCCGACGCTCTTCACCAGATCCTGCTGCGATCTCGCGTCCGCCCCGCACTTCTCGTCGATCTTGCCATTCACCGGCGCGACCTCCACGGACGCCTCGCGGGGCGCGTCGACGTCGCCCGTCATTCTCGCTCACGCGCGCGATCTCTTAAAAAAATAACAATAAATAATAATGAAAACGCGGAGGGGCAGCGACTCAAGAACCGAGCACGGAATTCCACCGAAATTCTACAGGCCGCCGGCGAATTTTAACGGCGGCGAGAGATCGAATTCCTAGCGCGACGAACCTCGAACGAGGAGGCGAAAGGAAAAAAAAAAAAGGAAAGGCGCGAGATCGAGGGGACACTTACAGATCGGAAGCTGGAGCGCGCCGGTGCGAATCGCCGGACGGGGAGCGAGATCCGCCGGACAGGAGGGCAATGCGGCGAAGCCAATCCCCCGCAGAGATCGCTGCAGCTCCGTCGACGGAATCGGAATGGCGATCGGGGAAGAGAGAGAGGGAGAGACGGAACCGGAGAGGCAACAGCTGGGAGGAGAGAGAATGGGGAGAGGGAGAGGGAGGGAGCGAGGGGAGAGAGATGGGGAGATTTTCTCTACGTGGATTTGCGTCGATTTTGAACTCTAATAAATACACACGCACAACGCCGCTCACTCTTCTTGTTTGACGCCTTTCTCCCTTCACCGCATCTATCTTCTCTCCCCGTCTCCTCTTTCGAGTAGTAAAAGGATAAAAAAAAAGGAAAAACATGAAAAAAAAATCTCAAATTATTAATCAATCCTGATCCGTGCTGTAATTGAAAATCGCTGGATAATTTTCGACATCTCCATTGATGATTTATTGCTGGGTAAATCCGATGTCGTTGTATGATTTTCCTAATATCTTATGATAATCTTTTATCTAAAAGTTAGATTTGGAGGAGGAGAGTATCGCATAATTTGTATTATTCTTTTTCTAAAAATTTGGATATTCAATAATCAGGAGGAGGGAAGTAATGCCTATTTTGGGGAAGGTGGGGTCCTTTCTGGACGTCACTGGGGACGTCAGGCAAAATGGCAAGAAGTTAATTCTCCCGTCATCATGACTCGGTTTAGATGTGAACGAGGGTCGCCACATCCCGCGACAGGAGGAGATGAGGCGACCTCTATGGCGGACCCTGGTTCGCACCCTCCCCACCCTATGCATCTCTCCATCGATCATGAAAGCGATCATGAAAGAGAAAAATCTCCACGCTACTCCATTGACACAAGAAAAAAAAGAAGGCATTTCGTGAACGCATTTCTTTTTCCTTCTTTTCAATTTTGCCCATCGATGATGATTTGTCTACACGGATATTTAGGATCTTATCATGCCTCGTTGTTGATGAAATTTTTGTGAATTGATACGAAAAGAAATTGATATTTTATTGACGTCCGATGTCCCGTTTTAAATTAAGAAAAATGAAAAATAGAAAGTCGGGATCGATTTCACGGCTTCGATCACTCAAATAAGAATGTGAAAATTCTGATTTCGACATCAAGAGTAATCTGGACGATAACTTTCCACTTATCAAGTATTTAGTACCATATATGATTACTCACGCGAGTCCATCAATGACGTGTCGCTTTCGAAAAGATTAATAATTTGGATTAGAAATCCAGCTTAGAAAAGAAGGCTTCGGATGGTGGCGGGAAAGTCAAGTGAATTCCAACAGCTTTAAGTTGATCCTAGGATTATAGATCGTGTGATCTGCCTGAAAAGCGTACAATCCGAGCCCCTACTACTGGGGTTCTTGTCTTGATTAGGCGAAAGGATAAAACGTAATTGAGTTGGGCAATCTAATTAATTAGTTAAGCGGTCACTTCATGTTGCCATCTCCTTTTTTGTTCGTGAAAAAGACAATCGATAGCAGCGGGCCGCGTACGTACATACATTTTATCACTAGCCATATATGTGTAGCTTCTCCTACAGCCTTTTTGTTTTGTGGGGATCCGTAAGCCTCCGAACTAATTCACTAGCCAACGCCCTTTTTTAACACTACACAAGCGACATTTTATCTGCATTTATTAGTCGTTCGTAATTTTTATTTTTTCTTCTTTAAAGTATGAAAAGCCGTGTGCGAAGTTACTTGTCCTGAGATATTGCGGTCATCTTTCAAGAATCCAACGACTTATCCGTCCATGCCATAGGTGGAGTATGTTGAGTTTCTGTAATTTCATTCGTTGAATTTCTTCACAAAATGTGCACTCTTTCAACGTGATGAATTGAAAATATATATTGCTTGGTACATTAACATAAGCACACAAGAAGTCGAACTCACGAAGCTCTATCTCTAAGTATTATGTTCTGACTTAAATTCGAGAACAACAGGACATATGTATTTAATGATTGGCGTGGACTTTCTTTCTCCCAATAATTGGCACAACCTTTAAAATTGAAATAAATCGGAGAGTGATGAGGATCGGCGCATGCCGAAGGACTCGTCGATTTCGTTGCAATCAAAGCAACCTAGAACAAGACTAGGCACCGCTAACGCATCAACAGGAGTGATGTTAGATGGGGTTTATGTACACGTCAAAGCGAGCTTGATCAGACTCAGCTATCATGGGAACGCAAGGGCTTGTTCGTTTACATTTCTGGCAAGGCCAAAATTCAGTCGAAATTCAAAATGTTAGTTGTATTTCAGGGAACTATGGAAAAAAAAAGGTTATACATGAATTCACTCGTGGACAATTTAAGCATTGTAAAAATATAAGGAGTTTCGGATTATTTAAAAAATATTTCAAAACACGTGAGTCATAGGAATAATGTGAAATAGAAAGTAGAAGTCAATCAACTAGTCCAAAATAGGCAACCCCGACTCGTGCTAAATAGCTTACACGGATTACACATATTCTGAAGTTAAAAAGCATATATACTAAAAGTGGCCAAATAATATAAGCTCTCGAAACAGACTCATTAGACTCAATTAATGGGTGAACCTAAATGGATTGGATCTAGTGTCGTGCCCAATAATGACCATTCAGATTCACCCATGGTTTCACTGACTTTCGATGCAAAATTGGTCGTATCTGGATAGAGGCGATCCAAGTTGGACACGTCGAGCATAAAAAATGAATTATTTGCTTAATTTATTTAGCAAAAAATGAAGAATTTACCTTTTTTTTTAATGATTGATTGTATTATTTGAAATAACCAGTTAATAAAATATATTTTCATTATTGATAACAATTTATATCTAAATATTTTTATAAACGATAAATTTTTTTATTCATTTATTTGTGTAAGTGACAAAAGTAAATATTTTTAAGAAAATATTTTTAAAATTATTCATTTTTCTGGGAAAATAATCAGAATTTTCAGACTTTTCCTTTTCCCTTTCAGGCTTATCAGGCTACTGTGTCCATGAGTCCAACTAGGTCTACTCAATTGAGGCACCATAAGACGGGAACTTATATTTCGTGATAATGAATATTTTGAAAATCGAATTACATATTAAATATATGTTTAACCAGACTGGTTGGAAAACAGGCAGTTCTGCATATATTAAACTCTCGAATCCTCGTTCAAATACTGACAAAAAGAAAATCTCATTCAAACCAAGCGAGTTCAGAAATCCCAAGAACCCCTTTCTCCGCCATAAATTTAATTTTCCGAATTTTACGGATTTAAGTGTCCGTAATTCCCTACGAGAAAAAAGGGGCGGAGATAATGTCAAAAGAGCTTTCAGTTAGAGAGATGGTCCCTTGGTGGGCCCCGACGCGAAAAACGCGTGACAGAGGGTTGGCCTTTTCTGCGCTCTCGGTGTCAGCAATATTACACAGAAAGCTAGAAAGGTCCGGCGTTTTTAGGGATGAGGACGTTCCCTTTTGCAAATTTGCCA
Source organism: Eucalyptus tenuipes (assembly GCA_014182365.1). Taxonomy (NCBI): domain Eukaryota; kingdom Viridiplantae; phylum Streptophyta; class Magnoliopsida; order Myrtales; family Myrtaceae; genus Eucalyptus; species Eucalyptus tenuipes. The sequence goes on along the minus strand of CM024542.1, from coordinate 32,328,600 downwards.
ATAAGGACCTCAAGACCACGAAGGAAACTCACACGAATGATGTCAATCCCATCTTTAACGGTCCGGATTTGAATCGGGGGCGATTCATCGCCTTCTGATCCGCGTTAATTTTCCAATAAGGACCTCGAGACTACAAAGGAAAGTGACGCGAATTATATGAATCCCTTTTTTGACGGTCCAGATTTGAACTGGGGAGATTCATCGCGTTTTGATCTACATTAGGCGGGTAGAAAGCTCTGGGACCTTCGGAGATTCGAAGGCCGTCGAAAAAAAAAAAAAATCGAGGAGAGGGTTATCTTGTGGGACGACGACGTTGACGTCTCGGATGATCACTGGTCCAAACTCCAAAGCCGCACGTTTTAATCTTATGTCTTCTCTCTCCCTCATCGGTTGGAGGTGCTCGTGGGCGTCGGCGGGACCCGCCGACTGTCGCGTCCGGCGGTGGTTCGGCTCGTCTTCCTCTAGAGGATTTTTTTTGTTTTGCCCTTTTCATGTTCACATGTTCGCTCATTCGATTTTTCTTGCCGGGCATGAACATGATGAAATATAGTATTTATTGCCGACCCTTTCTTTGTACCATTCCCTGTCGATGTACAAACTTCAAAGCGTTGCTTTCTCTCTCGTTCGCTTGCTCCTGGATCTAAAATCTTTGCCGACAGGAGCCCGCATCGACAGCTGTCGTGCGTTTCACCCTACCATCTTTCAATTTTTTTATCCATTGCGTTCCTTTTTCTGTTTGTTTATCCAGCATCGGATTGTTTTAAAAGTACACTCGAATTGTAATCTTTGACTGAATTTTAAGCTTTGAACGGTAGGAAGTGCTAAGCTCTGGATCAAACGTGATCTCGAAATTCGCAAGAATGTGCGAAATTGACAAAATTCGAGAATTACACTATAGATAAAAAAAAAAATAGTTCTAAAACTGCCAAGTTTAACAATTCAAAACTATTCAACAAAACCAAAAAGAATTCAAAATTATATCGGAAGCGAGAGAAAAATGAATTATGGTACTTGAAAATTAGCCTAAGCAATCCCGTGATATAACAAAATAGGAAACATGTTGTAATAAGACATGTGATTAGGTTATCTTTGAATTCACGATACAAGATCTAATCAAAGGGTATCAAGAAAAAAGAATAAATATAATAATTTGAAAAGGCCCGGCCTGTTGATTTTTATCGTCACTCGATTCAAGCATCATCTACAGATCTCCTCTCCCCAGTACTAACTCTCCCATGTCTTGTAATAGTTCCTGCCTTTTTACAATATTGATCCCCTCGAACCCCCTAAATTTTATATGATCGATGTAATGAAATTTCGCTTGGCTGCCTTCTCTAATCTCGCATTCTCGATCCGCCGTGCCCACCTCCAAATCAACACGACAGCCCAACTGCTCGGCGACAAGACGCGGCATTAGAAATATTCAAGACAGTCCCCTCCCCTGCCCCTCAGCGGCCTCGAAAAGTCAAAGCCATCTCCGTTTTGACGAGCGCAAGTTGGGTCACGAAACACCATGAATCCCGAACCTTGATTCCCAAATCCCTACCTAATTGCATCTTTTAGGTGATTTTAAGATTGACTGAATCCGGATCCAATCGTAAAGCAATCAATGACTGGCTTTAATTAGGACTCGGAAATAGTCCTCATCGACTCTAGATCTCTGTCGACATGATGCAGATTTATTGCTTGCATGTGGACAAACTTTCACACGTCCCCAAAACCAATATTTCGTTCGCCCAATAATGGTGGTTCTTGCTCATGTAACATCGATTCATCTTGAGTGATTCTCTTTTAATGGATGGTTAGAATGGTTGCAAGCCAATGAATTTAGTGCGAAAGATTCAAACTCGTGGTGACGGACTCTTCCCAACCGCTGAAGTGCTTTACTATTCTTTCCATTCATTTGTTTTGACCGTGTCCAAAATGTCCAGAAGCGTTACCTCGTTCGGGCCTCGTCAACGAGAGCGTCGGTACAGCTAATCTTTATGCTGTCGGTGGCCATGCTGTTCGTTCGGTAAAGAAGATGTACATGGAGACCCGAAAGGTGAGGTGGGGATACACTTTTTTCTAGATCAAGTATGAGAATTTTCAAAGGTCGTCCATGGAGTATCTCGCGGAATTAATCTATTCGAATTTTAAAGGACTTTTTTTATATTATCTCTAACCCCTAGTTGCGGGGGAGAAATTATTTAAACACCCATGAATCTATTGGATACTGATCACGAACTTTTCAATTTTGTTAGTTTTATCCTTATCTTTTGCGTAGAATTCCAATGTAATTCATCCGGCCAATTTTGATCTTGAATGGCCGATGTGCCGGTGTGCTATGTAGGATAGTCAACGAAAATTAGATCGCGGGAAATTGGCCAGAATGATTATTTGGAAATTGCGTGTAAAGATTTATAACTGAATTAGTAAAATTAAAAGACTTAGAGGTGAAGTCACGTTTTAATCATAAATTTATGAGTGATTAGATCATTCCCACCTAATTATGGGTCTTGTCATTGTCTACAGCTCATAAGTTCGCAAAAGTATCCACCATGCTATAATAATGGGAACAGTTGCTTTAATAAGCTCGAACTGCCTCGAGCCTTATCGCTTTGTCCTCGTAACTCGATTTGATCGGATGGGCGGAAAGTGGCCGGACCTTTTACAGATTCTCTATGGTTCGAACTTTCCGGTGGGCATGAGTGGGGTCTCGACAAGAACAAAATTGTCGGATCAATTTCTACTTTTACGATCATGTCTTATTCAACTCTTACAGTAAAAAACAACATTTATTTTGCTTAAAAGCAACGAGGCTTGGCGCGGTTGAAGATATTATTAGGCTATGTCATTATGATCATACGTTTCCCTATTAATTGTAAGTTTTCGCAGATTGAAATTATGCCTGCCTCAATGATTTGACCGAAGATAGAATATCTCATCTAGAAAAAGATGAACATATATGCATGTATTCAAGCGGCATGTTACAAATAAACATCGGCAACAAGCAACTTAAGTGGGAGTTGATAACCTGTATTAGTTGGTAATTTGATCGGAGGAAATCAATAACTGGTAGTTTTATACAATAACTGGAAAATTTAAGGCATTGGTAAGAATGGTACAATTTTTTTTTTGTGTGGATAATTAGATAAGTTATTTTTTTTTGTAGAGATAAGAGAACTTAGATATTTTAAAAGAAGTTAGATGAATGTTGATAGCTATTGGAAATAAGATTGCAGATCCTGGAGACGATTCTAATTGTGATTGATTCTAGTAGATCATTGATTAGTGCAGTAAATAGGAAATAGTGATTCATGTATATTATTTTTCCTATTTTATGCTTTCATTCTTACATTATAAATTGCTCAATGTAATTGTACACAGAACTGAACGTAATACAAGAAAACTTTTTCCCAAATCCAATTCTTTTTTTGTCAGTAGCTAACTCATATAAGAGTTGTTAACGCAAAACTAATTGTTAACTTGGTTGGAAAAAAGTTGATCATTACTCAAACTTAAAGTTGGTGCCATCTAAGAGGAGTCGATAAATTTAATGAGTTTTTTTTGCTGGAGATTAATTTAATGAGTTGGCAAGCAAAGCAAATAAAAAGTTGGTGACTCAATAGAAAAGTTAATAATTCTTAGAAAGAAATCAAATAAAATGTTGGTAAGTAACTCAAATGAGGTTTGATAAATCAAAATCGGTGGATAATCTATTAGGAGAAAAACTGTTAAGCCACACAAAAGAAGGGTAGTAAATTCATATAAGTCTCTATTCGTTTGGTGAAAATAAACTATTCTAAAAATATCTTCCTAAAATCAATTACTTGTATTACTTATAAAAGTGAATAAGAGTAAAATATTTTCATTGTCCATAAAAATATTTAAAAAATTAACTGATATAGATAATGAAAATAAGTTTTGTTAACTAATTATTTTGAGTTAATAAATTTAGGACGCTTGTAAAAAAAAAAAAAAAAAACTAAACGGCGGTGAAAGCTAACTCAAACAAGAGTCAGTAATTGAAAATTAATGAAAAATTTAGATGAAAATAATATTGGTCAGTCGCTCAAATAAATATTGATAAATTCATATAGTGGTTGGCACAATTTAAGGTGTTGGTTAAAAAATAAAAGTGAATAAAATATAAAAAAAAGTTGATACTTCGCAAACTATCAAATAGAGTCAGGTAATTTCTCAAAATTTTTAGTAAATGAACAAAAAAATATTGAAAAGTCAGGTGATTGGTATATTTCTTTTACCAATAACTCTCCAAAAGTTTTAAATTCTTTAAAAAAAAATTAGACATGGCAAAAAAAAGGCGTATTTGCGAGCATTAGAACCGTCTCACAAAATGAAATGGTACCGTCGACATCCGTCGCGATCCATAGGCTCTTTTCTTCCCCTCTCTCTCTTAATTTAAGCCCGCAATCTCCGTGAATTGCTTCTTTGACAAGCGTTCTACTGCTTCCCAAGCCGTCGAATTTTCTATTCCATGTGCAATTGAATTGTTTTTGTGGACTCTTTCTTTTTATTTATTCATATATTTGACTGGAGCTAAATTTAGTGGAGTTGACCAGATGTGAAGCTACCTACTCAACAGGGGCTGGACGAACTAGACGACCTTTACAATCAAATATAGACTTTGCATTTCAATTACGATGCTCTTCCACACGTTCAATTTAAAAATCGACCATACCCAGCCCACGATGAAGCACGAGACGGCTTAAAAGATCATCGCATGCACCCCATGCACCCCATGGTCCAAGCTTTTCACTCGTTCATGACTTTATCAGGCACGCCATTTATCAGCGTAACAAAAAAAAAATTGAAAATGTGAGGATTATTTCAATATTTTTTACCAGGTATTTTGAAGACTTCCTATCCGTAAAATATTGGGGTTCGTGAATCTTTTGCCAAAAAGTTGCAAATAGGAAAATCAAGATGTGGGCCAAAATCCGATTCTTGAATATAAAATTGTCTATGCTAGCTATTCATTTGTTTTGAATGGACCTAGGCTTAGAACTAGAGAAGACGGAGTCAGTTTCCTATAGATTTGCCTTTCCACGATAGGCGAACCTCTTGTTCAAGCCCTTCAGGGACAACTTTTTAGCAAAAAACTACTTAGACTTTTAGTTCAGAGCCTAGAAACACTCAGGGATGCCGGGATGGTAACATTTTTAACTATCCGAGCTGCATTTCTCCAATGATCCTACCAAGCTGGAGAAGAAAAAGTGTTTAGAAAGACATCAGAAATTTTCAAAAATAAGGACTTTACTTCAATGGACTGTGCACAACACATTACATCCCTCTTACCTTTTATTGGCATTAAGAGGTCACAAGCAAATAAGGACTAGGCTCACGGGTCCTAAAACAGACAAAGGCTCTAGAAAATCCGGTTGGGAATTATTCTAGATGATATGAACAATGACAGTGAATAGTGATATCCCTAGCCTATTACTATAGTGACTTGCTACAGTAATTTGCTATAGTCAACAGTTTCTTCCGTCACGGGTATGGTAGTCATAATCTGAGTCATCAAAACTATGTATTTCTACAAGAAGATGTTCTTCGTATTTTTGCTCAAGTTCTGCAAGTCAGATATCATAAGGGCTCCGAGTATTCCACATGTTTGTGTCTCTTGATGAAGATGCATCTTCATGACTCTTGGAGAATTCTAGAGTGTTGGCAGGCAAATTTGGCTGAGGCTAATTAGCTGGTTGAGCATAGTAGGAGATGTCCATTCCTAAGGATAAGGACAGAGGTCCTTGATCATAGGGGTCTTGAGAGAGAGGGGTCCCCATTGGGCATAGGGGCCTTGAGATGATTGTGCGGGGTCATCTGTATCTATCATTTCTTGCTCATGTGGTGAAGATGTCCTTACCTGCTCGAATTCTCTGAGTTCTTCATTGGCTTTGGTGCAAGGCTATAATGATCTCGGGTACAATGTAAATCCACACATCTTCTACGATGGTCTTGTTCTCCTAATGGTCGTCGCAGGAACAAAACAGTGTGGATCTTCGGGTTTGATTGGACAGTTCTCAGTTCTTGTTGGAGAAGGTGCTTCCATTGAGTGAGAGGATAAAACCAATTGAGGAAGGCCAAAAGGTTTTTGTCATTTTCCTTTTCAATATTTCGATCGAGCCCGAATGTCCTGGTTAGGTTGGCAATGAACATTCTAGTTGGAATTTCGATAGCTATTAAATACTTATTAGTTAAGTACCACAATAACCATCGGAGTTGATCAGAGAAGTCATCTTCTTTCCAGATTAAAGGGTGTATGAACAGATAGTTGGAATTTAATCTGGTAGGATAAAGGATTGAGCCTCCATGGAATCTGAATAGATCCGTGTGGCATTGCTACATGAGGTTTTCTAGATTTTCAGTGAAGTTGTCATTCTAAATCTGTTCAACAATCTCCTAGGGGTATTGCCAGCTTGACCAATCTCGTATTCTTTTAATCTTATACTTTCATTGTGGTGAAAAAAATATGGAAAGCATGCCTCATGATGTACATGTTGATTTCTGCTGGTACCTTTGGTCTAGACAAGAAGTTAGCGAGCACATTATTTTTTCTAGCAATTTCAAAGGTACATACTATCCAGGGCCACACACTGCTCATAAATTGCTAAAGTTTCCAAAAGAGAACCTCACGACAAAACAAGTTTAGCAATTTCTTAGGATAATTAATTATCTTAGAGATTTTGTTCCAAACATTGTAAGACTATTGATTCCACTGCAATCAATGCTGAAGAATAATCCCACACCTTGAGGAAATTCTCAGACTAAAATAGTCACTGAATTTAGGAGATCATGTAGACTCTTCCTTCATTACAAATTCCATCAATAGGAAAGAGAATTCTCCAGACTGACACCAATGATGAATACTAGGCAGCCATCTTATTCGAAGAAATTGATGGTGAGAAACACCTGTGTGCTTACAAAAGTGAAAAATTTTCTAAGCTGAAATGCATTATCATTCCATTTTCAAAGAAATATTAGCGGTGAAAAATGAAATAAAAAAGTTCGATTTTCATCTCATCGGCCATCACTTCCTAGTAGAACTAAATATGTCATCTTTTCCCTAGATGACCAAGTTCAAACAGAAGCAGATTCCACATTCTCAACTACTTCAATGGGCTGAATGATTTTCAAAATATTCATTTGAAACCAAATACATTGCTAAAAAAATAATGTGCTCGTTGACTTCTTGTCCAGACCAAAAGCACCAGCAAAAATCAACATGTACATCATGAGGCATGATTTCCATACTTTTCACCACAACGAAAAGTATAAGATCAAAATAATACAAGATTGGCCAAGCCGGCAATACCCCAAGAAAATTGTTGAACAAATCTAGAATGATAGTCTCATTGAAAATCTGGAAAATCTCATGTAGCAACGCCACATAAATCTATTCAGACTCCGTGGAGGCTCAATCCTTTATCCTACCGGATTAAATTCCAGCTATCCGTTCATACATCCTCTAATTTGGAATGAAGATGACTTCTCTTATCAACTCTGATGGTTATTGTGGTACTTAACCAATAAGTACTTAATAGTTATCGAAATTTCAACTAGAAGGTTTATTGCCAACCTAACCAGGATATTCGAGCTCGATCGAAATACTAAAAATGAAAGCAACATAAACCTTTTGGCATTCCTCAATTGGTTTTATCCTTCCACTCAATGGAAGCACCTTCTACAGCAATAACTAAGAACTGTTCGACCAGACCCGGAGATCCACACTATTTTGTTCCTTCGATGACTATGGGCTTTTGTACGAAACAATGCTCCACAGTGTATAGGAACCATCTCCTATAAGCCTTAGCCACACCTTAAGAAAACCCGTATTTACAAGTCTTTTCTAGGCCCTATTGGTTGATGTGAACATCAGTATAGAGAACTTCAAAGAGTCTTATGTCAGGAGAACAAGACCATCTCAGAAGACATATGGAATTACATTGTACCTATTGCATAAGATAATTATAGCCTTGCACCAGAAGCCAAAGAAGCACTCAGGGAATTCGAGCAGGCAAGGCCATCTTCACCACATGAGCAAGAAATGACAGATGCATATGACCCTGCACAATCATCTCAAGGCCCTTATGTCCAATAGTGGGCCCTCTCTTTCAAGAACCCTATGATCAAGGACCTCTGTCCTTATCCTTAAGAATGGACACCTCCTATTATGCTCAACCAGCTAATTGGCCTCAGCCAAATTTGCCTGTCGACACTCCATAATCCTCAAGGAATCATGAAGATGCATCTTCATTAAGAGACACACACATGTGGAATACTCGGAGCCCCTCTGATATCCGACTTGTAGAACTTGAGCAGAAATACGAAAAACATCTTCTTGTAGAAATACATAGTTATGATGACTTAGCTTATGACTACAATACCCGTGACGGAAGAGACCGTTGACTGTAGCAAGTTATTGTAGCAATAGGCTAGGGATATCACTATTCATATCACCTAGAATAATTCCCGACTGGATTTTCTAGAGCCTCTGTCTGTTTTAGGATCCGTAACCTTGGTCTTCGTTTGCTTGTGATCTCTTAATACCTATAAAAGGCAATGAGGATGTGATATGTTGGGCAGAATCTCTTGAGGTAAAGTAAATGCTTGTGAAAATTCTCGACATCTTTTTAAACACTTCTTCTTTTCCAGCCTGGTAGAATCTTTTGAGAAATGCAACTCGAATAGTTGGAAATGTTACTATCCTGACATCTCTGAGTGTCTCGAGGCTTTAAATTAAAATTCTAAGTAGTTTTCTGTTAAAAGGCTGTACCTGAAAGATTTGAATAAGAGATTCGCCTATCGTTGAAAGGCATACCTACAAAAAACTGACTCCGTTTTATTTGGTTTTAAGCCTAGGTCCATCGGATTTCTCCCGTCATTGCTAATTATGAATTTTCCTAACGTGGGTAAGCCGTCTTCAATAAATTGAAAATGTGGACCGCGGGATGTATGAAAATTTATCCGGGATATAATTTATAATGGAAAATTTCTTTTTGAAAGATATTTTCCCTTCTTTTTTTTTCTCTCTTTGGGGGTATGGTTTGAAAGAGAGGCGTGGCGGTCGATGGAATTGAAAGTGGCGTAGGATGCTTATTAACTTTTAGTGGGGCTGATTAGGACAGGGTGACGATTCCGAGGGACCATTTTGATCGGATTTTTGGACATGGCTTCGAGCACCGCTGCGTCACTCTACACGTAGTCTTAGCATGATGGTTTTGGCCACTTCTTCTTGTAGCCTTACTTAGTTTCATGTCCCGGCGAAGATTTATTTATTTATATATTTATTTATCATTAACTCATCCGAGATATTATTCATCTCAAAATGTTCTATATAGATCCAAGTTCGAAAGCAAAACTTATCGGTATGTAAAAATATGCTTTTGCGTTTTTTACATGTGGTTTATAGTTCGATTCATTATTACTCCCTTCATAATTTTAATAGTTTGTTAAGGGTCACTCTTTGTCTTATGTCTCCGCAATTGCTCTCCACCCCGGTGTCATACCAGGTCGTGACATTCGTGCTCTCTTAATCTATACGTCCGTGGATGCATTAGAAGCAACACGTTCGACGGTGAGGAATCTCTCGATTTCGCAAAATGGTCCCCGTCCATCTTCCATCTTCGATGTTCCTTTTTTTTACCTTTGGGTCTTGTCCTATCGTTGCTTCACGCCTCAGAAGACCCCAATCTCAGACAAGGTCGCCCGAGCACGCGAGAAAAGTATCTTTTGGTGTTGAACCAAAATTGCTTTCTAATGCGACGATCCGGATTCCTTCATGCGTAGATATAAATTGATGTTCACAATTTTTGAGTGGTTCATACTCCGTGACAGCGTCGAATGGGAATGGAGGCACGTGATTAGCGCCCTAAACAAAAAACTATTTGGTCGGCATTTCATGTTTAATCATGTTGTGTCGAGCTTATAATGTAATTTTGGTTATCTTCGTCACTTGCTTGAAATCCTAGGACGATACGCTTGCTAAATGCATCATGTGGCATAACCGGATGTGTTTGACACATTTAAGAAACGGAATTGCATGCATAAATATGTGGGAAAAAGAGCCTGTTTGGACATTTATAAAACAAGTCGAAAATGACAATCTATTCCAGTACGAATACATCTATTTATACCGACAACACCATCGGTCTTGACTTAGTATTTACTATGTTTACATTAATTTAGGCAAACATTTATGTTTACAACTTTACACGTGTTGCTTGACTTTTCAAAATCAAATTACAAAGCATCTCTTTCATTTCTAAATTTTCGAGATTGATATAAATGACATGTTATGTATAGTAGGTGGGCAAATATTCTTTGCGAGCGATTCATTTTATGCCTCAGCAAAATTCTTTTTTCCCTTGATCGAGCGAGAAAAACGCTTGAATGGTATCATCATTTGGGCACATGAGTGGAAGGATAATTGCGGTCAATATCATATTCTCATTTGTGCGGTAATTGCGAAAAACAAGGGGCGCCCCTTTTTGACTCGAAACGGCTTTGTTCTCACCCTTTTTCGCGTTCTAAATTGATGGGCCCCTTAGAAACCGCAACTCGTCATCCATTGGACATGATATGGTCCTAAAGATGAAGTGATGGTCGCTCGAGATAATCCTCACGACCCTACCGTTTATGATTAACTAAAAAACGATATAATTTAACAAAGTAAGATTGGACCGAAGAAATTAAGTGAAATAAGCCATTTATATCATCAACTTTACAAGAAGGTTGTTTTCATGTTTTCGTTTATTTTGTGAAGAATGAACAACTTGAAAATATCTTCCTAATAATAATTGTTTATATTACTAGAAATAATTACTCAATAAAAAAATATTTTCATTATCGACATCAATTTATATCTATATATTTCCAAGAAAGATAATAATATATCTTCCGTCTGTTTATTTTTGTCGGCGATATATTTACGATTTCAAAATCAAGCGTGTCTCTCAGTCTAAATACACATTTCTTTGTAATTTCAAGTGAGAGGAGACCCTCGGTTGCCTAATCATAGCCCAAGAGCACTGAAACATCGAATTCACGTTATGGGTATCCGATATTTTGAAAAATTAGTTCTTTCACATGTCAAATTGCATAGTTTTCGTCCTAAAATTGGGGGAATTCGTTCGGAGGGTTTCTTCTCGTTAGTCTCTACATATGATACGTGCATTTGCAGGCACAGAGCCTTAATGGAGAAGTAGACACAAAGCCATGGCTGGCAAAGGGGCCCACTGGGGCTGCTGCGTGGCTCCTCTCCGATGACACGTGACCGAGTGGCTGGCAACTTCTGGCGAGATCTCGCGCCCCTGGCACTCCCCACGTGGGGTCTTCAAACGTACGTGCCGCTGCATCGCCACCTAGAAGTCGGGGTGCGGAAGCCACATTTTTCCGACAACATATTAAAGTAGTGTTCTCGCAACATCGTGTCGTGTCGTCAATCGCAAGGGATGTCCGGACCGACGAGCAATCGGCTACTTGCCACGTGAAATCACATGAAATTGGCTCGCTCCGATCCATTCCGGATCAAGTCTCGACATTGCAATGCATACGAACTTCGCACGTTGGGATCCCGGGATCCAAGCCCCTCTCCCTTACCGCGTCGTTTCGGCCCCTTCCTTTTTTTAAACGAAGCCCCGATCTGATGCTCCGAGAATATGCTTTGCGCCGCGGTTCCGACGCATCAGATTGGATCCGGATTTGGGATTTTGACAGGAATCGGATCTTATTTTATTGAATCTGGATGATGCCAGTGGTTGCGTTTTTCACTCGTCATCGAGATTCTCCTCGTCCATTGGTGATTTGTCTTTTTGCTTATGAGAATTTGAGTCCGTATGCACATCAATACATGTCCATCCGAATCGTAGAAGCGTCGCGAACGAGATGGATCCACGAGGGGCGGGCTATCAAGATCTGAAAAGCTCATGGGCCGTGGAACTATTACGTGTCGAATTCGTATGGGTTCAGCTTATGGGACGTTGGGATTTTCATGGACGATCGAGAGATTCTGAGGCCAAAAAGATGCGATTCTGAGGCCTTCTCAGCTGTACAGATCTTTCGATCTCGGTTGGAGAGCGATGCCCATTAGATGCTCGATTAGCCTCCATTCTGATTGAGTTGAGATCTGAACTTTTAAACCTCCGAAGCTTTTTCTGATTAACGCAGATTTTATTTTGGAAAGGCCAATGTCAGTGGCTCGATCCGAGCTTGTTGAGGGTGTGGTGTTCGTGGCCGCTCGGGTCAAGCGCACGTCAACATAGGCTATAGGGGTATTTACAGATTTCATATTTTTATTATTTTTTTGTGATTTCTAGATGGCGCCATCTCAAACACCCTTAATGTCTATTTATGGTAAAATAGATAACGTGTACTCATGCTAAGATAGATAGATGGTACCTGTAAAGCTCTTTGAGGGTTCAACTACTCAATCCTCCTATTGCGATAATTCTTGTTTTACATAACCGGCACCGTTCATATATACAACTAGGTCCATTTTCTTATAAATAATCATGCCAATTATGTGTGCGCCTTTAGGGTCGGGGTGTCGTGAGCTTGAGTTAGTTTGTGTACTACTTGTTGTCAAGGATAATAAATGTGGCATGGGCCTTTGAAGTGGGTCAAATATTTGGACCATGGCATTTAGATTAGAACTTGAGTTGGACTTGGGTTACAATAAAAGACTTTGGAATGTGGTCAACACTCGAATGTATGAAAATCAAAAACAGGTGAATGCCCTAGATGGGCCTCGCGCAATTTTATGGAACTAGATGAGCAGATCGAGTTCATCGAGAGATCGCATCATATGGTGAACAGTGGAAAGGGTGTTATCGAGGACGGCATCGGAGAGACTGTTTGTACCCTGTGCGAGCAGACGACACAATTGATTGCGCAAGTTGTCGAACTAGATGTGACCCACTGAGGGTCGAACCCAACTTTGAGATGGGTCGCCAGAAGGAAGAACTAAGGACTTGCTCTGGAGGGAAGGATTCTAAGCAGCTTGAGATTTTTTCGATTGACATGCAGCAATACTCCGGGGCGTGCAAGACCAAGGTAGTGATAGCTTTCATGTATCTCTCGGTTGATCCAAAGCTATGGGGGACGACCAAGAATGGCAAGATCGACAAGGTCACGCATATGCGCGATTTCCGGACACTGAATCTGGACATTTGAGACATGTCTGGGCCAGACGGGCTGTACTAATTCTTAGAGGGAGGCCTGAGGCCGTGGGCGGGCTGTACTAATTCTTAGAGGGAGGCCTGAGGCCGTGGGCCAAAAAAGCTTGATTCACTATATTGGATCGAGAAGGAACACAAGAACTTCAGCACTTCCAACTTGGAGGGAAAACCTTGGGGAATATACAAAAGACTTTAAGTTAAAGAGATTTTTTGAAACACAAATTATGTTTGTTAAATTATAATCTGAAAGTCCATTATGAAGTACCTTTGAGCAAAATAATATTTGGAAAAATTATATTTACAAAAGACTTTTGTGATAAAAAAAAAATCGATCAAAAGAACAAAAAAAGTTGGCCAATGAAGGGCATGCAGCTGTTGGTAATCAAAATTTGTTGCTGGTGGCCGACATATGAGGTTGAAAGACCTTAGGTGGGCTTTGGAGACAACTAGTGAAGGCCACTTGGGGTCGGGCAATTGCCGAAGACCACTGTTGAGGGTTGTTTGGGATCAGGCGACCTCTAGCAAGGGTTGCACGACCCCAGCAAGGACTGCCTGGTTGCATGACCTCCATGAAGGGCCGCTTGAGGTCGTGCAACCAAGTGGCCCTTGCGAGGGTTGCAACAATCCCAAATTTGGGTCTCACAGCCTCTGTGAAGGCCACCAAGGTTGCGACGAAGGTTGTGTGACCTGGATGTGGGGTTGTTGTGACTTGCCAAGGTCGTGCAACTGGCTCGTGATGGTCGTTGGGGTAGTTGCAACCACGCCGGCCTCTCTCTAGCCTGTCATTGACCCCTTGCTGCCATGAACAATCACACCAGCCGACTCAATGAAGAAGATTATAAACAATGATATCATGAGGGTAAAATAAAAAAAACAAAAATTAAGTGAGAATAGTTTTGGAACAAAATTTTTAAATTAAATGGGTATGCCTGAGAATGTTGAAAAAGCTTGATCAAAACAAACTAGGGCAGGCTTTCAGCCTTCTGAAAGCTATCCTTTAAGAAATGAGATTTCAAAAAAATTTGCCAAACATCCATTATTTATCCCAAGGGGCTTTGTTTTCCCAAATGCAATTTGAGTGGAGACAAGTCATTCAATCTGACCAAACTCAAGCTCTGAAGTCCCAAAGAAGCAGCAGTGGATCTAGCGAGGGATTCACACCTAGATTTGATCATTACCAGGAAAATGGCAAGACCCTTGTGAGCGGGTGCAGGCAACCGCTCGCTTGATTCATATGCAAAACCGCACGGAGTTGCGGAACATGTTAAATGTGCAGTGCGCATGATGCAGAAAGTTCACACGATCTTCAATCATTCGATTCTATTTCCATTTTGCTGTCAATCTGATAATGGTTTCAATCTCTTTACTCTCTCCCTCTTTTTTTTTTTTTTTTTTTGGGGTTTGGGGGGGAGCGCGGGCGCTGGGATGCTTAACTACAGCTTTGCATAAACCGTAGGTGAAAGAAAAACAACTCAATCGTCCATTGGAAATGCAAACACTCAATTATCCTTATATAGAAACGACTATCGTCATCCTCTTTTTTCATGTAAATCATACAAGAGATTAACACGACTTACAAATCACACCCAAAAGTAAAATTATATTACACCCGTGCGGGTCCGGTTCGCTATGCTTTCCGCAATCACAGTCGGGAGCACAACATCCATCCAACGGCGGACGTTCGCTCTTCATTCATCGGTCACCGATCGATCACTCGTCGTCGTCGCCGTCGTCGCCGTAGACGTGGCACTCATCAGTCTCGGGATTGTCCCCGCAGAAGGACTCGAGGGGATCCTGGCGCAGCACTTCCAGCTTGAGGCGGAGGTGGGCCTTCGCCTGGCTCACCTCCTCCACCTCGTCCCACGCCACCCTGCACTCTGCCGACGCCGCCGCCTCCTCCCCCTCGCACGCCTCCTTCGCCTCCGCCACCTTCTCCTCTATCATCTTCCTCAGCCGCCTCTCCCTCATCTGGGTCCCCCTGTACTTCGCCCCGCCGCCGCCGCCGCCGCCGCCCCCCTCCCGCGGCCCTCACCGCCGCTCGCGGCCTCTTCTCCAGGCGGCGAGCCGCGACGCCGAGCGGCCCGATCGCGCTCGGGGGAGGGTCGGCCTCGAAGAGAACGATGACGAGAGGTTGAGAGGCGTGAGCGATGAGGATGCCATGGCGATGAAGAAGAGTGAAGTTGATCACTTTGATGACGGAGGTGAATACAAGGTGGTGGCTTCTCTCTATCTCTCTCCTCCATTCCTCGTCTCCTCCGTCGTCGATCCGAGGAACGACAAAAAGAAGTCTAGAAACAGGCCCATCCGGAAAGAGCGAAGCCCAATAACGATCCATCAATGCCCGAGCCCACTACTGCCAACGGTTCTGAGAAACCCCTGAAGCTCCCCCCCATTTCAAAACATTTGAAAATCTCTCTCTCTCTCTCTCTCTCTCTCTCTCTACCATTCTCTGCAAGTTCACAGGGGACGACGCTCAACATCGCCAATGGAGGACGCTCAGATCCAGAACGTGGACCCGGAGACGGCGTTCCTGGCCTCGAAGCGGCAGACCGGCAACGAGTGGGAGCTGTTCAAGGAGAACGTGCGCCCCCTGAAGAGAGGCCGCAACGTCGGCCTCCTCAACGACGCCCTCAGGTCCCACGCCGACAACCACCTCAAGAAATCCCTCCTCGACAAGCGAAGGTCGCTCCCTCCAACTCTCGCCTCGCGAAACCCTCTTTTCTTCCTTCGATTCCCCTCTTCGAGCCTCGCGGCGTCGTCGTTTGGGGTTGTTTAATCGTTGGGTTCTTTCTAGGAAGCTGATCGAGGCGATTGACGATTACCAAGGGGACGATCCTCTACAGGCATGGCTCGAGTGAGTTATCATCCACTTTTCCTCGATAGTGCAGCCGGTCTTTGTTAAGCTTCTTTAGGGCGGTTCAATTTGAGCGCTCTTTAATGATTTTCGAGAAGCTCGTCGCTTCAATTCGTGCTTGACCGTTGTTCTTGATTGTACGATCAGCTGGTATGTTAGCCGAGGTCTAGCTCCGAGAGCTGAAGCAAATAATGGTTCCTCCAACTTATTGGGAAATCATCTTGTTTCTTTCTCGTTTCCGGTGGCTTAGGAGTCGCGGACCTTGTGATTACTGGGGCCGTGCCATTGGAGGATTGAAATCTTTTGATTAAATTGTAGTTTTGAAGCTTCGAAGATTTATAGCATATGTGGCAAATGGGAAGGGCTTATCTGCAGTGGTCTTTATTTTCTTTTTGACTGATTTTTGAAGGTGCATCAAGTGGGTTCAAGAGTCGTTTCCGCCAGGTGGTGACTGCTCGGGACTACTCGTGATATATGAGCAATGTGTTCGTGCTTTTGGCATTCGGACCGCTACAAAGACGACCTCCGCTATCTTAAAGTTTGGCTGGAATATGTAAGGTTCTCATCACCAGTGATCTGTTGGCTTTTTGTGCATGGACTACTGCATGTTTCAATGGCTCTTCTTGCAAAGGATCGGATTCATCAGTTGATAAGGTGCTTGACTGGAATTTTACTGCAGGCTGACAACTGCAGTGATGCAGAAGTTATATACAACTTTCTGGATGCCAATGAGATTGGGAAGCCTCATTCTCTGTTCTACATATCTTATGCTTTGTTCATGGAATCCAACAATAAGATTAAAGCGGCTAATGAAATTTTGAATCTTGGCATATCGAGGTAAATAATTCTGTAGTTTTAGTATGCAGGATATGCCATCTGCTCTTTTAGGCTATTTGATTTAGTGAAGGCAATTAGCCAGTAAAGAAAGAATCTTCTGTTGTAATAAGGTTGCATGTGCTCTTTGAAAACCATCTAGAGTGGCAATACTTATAACCGTTGAAAGAATCTGGCTCAAGTTCTGTGCACCATTATTCAAAAAGCACCTTCTTTTAGGCAAAATTTTTAGAATCAACATCTCTAGACTGCTCATTCGATGTTAAAATTAAAGAAGGCTGATTGTGGTGAGCCTTGCAGTATACTTTTGGGGATTATGTTATAACTTCAAAAGTAGAGTTATGCATGTCTTATTTTGTTACCTATCTTCTTATTCATGTACTTGACAAAATTTCCCCATTTTGAACTCAGGTTCATTATTTCACATCTGTCACTTGCATAAAGTTTTGACTGTTTTGTTCTGCATTTTTATAGGAATGCTCAACCATTTAAAAAGTTGGAGGACGCTTACAGAAAGTTTTTGGCACGCTCAATGAGAAGACCAGCAGCTATAGATGTATGTAGCATCTCATCAAGAACTTATCAAACAAAGTATTTTACTCCAGGTTTCTTATGTCTGTCCTTGCATTGTCTAGGAGGAAAAGCTGGAGAATGGGCAGCCGGCACGGAGTTTTGGAACTGTCCTGGCAAAAGGAGAAAACAGTAAGCCGCATTTTGTTTTTTGCTGCTATTGTACGTAACTTAATTTAAAGCCATCATCTTATGGTTTTGTAGCAAGGCAGGCTGCATTGAGTTTCGATCTTGCCAACAGGAAACAGAAGGCTGAGAGGTGTGTTATTGTTCATTAACTTGGCCACACTATTTCCATATTTTCCTGTTTAGTTTGGGAATTTGGTGCGGATGGAAAATTTCCATGCTATCAAGTGTGGAAAGGCAGATCTTGCAGAATTTTAAGTTTTCACCCTGTTGGTTGTCATTTATCCTATGATATGTTTTCCCTTTCCAGTTGACGAGACAAAACTAAATCGAATTATAGTAGGAGGTTTTGGTGTAAATTACTCAACTTATGCTATGATGGCTTATATTTGTATAAGTTGTTATACAAGGTTGCTTTCCTAATTCCGCTTTTTCATTTTGTTACTTTTCTCAGGGTTCCATTGCCCATTTATAAGGATACGAATGTGGCTAAGTCCTCGAGTCATCAGCTTGATACATCAAAGAGGGGACTGAATTCCTGGAATAACCTTGGAGGTCGTGCAGAGAGAAACAAAGAGAACAATGCACAACCTGCTAAATGGACATCCTACAAGGTTTTACCTCTCTCTCTCTCTCTCCCCCCCTCCTTCCCCCAAAGTAAACCTCAGATACATATTCCAGAATTTTCTAATTCTTTCAGTTTCTTCATTTCTTTTCAACCCCTAACATTTATACCATTTCTTTCTTTCAGATACCCCAGAAACTTGGGCAGAGGACTGGAGTGGCAGCAGCTGGTACATGTATAGAGGTGTTTGTCGATGAGGAATGTGCAGAGTGAGTGACTTTTGATTTAGAACCATGTTGCATCTGCAAATAAATTAGTGTATCATTGAACATTTTACGCTTTTTCGATGTTAGTTGTGAAACAATACAGAAATTGGTGGCGAAGGTATCCAATTTATACATACCCGTCTTGCTTCACAAAGAAAAACTTATGACACGTGATAAAAAACCCTTGACCAGAATGGGCAAAGATGGAGGCAAACCATCAACCTTGGAGCTCAGGCAAGGCGATGGCAAGGACCTTAAAAAGTAAGTCATCACCGCAATGGTGGTTGCAGAGTCGATCCCATTCCTAAGTTATTCTGCTGACTTGTGCTTATCCTGTCGCATTTTGCCTAGGGAAACGGAGCTACTGAGGGAGAACCCATTGCGCAATTTCCCTCCCAACAGTCTTCCCAGGTGATCTGATCGGAACACCTGAGGCTTGTTGTAAACTATGCATATGTTGGGGTCAGCTTTTACCTCTAAGGCTGATCCAAACACGCCATGCCCTTAAGAAGGATTCTCGACATCCATTTTCGATTTGTGTTTCCTTTTCAATGTTTGTAACCAGTCGAGCAAACCAACATCTGTGCTGCTGCAACATGAAGTCTGTTGTCATTGTTGCATTTGGCTTGGTGGAGAGGATGTTTAGCCCTCCTCCACATGTTGCTGTATTCTTGTGACTAGGACCGGTGTTTTGAATTGGTTTTAACGCAACATGCTCCATTTTATTCCCCTTCTCATTTGATCAAGGATGTATCGTTGTTCTCATATCTACTTATAGTGTGAATGGGGATATTTCGTTCATACATATTTAAGTCGTGCCCATTGTGAGATCGATGCCATTCATGTTACCAACGAAGGACTGGAAGAGCTTGATAAATCACTCCTCTTGTCCCTTGCCTTCTTGTTTAGTGCATTGCGCGAAAAGGATTTGAAACAAAAATGACTAAGAACATATAAGAGTAGCTAGGTCTACGATAACATTGTACAGACTAATATCCCACACGGTGCACTGGCGGTGACCATTTGTGTTCGGGTCGGTTCGTGCCGCAAGATGTCATAAGCTGCTGGAGTAACTTCGTTGCTCACGTTAAGACTGAATCTCTTTGAACTCGAGGCCGAAGGCTACAGTGGGCTCCAAATAAATTGGGCCTCGTGGGCCTCATCTTGCCAAGTGGGCCGGCTTCACTTTAACGTAAATTTTTTTTTAAAAAAGGTTGATGCATCCTACGGCCACGATGCCTCACACGCTTGACGCGGGACTCCTCTTAAATACGCGTCCCTTGCTTCGTGCTCGTCTCCCTTTTAATCCACTCGCGCACAAAACCAGCAACTCCCCCACCCCAACCCCTCAAAAAAAAAAAAAAAAAAAAAAAAAAAAAAAAAAAAAAGGAAAAGAGTTTCGAAACTCGAGCTCGAGCCTTCTCGTCCTTTCTTCTCTGTCCAATCTGCAATTAGGGTTTGGACCTGCGCGCAAACCCTCGAAAACCACCGCAGCTCACCGCCGATGAGATAGCTCTGCTCAATCATACGTCACGGCAATTCCCTTCTTTCGCTTGGATTTCAGCTCAATCCGATCTCCGTTAGGGTTTTAGTCTTCGCGGAGGAACCAGACGATGGCGGAGCACTTGGCATCGATCTTCGGCACCGAGAAGGACCGCGTGAACTGCCCCTTCTACTTCAAGATCGGCGCCTGCCGCCACGGCGACCGCTGCTCCCGCCTCCACAACCGGCCGACCATCTCGCCCACGCTCCTCCTCTCCAACATGTACCAGCGGCCCGACATGATCACCCCCGGGGTCGACGCGCAGGGGCAGCCGATCGACCCCAGGAAGATCCAGGAGCACTTCGAGGACTTCTACGAGGACATCTTCGAGGAGCTGAGCAAGTTCGGCGAGATCGAGTCCCTCAACGTCTGCGACAACCTCGCCGACCACATGATCGGCAACGTCTACGTCCAGTTCAAGGAGGAGGACCAGGCCGCCGCCGCGCTGCAGGCCTTGCAAGGGAGGTTCTATTCCGGCCGCCCGATTATTGCCGATTTCTCGCCGGTGACTGATTTCCGCGAGGCCACGTGCAGGCAGTTCGAGGAGAATAACTGCAACCGGGGTGGTTATTGCAATTTCATGCACGTCAAGATGATCGGGAGGGAATTGAGGAGGAGGCTGTTTGGGAGGTACTCGTACCGGGGGTATCGAGGGGCGAGGAGCAGGAGCAGGAGCATGAGCCCTACTAGGCACAGGAGGGAGCATGATCGGCGTGAGAGGGACCATAAGGACCGTGATTACCGCGGCAATGGGAGGCGCGGAAGCGGGGAGCGGTACGATAAGCACGAGAGAGATGGAGGAGGTAGGAGGCGGCATGGGAGCCCGAGGAGGAGCCGCAGTCCGGTTAGGGAAGGGAGCGAGGAGCGTAGAGCCCGGATTGAGCAGTGGAATAGAGAGAGGGAAGAGAGGCAGTGATTTGAAAGTGAAGCTGGAGTTTGCATTTCGGTTCTTGAACTTGATGGTAACCATCCTAGGCTCGTGTGTTACTTTTCGTTTTCCTGTTAACATTCGAAAGCTGGAAGTCATTATGTGTTGAGTAAGGCAGTGGGAACTGTTAAGATGGTGCTTTAGCTCCGATTGGTAGATTTATAGTTAATCGTGAGGATTTCAGTTGTCGGGATAATCCTTAATTTGCGGGCATCAAGTACTTCGTGCTCATTTCAGCTGTCTTTGAAATCTCTGTTTTTTAGTCCTTTCTCCATGCTTAATCTGAGGAACTTGCTTGTTTACGAGTGACTGTCCATGCCAATGGTCGTTGGTCATGTGGAACCTATCTTCAATGAGATTATCACATTAATGTGGTTTATAGAGTTGGCCCATGTCTCTAAACCCATCTGACCCGGCTGTGATTGGTCCTATTTTTGCGTTCATCCTTACATATTGTTTTCTTTTCTTAGGTTTAGTTATGATTTTGGCACCCTGTTCGTGTGATTAGATGCTGTAATAATACTAACTCAACTGTATACACCATTGAATTTCTTCATGGATTCTTGGTTGAAAATTGGGATTGATCCTGTTGCATACATGTTGCAGCAATTTTTAGGTATCACCGGGATCTCAAAGTCGGTGCTTCATGGACAGAGTATCTTATTTCTTTCCTCGCCTTAACTTGACTTTTTCCCTTTTCCTTCTCTAATATCGTTTCACCCATCTTTTAGGGCCATTTTTGGTAGCTTTCAGAATTGGTTAGGTCAACTCAAGTTGGTTCAAAAAGGAGAGTCGTCCCCGGTATCTGCTGTATATTATGATCCTATATTCTTCCGATCTTGAAAATCTGATTTTGCAGGGCACAGAGTAACCTAGTGTTTTTTCTTAATACGACCTATCCTTGTTCGAGTTTCTGTCCCTCTGAATGTCACAGACAGGTTTTCAGGTTTTTGCTGCCGAGAATTGAATCCATTACAAGGAGCCCATATGAGTGCTGACTCTTTCTGTGTCTTTTAGCTGCAGTGCAGCAGTAGGATCGTTTTTAAAGAGGCCAAAAGCTATGGCGCAATTTCCCTCTACAAGTTAATAAAGTTATAACCTCCCTCTAACTAAAGCTGCAGAGACTGTTCACTCCATCATCTCGACAAATGAGGTTAATGGGCAGATGCATGTTGTGTTTTAGAATAGTCGGAGTTGGTTAATAAAGGTTGTGTGTGGAATACAAAAACCTCCTGGAGTGAGAATCTTCAGACTAATGATATCTTGAAAGGACAGGCATGGCGGAGCAGTAATCTGATTTTCCTTGCCTTTCCTCTCCTCTGGCCTGGACATCACTCGATCACCCAACCGGCATTTCTTTATTTGAAACATATATATGCAAATAAGGTTTTGCACTACTTTCCTACTTGATTGAAATGAATTTTTCTTAGGTAGTGAATGGATTCTAGAGGTTTGATAAGCTATTCTTCTTGCTGTTTAGCAAAATTCATTGAATGCCCATTTGGACGATATTTCACTACTGGGAAAGGCCTCTTGTGATTCACTGCCCACTGCGAATTCTTTTGAGAATTTTCAGTTTTTGCAAGTTTTTCTTTCTCTTGATCCGTCTGTCCCCACATAATTGGCCTCCTCTGTAGCAAAGCACCAAGTCCGCAGCATTTATAACCTCACTCGATTGTTTACAGTCATTTTCCTTGTGAGACGCCTTTTACAATTTGACAGCTGACATTGCCGAGGTATCTGTTGTCTTTCTTTGGGCATTGCTGGATAAGACTTCTGTCTTTTGCTTTTTCTTTTACTCTAAAACTTGCGGTGGACCAATTTTAACTTTTCCTTGTCTCAAAGACCTGAAATTTCGACAATATATAAATGTCGATATGTAAATTCACATGGGATTTTTGGATAACAATTGAGTTTGGATAATATTATAAATTTGGGAGGTAAAGGAAAAAAATGACTTTTTGCTTCTTTCTATTTTTCCCCAATGTGACTTGTTTGTCAGCAAGCCTTTGCTTAAGCTGACTCTACTCTTTCTTCGCGTGTGATTTCTCTCTTTTTAACTTCTGCGAAGGATGTCAAGTTGCCATTTTATGCTGTTGTTTCTGTTGGAAGTGCAATTCAGCAACATATCAAGAGATCATTTTGCAGGTCTTTGCTTGTTCTTGACTTGAAGCATTTATTCGTTAAGATTTCTGTGTTGAGTTTCTTCTGGCAAGGTTGGCGAGATATATTGGCATTTGGCAATAAAGCATGACTAACTTTCCTCCAGTTGGGATAGGTCGACATCAGTTTCTCTTCTAGCAGTTCACAGCTAGAATTTGAGCAATAGTCACTGGATTAAGTCCCTTAATCTTTGCGTTCATGAAGTCCTGATCTTTTAGATGCTATTTTGCCACATGTGAGTCGCAAGTCATTTCCCTCAGGATCATCTGTCGGACTGAGAAGCGTCTGCAACGGACGTAAGGTTGGAGTTTGAACAAGGATCAAAATGATGGTCTCTTTCCCTTCCGTAGTTAAAAATTGTCAGATTTTTCAGAATGCATAGTTTGAAGGAAAAGATGAATGTGCGGACGTTACAGTGTTATGGTGTCTAGATGGTTATTTCCAGCTGGCCGGACGACAATAGATGGTTGTGCAAACAGAAAAATTGAAGTGAGGTTATGTTCGACCATGTCGAAAATTGTCGATTCGTTATATAAAGCCCTTTGATTAATGTCATAGGAGAATGCAGCAGCGTTGTACGACTTTGCTCATCCACTTCCTTCTTCCTCGAGCACCTGTCTCCAACACTATACAACAATCCATGATCTAATTGTCAGTTATCTAATTTGTGCAACCCTGGATGCCGCACTCGAGTACGTTCTGCAGACCTTTATTGCGTTGGACATGAAATGCATAATGTGTAGGACGATGGACAATGTACTTGCACCAACCAACTTTTGAGATGTGGAAGATGGCATGGAGAAAGTCGAAAGTCAGTAATAGTTAATCGGGCTTAGCTCGGTCGGTTAGAATCCCCTCGTGAGAGTCCGGAGGTGAGGGTTTCGCTTGTCACATCTAGCATTCTGCCCCCTCAGATACGTTGACCCTCTATGTTATGTAGCATCGACATTGACACGCGACGCAACACGATATGACATGTCGACACGTCATTTCTAAAAAAATAGAGAATTCCGACACGTTTCAATACGTTATATATTAAATATAAAAATAAATAAATAATAATAAAAAGAGCATAGAATTAATTTATATTAAAAATATTAATCCAACATTTGTTAATATCATTCATTGTTTTAATTTGACGGAAATTGAACGAGAAATTCAAAATTGCAAACATGAAAGAGTAAACTTGAAGAAACATGTCATGTTTTCTTATACTTGTTGGAGATTAATGAGATTTCTTATAGTTCTAGATAGAGTTCGGAGTTCATGATATAGACTAGCTTGGAGCTCCTCTGCAAAACAAGGTTCGAGAAAAATAAAAATCCAAGATAAGAATTCGACCAAAAGAAAAGGAAATCACTAAATTTGCCATGGAAATTGTGAGAGATAACTCACATGCCAATAACATAGATCAAAAGAGAGAACTCACAAGCGATGCTTGCGAAAGGCGAGAAAGAAACAAAAAAAATTATAACTTTAAGTATGTGGGGGCAATGGAATGACACCCACGAGAAAATGGGCGTCCCATCGTCACTCAAGGTAAGAATTTTCTTTTTTCCCCTTATTTTTGTTATTTTCATATATTTACATTCTGACCACTTCAAGTATTTAAAATTTTTAAAATTGACCCCGTGTGTGTCGGAATCGTGTGTCGAAATTTCAGATTCGCGTGTTGGGAAGAGTTCACCACGTGTCAGATTTTCCGACACTTGTTAACCGCGTGTCGGACACGACACGAAAGCTTCCGGAGAGTGTCAGTGCTTCTTAGCCTCTATGTGCCTATATCAAATCCATCCCCAATGGACTCATCTCGATCCTACCTCGATGCCGTGGTCGGGATGCTGCTGCAACACCTGGGGACGTTACCCGACGCAACGAACGGTTACCGAAAAAGGATGCTGTTTTTGTACGTGGCCATTGCGTATGTATGAAGTATATCCTGAGGCTATATTTGACCAAAAAAATGAAAATGAACGACCTTCGTGTTGCGCCGTCTATGGTAATGGATGTTTGCTCAGTCTGAGAGGCTGAGCAAGCAATGGTTGGGCAGTTTTTACATGGGTGAATTTTACTTGATTATACGTATCTTGACCAACAAGGATTAAGGACCTCTTTGCAAACGACAAATTTTTGCTCTGCTGTCGGAATCTAAAATTTTATCCAAATTTGGAAAGATTACAGACACATCATAAGGGAATTTGCGTGCGAACATTTGTATGTTGGGAAAAGTTCAAGTGTTTTCAGTTATGAAAAAATTTAAGTACATCCATTGCAAGATTTAAAGTAAGAGGCAACAGATAAAAATGTATACATGCATGTCCTAAATAACATGGAATGCAATCAAATGTAAAATATATGGGTCTAATAAGAACTATAATGTTTTCCAAAGTTGTACTTCCTTTGTTGGGCTCAATGCAATGGCAGAGAATTAACGCGAATTCATGGCTCTCATTTGGCATGTATACGTAAATTCATGGCTCTCATTTGAATTTTAATATTTTTAATTGCAAAAAATTAATTTTATTTTTTATATTTTTTTAAAAAATGTATTTTTAAAAACGTAAATTGTGGGCTGCAAGCGAGGTACAACAAATGTAGCTCTTTGTTTACACTTAAATGTAAGTCAAAGTATTTCTTTTGCCTTTTCCACTGTGAACTATTATCATAGTTTTTTAAAAGATTATAAAAATAATTTCGACTACTTCATGTGCCCACGTTCTACATTTTACGAAATTTTAAAGTATTTTTGATTAAGGAAAGATTTAAAACGAACTATTTAAAACTTCATGGTCCCTATATTTTACGAAATTTTAAAGTATTTTGATTAAGGAAAGATTTAAAACGTTAAAATAGGTCCCAACACTCCAAGCATTTTGATCGACTCTCTTTACTCAAAAGAAGAGATATCTAGTACTATACGCGATGAGAGATGGAAATGAGTTAACCGAAAAAACCACGCGATGTTGACTCATTCACAGTCCATACGCCTTTTCAACTTCCGTTTGCTGTTTGTCTGCACATTTCGTCAGTTTTTCAATTTCTTAATGAGTTATCCAAATTGCATTAGTCTCTCGGGTCTCAAGTCAATCGGATCGGATAAAACCGCATTTGTGTTTACCAGATAATTAGCAAACTCGCACGCGCATGGCTGCCAGGCTGGCATCTTAGAACGGGGTACAAACTTTGAAATTTCAAAGAAATCCGTCCTTCCTTGCCAATTTCCGAGAAGTTTCCAATTCCTTGCCCTCGAAGTAATCACGCACGCGCTTTTTTCCAGCCCTCTTCCTTCTTAAATTTCCAGTCTCAAACGAAGACAAAAGCATTTCTTTCCCTCACTTTATTTTTTATTTTATTTTTATTTTCTTCTTCTTCTTCTTCTTCTTCTTCTGTTCTAATGGAGAATCCAGGTATACCAGGAGATGACTTAGCGTTGGAATTCGATTTCCAAAGCCTGTTCGACGAATTATCGCCTGATGCCGCGGGCCTTCTCGACGCCAGCGATGTCGATGCTTCGTCTCCGGGATCGCTGTCTTCGTGGATCGGCGAGATCGAGGGCATGCTGATGAAGGACGACGACGAAGCCGTCGCCGTCGAGCCGAGTCAGGAGGTCTTCGATCGCTTCTTCGCCGGCTTGCTCGTTGATTCCCCCGAGGGCGGACTGGCCGCGGCGACCGACGGCGCGAGCGACAAGGAGTCCAATTCATCCGGCGGCGGCGGCGGCGGCGAACGGGATGAGAAGCTGGTCGCCGGAGATAACGAGTTTTCCGAGGACGCTGATGATGATGATCCCGTCTCTAAAAAACGGAGAAGGTACCAGTAATTCGTGCGTGTGGCTCTGTTTCGACTGTGGACGCTACTATGCGAAGCTGCTGTTGGTCGTTTGTCCTAAGTATATTTCTCGTACTCTGTTCGGATAACAATAGTCTTATTCTCATGGCAATATTCTCTGAAATCATTTGAATTGATCTTATGCTATAGCTACTGCTTCAACACTGGATATGATTACCAAGAACCATGTAATTCATCGTTTGATTCTATGAGCTAGTTTCCTAATTTGAGTACTTGTTATGTGCTTCCGTCGGGGAAGAATAATTAGATCGCGCTGAGAATTACCGTCTGTGTATTTGAAATTGCATAGTAGGTGATTCCTCATGATTCTGAGGGCTTGTGGGGGGATTATTTCAGGCAGCTCAGGAATAAGGATGCGGCGGCTAGGTCGAGGGAGAGGAAGAGGACTTTAGTGAAAGAGCTGGAGATGAAGAGCAAGTATCTGGAGGGGGAATGCCGCAGGCTGGGGCGGTTGCTCCAGTGCTTTGTGGCTGAGAATCAAGCTCTGCGTCTGAATTTGGAGAATGGCGGCGCATATGGTGCTACCGTGGACAAGCAGGAGTCTGCTGTGCTCTTGTTGGGTACGTTTATGCTTGTACTTTCGATGCATGTGGAAATATATATTATCGTTCTTAGCTCCATGATAGGTAACTCTTCATTTAATTTGTGGAGTGCACGCAATCCAAAAAGCTGCCGACTGCAGTCTTGATTACAATATTTAACAGCGCACAACAGTTTGAAGTTAATGCCTTTTGACAACAAGTCATCAAGGGCTGCGGAAAGATAAAATTTTTAGTGAAGTTGAAACTGAAAAAGAAATCTTCAGTTTTGGGTCTTTTCTGTCTCCAACAGATGTTGTCTGTAAATACGAATCTTAGCTGAAACTTGAAAATTGAGTTTTACTTACAGTAATCTTGGCATGAACAAAAATGAGTTAGTGGATGCGGGTCAGTTTGTTGTTTCTAGATTTATGAAGAAGCATGATTCGGCAGACCCTTCTGCAACAATCTGCCATTAAACTGACTTCTTACATCTGCATTTTGTATTGGCAATTACTTCCAAATTGACATGGAGGATCTATTTTATACTCGTATTAGGATCTAACTTTCCCTTTCTCTTAATTTGATGCATATTCAGTTAACTACTTCTTTATCTTCTTGGTTACTAAGGGGGTAATTAGAAATTGTCGACTGTTCAGTGCGTAAGAGTGTAGGATCTTTGGCTAGAGTGGAAGTGCTCATGTTTTCAGTTTGGAATCTCTTCTGATATTAGCTTAGAGAAAAGGCCGATTGAGGGAGAAAGGGTAAAACTAGAAGAGCACAGCGAAGATGGGGAGTTGGAACAGAAATGGAGGATAAGTGCTTAGAAGTTAGGATTCGGTAGACGGTTTGTACACCTACATATCAAGTAACGCACGCATTTTATTTTGTTCTCATTTTTTTTTTTTTTTGGTTGTTGTTGCAGAATCCCTGCTGTTGGGTTCCCTGCTTTGGTTCCTGGGCATCATGTGCCTGTTTACCCGGCCCGTGTCTCTCCAACCGTGTCCGGTGGCTCTGCCACCGGAAAAAGTCGGAGAGAAAGATCTGAGAAGCTGGGCTCCAAGAGGAGTAAGAGGTCACGCGTTTGAAGTATCGACAGCACATTCTTTCGTCATGACCAGGAGATGCAGAGCTTCAAGGACAAAAATGAAACCATGTCATCTCGTTCCTCGAGCTTTGGCACGAGGTGATCTTTCGTTCGTGGGATGTGTCACTTTTGATGGTCGTCATCTAGAAACCAACCTAAAAGAAGCCGTCCGGGCTCTTGCTTAGTTTAGTTTTCCTGTTGGGTTTTTGTAAATGGAGTGACTTGAGATTGCCATATCGATGGCTACTGTTAGTATAAACATATCCTGCCTCATCTTGGTTTGTCCGAGCTACCGGCATCGTGCTATTTAAAACTCTTATGCAGAGGGTAATTTTATGAATTCAAGAATTCAAAGACACAGAAGAACGCTCCTTTTCGGTGGCATGCTAGATTTCGTCACTCGAATTACCTTTAAAAAGGTAACTACGCATTTTCAAAGATTTGCTCATTCGAAAACCAGGGGAAACGTGGGTTGGCGAGCCGCAAAACCATGGATTACTAGCGAGCTGCGGATAAATGCCAGTCTCCTGTTTGTCTTTGACAACTCTGACAATAGAAAGATTAAAAAAACTCAAATCGACATTTTCTGTTTCTCGATGAACAATCAAACGCAGCTAAACATTTCACGATGACGCTTGTCATATAATAAGATGGGCAATTTGCTAGTCTCGTTAGCCACTTCCTAATGAAATTTAATAAGGGAGTATATGTCATCTAAAGACAAGACAGGGAAAAGAAAAAAACAGTATCTGCGAATGTTCGGCTTGATATTCGATTGATCATGTTGACCCGCGTGATTATGAATTGCTGTTGCCATTATCAATTGGCCCTCGGTTTTACTTGCATTGCATCATAGCCTCGGATGAAAACACGCGACATCTCGTGCAGCATAAATCGAAGAAGATTTGCTTTCTTTCGCTTTTGCATGAAATAATACATCCAATCCAACGTATCAATTTTACACGAAAAGTGGCTGAGTTAGTTTTTTTTTTTTTTTTTTTAATACACTCCTTCATCCTCGCAATCTTGTGTAATCTTTGATAATTGAATTGTTCATTTGGATGATTGGTATTTTTACCGGATTCACTATGAGATTAGTAAGATTTCTAATAAATTCTGAAATTTATGTTTCATTAAATGGAACCCGAGGACATCTTTTGGAGTGGAGAGTACCAAATGTGGGGTGAGTGACACCACTGGCGTTTTTTCTTCCTCGATGCCTTTTGTTTGTGATAATACAATGGGCTCACCTGTGGAAAATACCAGAATATCCTCCTGCCCTGGGATATTCCCACGGGCATTTTCCTTTACAAATATCTCCCCCTTCATTCTTTCTTTTGAGAGGTCTCGTTTTCAAACAGTGTAAAGAACGCGCACGCGTCATCAAAATTAATCCATAAGTTTAAAAAGTCAAATTTCACGAGATGTGACCGTATATATATTTACATGCACTAAATCTTTATTTAATCGCAATCGATGCGCTTTTCAAATTGGGATCTGATCAAGTCTCATTTGATATACCAGTCAGGTGCTCGAATCAATCAAGAGGGTCAGATAATCTGCTCAACTTTTCTCTTCTTTCCTTTTTTATTTTAAATCGATGAAATTCGTTAAAATCAAAGCCAGCTTCTATAGCCACAGACCCCGGAATTCCGTCATCCTTCGATCAAAACCCATCGTGGCACAGTCGTAAAAACGCGGCAAAACGGAGGCGAATTCGTTAGCGAAAACCCCATGGGCCGCGTAAAACCCAGCAAAACCGGTGTGCTCTCGGTTGACCGGTTTGGAGGTATCTCTCCATCCATCTCTCCGTATATAAAACCCGCCATTTTCGAAGGCCGACGAAGCAGCAGCAGCAGCAGCAGCACACAAAGCCAGCGAGAAATGGATTCCGATTACGGCATTCCCCGCGAGCTCTCCGACCTCCAGAAGCAACGCTCCCTCTACCAGCCCGAGCTCCCTCCTTGCCTCCAGGCAACGTCCCTCTCTCTCTCTCTCTCCTTTCCTCGTTTCGCCTCTGGTTTTCCGGCCCGGACTTCCGCACGCTAGGAATCATCTGAAAGCGTTTTGACGATCGAGGATTGTTGTGGAACGTGTTGACGCGGAAACGCCAGTTCTATCGGTCTGTTCAATCCGATGGACGATTCTTTTCCGTGTGAACGTGAGCATGGACATGACCGTGAAAGTGCTAGTTCGATATTTGGTAACCGATTCCCTCGGTTGATATGAATCTCGCGGTTTGCGGTGGAAGTAGTTTTGCTCTGCTTGGAGTGGCGGACGCTCGCTGATAGGATCGTTCTTCCTGCAGGGAACGACCGTCAGGGTAGAATACGGCGATGCCACGACGGCGGCGGATCCTGCCGATGTTCATTCCATCAGTAGATACTTCCCGCACACGTACGGCCAGCCTTTGGCTCACTTCCTTCGGGCGACTGCCAACGTCCCTGACGCTCTGATCATAACGGAGCATCCTCCTATCAGGTTACTTAATCCGAGACTGCTTTTGTCATTTTAGATTATGTAGCTGAGTTTCGACTTTTCTCAGTGTCCGTCTGACGATGATGATGATTTTATCTACCGAGAGTTAGGGAATTTATGCACGTTGTTTAAGCAGCATCCTAGATAATCTTCGGTCCATCTGGTGAAATGTAAAGCCTTGCACAGAACGGCAGTAGCGAAACGATTGCGGGCGCTCATCTCTTTGTTCTGTGGTTTTTCCACACTTGATTGATGGAATGCAGGGTTGGCAGTATTATTTGCTAGGTGGATAGGTTATCACTTTCGTAGTTATTGCTTGGAATTTATATTCTTATATCTGGCGTAGCTTTCGTTAATGCTATTATCTGACTTCTTATACAGGGTGGGTATAGTATTCTGTGGCAGACAATCTCCGGGAGGACATAACGTTATCTGGGGTCTTTACCAGGCTCTGAAGATCCACAACCCTAAGAACGTGTTGCTTGGATTTCTTGGTAAAGCTGCAACTTTCGCCTCATTTTTGCTTGTGCATGAACATGTCGGACTTGACTCCTTTAAAAATTGTTATAATTGCGAGCAAGTTTCTTTGTTTTCAATAATCATTTCGCAAATACAGGGTTAGTTTACATTGACTGTTTCTATCTTGTATGTTTGCCCGGATCCTGATGTCAATATATCATGATTGGCTTATCTACTTTTTTTTCATATTTTGTGTAACAATTTGAGAGAAACTAAGATAATTTTCCATTTGCATAATTAGAGGAAAAACACTCTGTGGGCAAAAAGTTGTCAGATTGTGGATTGACTTAATATCTTTCTCCATCGTCATAAAATGGTTTCTTTGTGATTGGATTTCTCGTACATAGTTTGTCTTCTCCTTTTGCAGCCTTACATTAATGGTATTGACTGATTGTTGCTGTCCTGAACAGGTGGTTCTGAAGGTCTTTTTGCTCAGAAAACTCTTGAGATAACGGATGACATCCTCTCGACTTACAAAAACCAAGGTATATTTGGGCCCGACGAGTTCTTTTTTTGAAAATGCCAATTTTATGAATTTTGACATGGCTGTCCTCATCAAGGCGGTTATGACTTGCTTGGTCGGACAAAGGATCAAATAAGAACAACAGAGCAAGTTAATGCTGCACTAATTTCATGCAATAACTTGAAATTGGATGGACTTGTCATTATTGGAGGTAATAATGATATATCTGCAAAAATTTTCGAGATGTCTTTCATCTGTTATTGACTGTAATTCCGCTTTCTAAGCTTTGTCTCTGTAACATCTATAAAGGGGTTACATCAAACACGGACGCTGCTCAGCTTGCTGAAACATTTGCTGAAGCAAAATGCCCGACTAAGGTATTTAATCTGTGAACCTTGAGAAGCATGGTAATTTAAAATTTATAATATAAAGTGGTTGTTCTTTACCGTTCTACCAGAGGGGCAAACTTTACCTCTCTTGTTTATTTTTCAAGGCAGTATGAACCTAGTGGTCCTATTAGAGGTGGGCATCCAAAAGATCCATAATAGGGCATCCTGCAGCACCATGTTGTTACTTCTAATTTAATTCTTGCAGGTGGTTGGTGTTCCTGTGACACTGAATGGAGATTTGAAGAATCAATTTGTGGAAACTAATGTTGGCTTTGATACAATCTGTAAGGTACAGAAGGGCAATCAATTTTCTTTTTCTTTTCCTTTTCAAATTTAGTGGTTTGTCGGGTGCAAGTAGCACTTGCATAGTAAGATGGAATCTGGGTTGTCAGGACTCAGGAATATTACAGCATTTTCCAATTTTATCAGTTTGGAGTCGTTGAGATATCATATTGGTCAATATCCAAGACCTGGGGAATGACATAAGTAATGGACTAGTTTTTAGTTGGAATCTTCAACAGATTATTATAATAATTGGCATTTGTCTTCCTGGTGTAAATTGGTCTTGGTGTAAGCCTACAAATAATCCTCTTTCTCTCTCTCTCTCTCTCTCTAGGATGTTGATTGCTTTCAAAGAAAAGAATAATGGCACGATTTAGAGCTGGATGATATTTTACAGACTAGATATATTATTTTTATTTCTTTGAGTTCACATTTACTAGATTCTGGGGGGTGGCATTGGCATTGGCATTTTTGGATGAACTAAGTAAATTCGAACAAAGACATTTTTTATCAATATGTTCCAGTGTATATGATCTGTGATTGCATTTTCTTTTGCGTGCAAAACTGTTTTAGAGAGTATTGTACACCTCACGTCTCTGGGTAGGATTCCAGTTAGAGCTGTGTTTACTCAAAGCCTTTTTAAGTTGTTCATCTCTAAATGCAAGCTAAAGCTCCTTGTTTCTTTTCTACATTCAGGTGAATTCCCAACTCATCAGTAATGTCTGCACAGATGCCCTTTCAGCTGAGAAGGTAATTAGATGATTTAAGTTACACACCAATTGTAATGTCGATTGTTTCTGATGTTTTTGTAAGCATGGGTAAATGTAAAATTAATTATCAGAAAAATTTTCCTGTTGTTTATCTCGATGAATCTTAAATTCTCCATATATTTATGCATGTTAGCCTCATCTCTCATATTCGTTTAGTTTTGCTTGCATCATGTGCATGTCAGTTGCTTTTGATTGTTCTTTTCCCTTTTAAGAAGATAATTTAACAGTTTTTACATTTATCTGCAGTACTATTATTTTATCCGACTGATGGGCCGGAAGGCATCGCACGTAGCTTTGGAATGCACTCTCCAGTCCCATCCGAATATGGTTAGCATGTTCAGTTTGCCAGTTTAAGATTAGAAGAGAGAATCTCATTGTTCAGCAATTCTCTTTTCTTTCCTCTTCCTTCAGGTGATTCTTGGAGAGGAAGTTGCTGCATCAAAGCTTACTCTTTTGACATTACAAAACAAATCTGTGATGCAGTTCAAGCTAGAGCAGTGCAAGGTTCTTGTCTCGCTACATTCATGTTATATTTTGATCATTTGTAGTGGACTTCATCTGATTGAACATGTATAACTTTTAACCAGAAAAGTACCACGGGGTCATCCTATTGCCAGAAGGACTGATAGAGAGCATTCCTGAAGTTTATGCTCTTTTGAAGGTAATACTTGTGAAGAAGAGAACACCCAAAAGGGGAAAAGAAGAAGAGAACAACCCAAAATAAATTAAAAAAAAAACATACATAAAAGAATAGAAGAGAACACCTAAAAGAATAAAAGGAAATTAAAGGTAAAAATCGAAGGGGTACTCCTGCTCCATTTGATGCTATTGTTGGTTCTTATTCAAAACGGACTTCTCCTTTCGAAGTTAAAAATTTGGACTCATATTTTACTAACAGTAAGTTCTTCTCTCAGGAAATTCACGGATTGCTCAAGCTAGGTGTTTCTGCTGATAACATTTCCTCTCAACTTTCGCCCTGGGCATCAGCATTATTTGAGTTTTTGCCACCCTTCATCAAGAAACAGGTACAGTTATGCCTTGTAGCCGTTCAATAGATTTTTCAATACTTAAGGATGAGCTACGATTCCATTTCTAAACTGAGAGGTTTGATATTACAGTTGATCCTTTTCCCTGAGTCAGATGACTCTGCTCAGTTGTCCCAGGTAAAGGAGTAATCTACATGCCTACGATTCAACACTTTATTGAAATGTATAATTTGTAGTAAGTGATACGTGTTTGATTTTGTTTTCAGATTGAAACTGAAAAACTTTTAGCACATCTGGTGGAGGCAGAAATGAATAAGCGGATGGTAAGATACTGTGATTGGGTCAGGGATCATGGTTCAGCACACAGTTGAACTGATCTGCAAGAAAAATTTTGCCTGTTAGGAAAATCAAACCTTTTCTCCCTCTACCTTTTATTTACAATTTTTGTTAGCTTTTCTTTTCTCCTATTGGTCTTTGTATTATTCAGGTTCTCTAAGCTGGGATTTGAAAAGTTGATGGTTTGCAGCTTTTTGTGATATATTCAACTGCATGAGTGCAGATGAGATTATTTTGCCTGACTTATATATCTAGGGATAAAATACAAGAATGTTTGTCATTCACATGACAAGCTGATGCTTCTACCGAACAATGGGTTACAAAAATTTTACCTTGGGCAGTTTCGGCTAATTTAGTTTAGATTTTGGAAGATTATGGAATAGTTGAACATTTGAATATTTGTTCCCATCCTATTGTTTTCATCCTTATAGATGATTGCTTTATTTTGTGTGAGTTGCATCTGAGAGTGTGCAACATAATGTTTTTGTTCTTTCATGGCGTTCCTTGAACAAGGATATAAATATCATTTTATGCCAGAATCCCTCTTTTATCTTCATGAGATCTTAAGTCTGTGATTTGTTTTGGCTTTCAACAGAAAGAAGGAACATACAAGGGGAAGAAATTCAATGCTATATGCCACTTCTTTGGTTATCAAGCTCGGGGATCTTTACCATCAAAATTTGATTGCGACTATGCTTATGTAAGTGGCCTCCTAGAGCATTTGGTCTCTTTTTCAAAATAGTAAAGTGATTATGAAATATTTCTTGTTTAGGTTCTTGGGCATATCTGCTACCATATTCTAGCTGCTGGCTTGAATGGTTACATGGCTACTGTAACTAATTTGAAGAATCCTGTCAATAAGTGGCGCTGTGGTGCTGCCCCCATAGCAGTACGTTCATCATTTACTGACATTATTGCTGCGAATACTCTGAATTTCATAATTGCCATTAGGATTCATATAATTCTAGCTTAATTACTTGTGGGAGACAATACTCATGTCACCAATTTTAATGCAATGACCAGTCAATGATGACCGTCAAACGATGGGCACAAAATCCAGGGGCCTCATCCATTGGGAAACCTACAATTCATCCAGTCACTGTGGACTTGAAAGGAAAAGCCTACGAGTAAGTCTTTATGGTCTCTGAGTTTTGACAGGTTTGATTAGTTAGAGTTATCTAAAATGCTGAAAAAATTCTGATGTTTTTTTTTTTTTTGGTAAAAAAATTCGGGTTTGGTTGATCTGCAGTTCTGTTGCATCTTGTTACCATTTTCTCTCTACTGAGCCAAACAACAGGAATATATTCCAGTGTTGTGTCTTGAGATGCTCGTATGGTACCTTAAGTTGAATTATTTCCCAAGTTTTTGAGTGGAGAATTTGTGCAGGTTGCTGAGACAAAATGCAACAAAATTCTTGATGGAGGACATCTATAGAAATCCAGGACCCCTTCAGTTTGATGGCCCTGGTGTGGAC
Organism: Eucalyptus tenuipes; assembly: GCA_014182365.1. NCBI lineage: Eukaryota > Viridiplantae > Streptophyta > Magnoliopsida > Myrtales > Myrtaceae > Eucalyptus > Eucalyptus tenuipes. The sequence goes on along the minus strand of CM024542.1, from coordinate 32,292,419 downwards.
TCTAAGCCAGTAACTCTGTGTGTGGAAGACCAGGACTACATGGGCCGTATTAAGAAGCTCCAGGAACATCTGGATAAGGTATTCTAATTTATCTATCAAGATATGTTATATCCTATTATCCTGCTTGGCATAAAACAAGCAAACTGAAAATCAGGTAGAATGTTTAACTGAGCTTGAACAGTACACCAAGCTCATTAGATTAATATGTTGATCGTTTTACTTGGGATTATGGAATTATACTGTAGAAAGATCAGGATTCAGAAGCGATCCTAATTCGAAATAACTCTATGATCTCTCTCTGTCTCATAGCAAGGGCATGCAAGTATCAGTGATCTTCCCCTTACAATGAAATCAATATTAAATAATGAGTCAGCGAAATGTGAAAAAAACCTAGAATGGCTTTTATTGAGGCCTAAATAATGGTGCTTATATGGGTATATTTATGAAAACTTCATGCACAATAAGAAAGCTAAATTTGGTCTATTAGGAAAAAAGAGAGTTAGTCGTTTTGCAGTATACACAGAACAGAGAAACATTCTCTGTGACCTACTTTCTTCCCTCATTTGGAGCACAAGTACACTCTTGCGCTCACCTCTGATTGCCTTGTTTTTTGTTCCATCTCAGGTCCGAACTATTGTAAAGCCAGGGTGTTCGCAAGACGTTCTGAAGGCAGCTCTGAGCATTATGGCTTCCGTCACCGACGTTCTCTCAGTTATGTCCATGCCTTCCTCCAATGGGTCACCACTTTGAGTGACCAAAAAGCCCTTGTACAGTCGTACATATCTTTCCTTTACTCTTCGTTTTCCTTATGAATCAGGATTGCGGTGGAGTTACTTTAAGGTGGTGGTAATAAATTTAGGTTAGCCGTCTTTCTCAGTTGCTGTATCTGGAGGGAAAATCCAGAGGATTGTTCCACGAACTTTGGGAGACTCGGATTGTTTTGCTAAGTTTTAAAGTACTGTGAGTTCACGTTCTGACCTATAGGTAAATCTGTACAACCGTCTGTCGGATTTCTCACCCAGGAAATTCCTAGTTGAAGTGCTACAACCTATCTGAGATCTGGTAACGCGAGCGCCAACTTCTCCCGTCAATGCGTATAGCTCGTGATATCTGATTCTCGATCCCCCCGACCAGGGACAAATATAGGAGAAGTACTTCAGGGACTTGAGCACTTCATGAATATATTTGATACAAAAAGGGTCGGACTCACTACTTAGGGTGTGGCGGGGCGTCGCCCTGGCCTCTTCATGCGGCTCGATCCTTGCTTTCGAACGCTTGAGATAATGGGTCGAGATTTTGTTTCCTTGAATTGAAAATATGAGCTTACCTGGGAAGGTTATGGTAATCCGTCGACTAAATTTGACTCCATGCATGCGAATTCTTTCTAGCGATGATTACTCTATTGGTACCTAGTATGTTCTCTTAGCCAAAAGGTTAGCACCTATAAGTTCAGTGCAATCTTGGTTAGCAAAATACTCTAATTGTTGAGACTTAATTTATTGACTATTTCATTACATCAGTACTTTAAAAAGAAAAAATTTAAAAAATAGACATGAGTTTCAAATGAATCTTTTCATGTAATTCTACTTACTGCATCATTTGAACTATACACAATTTAGACAAGGGCTATCGGACTTAAAAAGTGTGTTGGTGGTAGCCCTCACACTTTCCAGTTAGGGTTCACAAATTTTCGTAAACAGCAACGCGGTATTAACCACAAATCTACCAAATTGTAAATCATATATTTAAAAGTTTACTTCTAATATTTAAATTTTATGTATGTTGTAAGGAGAAAAATTTCGAAATCTCCTAAGCGGTCGTCGTGCATATTTTTGAATGTGATTTGTAATTTTTGAGAGATGATGATAATCCTTCAAATAGTGTTGATGGCGTTCGTTAATTTTCTTTTGGGCAATTAAGCATGAGTTCTTGGAACGCTAAAAAAGTTTAGTTATGGACTGAAAATTCTTGATCCGTCGTCAGGATAAAATTTTTACGGACTTTTGAGTAGAAACTGTGCATTTGTCAAATATGGCTAATAAATTTCACGAGAGGGTGGTAATTTTCAAATGGGTCGGTGACTTTCTCTACTTGATTGTTAGTTTTGTAGAATCATTATTCAATTATTATTCAAGTGTGTCAGTGAGTAACAAATTTTCAAAATCCTCCCGATTCTGTGAGCGCACGATCGGACGGCGCACGGTACGTGACGAGACGCCACCCGTCCCGATCGCTACCGATAAACATCTCCCTCTCCCACCTCCACACCCAAACCTTTCCTCCCCAACTGAAAATACAAAACTCCCCCGGAAAAAAAAAAAAAAAAAAAAAAAAAAAAAAAAAACCCATCCTTATCCTCCTCATTTTTTTTCCCTCCTCCCTCGAGATTGACTCCACTACGCTTCGAACTGTTCACCGTTCTCCAGGTGCAATTTTTCAATCTTCGGGTTGGTATGATCGACTCCCTCGCTCTGCAATTCTCAGCTCGCGCTCACTTGCACGAGCAGAATGGTCGTCGGATCGGTAGCACCTTAGGCGTCACTTCTTGGTCATGGATTTTGAGCCCCTGAGCATCGGCAACGACGTCGTCGAGTTCGAGGGCGGCGATTCGGCCGGCGCGGCCGGCGGCGCCGGCACCGGCCTCGGCCTCGGCCGGGACGCCGCGGCGGTCCGGTCGAGAGGCCCGCGTCGGCCGACGCCGGCGACTCGTCGGGCTCCGATGGGGACCCGAGCCTGGAGCCTTGCGAGGGCATGGAGTTCGACTCCGAGCAGGCCGCCAGGATCTTCTACAACTCGTACGCTCGCCGGATAGGTTTCGGCACCCGGGTCAGCGTCTACCAGAGGTCGCGGCGGGACGGTTCGATCGTGTGCCGCCAGGTCGTGTGCTCTCGCGAGGGGTTCCGTCGCGGGGGCGGCGAGGGTAAGTCCAAGAAGCGGCGGCATACCGTCACTCGGGTCGGGTGTAAGGCGCGGATGACCGTGAAGAAGCGGAGCTCCGGGAAATGGGCTGTTTCGAAATTCGTTAAGGAGCATAATCACGAGCTCGTGCCGCCTGATAAGGTGCATTGCCTCCGGTCGCATAGGCATGTTCCGGGTCCTGCTAGGAGTTTGATAGATACCCTTCAGGCGGCGGGAATGGGCCCGAGCGGTGTGATGTCTGTGCTGATCAAGGAATCGGGTGGCGTAAATAATGTTGGCTTCACTAAAATTGACTGCCAGAATTATATGAGCAGTAGTAGGCAGAGGACACTTGGAAGTGGGGGTCAGCTTGTTCTTGATTATTTGAAGCAAAGGCAGGCTGCGGATCCTGGTTTCTTTTGTGCTGTCCAGGGTGATTTTGACAATCTGGCTGGGAACATCTTTTGGGCTGACGCAAATTCAAGAAACAATTATGCATATTTTGGAGACACTGTCAATTTCGACACCTCGTACAGGATGAATCGTTACCGAGTCCCATTTGCCCCATTTACTGGGTGGAACCATCATGGACAGCCTGTGTTATTTGGATGTGCCTTGCTCCTCAATGAGGCAGAGTCATCATTCATTTGGCTATTCCAGACGTGGCTTGATGCTATGTCGGGTAGCCATCCTGTATCGATCACAACAGATCAGGATGGGATTATTAGGTCAGCAGTGGCTCAGGTGTTGCCTGGAACTCGTCACCGCTTTTGTAGGTGGAATGTTTTTAGGGAAGCTCAGGAGAAATTGTCAGATGTTTACTGCTCAAATCCAAATTTTGAAACGGAGTTTCAAAGGTGTGCAAATATCCCAGAGACTATTGAAGACTTTGAATTATGTTGGGAATCCCTGCTTGAAAGATATGGTCTCAGAAATAATGAATGGCTTCAACTGATGTACAATGCCCGCCAAAAATGGGTGCCTGTTTTTCTGAGGGATACATTCTTTGGAGAGATGTCGATGATGCAAGGAAGCGATAGCATTAATTCATACTTTGATGGATATATCATTGCATCTACTAGTATTCAGGTGCTGATAAGGCAATATGAAAAAGCCATTGCGAGTAGGCACGAAAAAGAAATCAAATCTGATTATGAGACCCTAAATACTGCACCTGTGCTGAAAACACCTTCTCCTATGGAAAAACAAGCGGCAAATGTCTATACAAGAAAGATATTCAAAAAATTTCAGGAGGAATTAGTCAAGACTTTAGCTTATCCAGCAACCATCATTAAAGACATGGAATCGGAAGCTGTGTATCGAGTTGCCAAATTTGGGGAAGACCACAAAGCACACTTTGTTAAGGTTGATCTTTTCAGAAAGAAAGCTTGTTGTAGCTGCCAAATGTTCGAATTTTCTGGTATTACGTGTAGGCATATACTAGCGGTTTTTAGAGTAATGAATGTCCTCACACTTCCACCTGGCTATATTTTAAAGCGGTGGACAAGAAATGCCAAAAGTGAGTCATTACTAGATGACTATATGGTCGGATTGACAAGTAATCCGCAGGAGTCCTTCACTGCACGTTATGAAAATTTACACCTCGAAGCCATCAAATACGTAGAGGATGGGGCCGAATCCATACATAGCTATACAGTGGCCATGGATGCTCTGCAAATAGCTGCAGAAAAGGTTGCTGCCTCTAAGAAGCATGGTTTTGGACTCAAACAGAAGACATTGATACATGGATGCCAGTCTCAATCTTGCTGTACAGTAGGTTCTGAAACTTTTTGAAATTTTCATGGTTTATTTTTCAGAAGTGCTGGTCATTTATCTGATTTTCTGCACTGTATGATGAGGATTCCTTCGCTTGAAGTCTCTCTGCATAGCTCGCTGAATTATGGCTTGTTGGAAAAAAATTCTTGCTTCATCTATTTCCTTCTCCAGGATTTTTTAGTTATTGAGGTATTATATTCACATTGGATGGGGTTCTATATGATTATTATCACCTTTTTGTTATGATCCTTTAATTGTTCCGGTAAAAGTATGTTTAAGAAAAATTTTATTATGTTGCTGTAGTGGCACACAATAGAAATATCTTTGCGTGGCCAAATAGATCCGCCGAGCAGTTGAAATTAATTCTCCTAATAATAGGTTAGATCATATAGTTGAAAGACTGTCAAGATGATTTTTAAAAACATCGCAAGAGCTATGTCCCCTCGTTATCTGTGGCACAAGTCTGCCCTTCACCATACCGAATTCTTGATCTCCATGATCTTTCTAGAATTTTATTTGTTGCTTGTAGGCAGCAACTTAGGTCTTTCTGTCTCTCTTTCTGAATTTAGGATAATTTTGTCTCTGGTGATGCAGATTTAATACTCATTATTCCATAATTTTAATAATACATCTATGCTATTTGCTGCTGGCAAGATATGTGAGTTGTGTCGTAGCAATTATTCTGGTAATAAATCCTCCCATGATGCTTGACTCCTGTCTCCCTATCTAAAGAACTCGCATTAGAGAGAGACCTATGGCCCTGTGTTTCTATACTAGCCCTCAACCCCTAGTCTAAAGCACAGGATATGGCATTCCATATGCATTTAGAAGCAGTATAGTATTGTTGGAAATTGTGATCCATTTTCTCTAAAACATTCTAGAAACTTCAAGATTGATATTAGGGGTGTGCAAAAGAATCGGGACCCGCTCGGAATCGGACCGGAACCGCCCGGAACCGGTGGTTCCTAAGGGAACCAGTCCGGTTCCCGATTCCAATTTATGGGAACCGGTGGGTACCGGTTCGGTTCTCGGTTCCATGGGCGGATCCGTCCACCCGCCCACCCAGACCGGACCGGTTATATTATAATAATATATTAATTTTTAATATTAAAAAAATTTGAAATTAGCAAATCTAAAATTTAGGGCTCCAATCACCATCTTGTTTCAATTCACTACTCTCCTACTCTATCTCGTCTCTCTTAGTTTAAAATCTCCTTGAGCTTCCTCTCCCCCCGGCTCTGAAATCGAACTTTAATTTCGTCGAGAAGATCTTCCACCAGTGGCTCTCGCTTCCCGATAGCAACCGGCTGGTAACTTATCATCGCCTCCCACCTCCGCCCCGCGGAAGAACTGAACCGAAATCTTCGCGTTTTAATTTGCCTGTTGATATGCATTGCGAATGTGCCTACGTTTCCAATTGCTGTGTTAATTTACGTGTGCATTTTAGCTGGTGGTGATTGTGCATTACTTCGTTGAGATACATGTCGCGGTTGTAGTTTCTTGTTAGGGATTCTGGTTGGTTAATGGGCATGTTCCAGCTCATAAATCACCTATATTTGATCGCATTGACAAGAGAAGAATTTTTATTTTATTTTATTTTATTTCAAGCTGTTGGACCGGTTCTATGGATCCACTTGGGAACCGGACCGGACCGGCGGTCCGGTTCCCGGGTGGATCCATGCAACTAGCGGGCGGTTCCTAGTTCTAATTTTTCGGAACCGATTCTTAGCGGGCGGTTCCCGGTTTTAGGTCGGGAACCGCCCACCCGGACCATGCACACCCCTAATTGATATTAGCTAGAAAAGTCAAGAAAAATCCTTAAAAAAGAAAATCTAGCTTAGGCGGCAAAGAAAAGTGTAGAAGCATAAATGTAGAAGTCTCTAGAGGAAGAAAGAAGAAAAGGACAGCATTCAAGAGAAGTCCAGAATCTTCTAAGGTGGCTGTATTTAGTCGGTGGAAATGCCTATAAAAAGGCCGTAACCCATTGATGTAATAGAGTGAGAGGAGCATGAGAATATACTCCATATCATGAAGCTCCTCCACCAACACTTCCTACAATTATTGTAAAATTATTTTCATAAACTAGTGAAACTATCCTTGTCCCATAAAAATTTGTGTTTATCCCTTGAACTCTCCTATCTCATCCCTTATCCATCCTTTACAAACTATATCATACACTTGCACATATTACTAATAAAAAACTATCATCAATACCAAAACCATGCTTCCGCATGCACACATCCAAAATTTTTAACAAGTAAGAATATTGCTAATTTTCCCAGCTTAGGGCTCCTGCATATTCCTCTTGGAATTGTTTCTGAAGGGGCTTTTTGTGGAACTTAAGTCATTTGTTCTTCAGCTAAAGTTCATTGGAAAACTTAGTCCTGCTTGAGGTAGCTTGTAGATCAATGTGAGTCGCCATTCTGTACAGATATTTAATGAATGACCAGAATGTTATTTGCTTGCATTGGTCCTGAGTCTAACCTCAGCCGGAGCTGCCTCTGTCAGCAATGCTGTCCATGTGAGAATGTGCTATTTTACCTTGTTTCGTATTGAGCTCATGCCATTGTCAATTAATGTATTGCCATGTCTCTTCCTCATGTAGGAACAGGATGAGAAGATACAGGAATTAGCATCTGAGTTGGCAAATGCAAGTCTGCAATGTGAAGAATATCGAAGAAAATTACTCGCAGTTTTGAAAGACATGGAGGAACAAAAGTTGAAAATACTGGTGAAGGTTCAGAACACGAGGCTCAATCTAAAAGGCTGAATGAAAGGTGCAATATCATTCTGGTCCTCTGTAATATAGTGTAGCATAGCGGATTTGATTTGCTGTACATTATAGGGTAAAGTTCTTCCCCTTTGACCCCAATCTGTATCATATCTAAAGCTTGGATTACCACACTATTCTCAAAATTTTTCCCTTTGAAAGGAATAGGAAAATACTACCCATGGCAGGTCAAAGGATGTAAAGATAGAATGACTTTGTAATGTGCGAAAAATAGGATGTTACAGAATTTAGGTTGTGTTAACGGTGGCTGTTCATTGTATTTTAGCCAGGTAACGTCCTCTGCACAGTGTACTTATGAAGCATGAGTGCATGATTATTTTTGTGGAAAATAAATGGCAAATGCTGGCGATTTCACAGATTTTGGTTAATGAAATTGTCATATGCATTTTCCATATGGAGAACGCCTGCCACTACTTGCTTGCTTATCATTCACTGGCAAAGACAGCGGTCTCTGTTGCCTGCAGGAGCTGCTTTCAGATGGTTGCCGACGGTTGCGTCTATGAACTTTCAGATGTTTCCTGTATTCCGTCTATAAAGCCTGGCCACTCAGTTTCCGAGTTCCATTGCATCGATGGAGGTGTTTGTCTACGGTCTACAACGCGAGGTGACAATTTTCTAATAGCAAAGAATGCCTCTATGGAAGCAGCACCAGATTGAAGGACAAGAATGCATTGAAACGAAGTGCTTGTCGACAATGGAAGGCTCAATACAGTTGGTGCATCATTTTTACCTGGCTGATTAAATTGGATGTAATCAAATCAGTTGCTGTTTCCTCATCTCATTAGATGATCCATGTGAAATCGTGGAACCAAGTAGTGCCGGCCAGTGGGGTAGTCGATGTCATGGTAGCCAAACTATGTCACAAAAGGGTTGGTCTTTTGCTTGGTTGAGTAAATTGAAGAGTCGTTAAGGAGGTCGGGCAGCCGAAGTTAATCAAGGAGAAGCGACGATTGCTTTTATCAAGACGTAGAGATCCAAAATATAACACGTTAATAAGAACATCAGGCAATACGACGACGCGGAGACAATTCACATTTTCCGTCCGCTTGTTGAAGATTGACGGCTCAAAGTATTTATGACGGCAGAAAAAAGGATCTGCGGTTGTTGAGGGTTGACTCACGCTGCTGCGAAATTGCTGCTCGTGCCGTGTGGTTTATGCATGGCATTATTGTCCTTTCAATTGCTGTTTAGACAATGACTTTTGTAGCCACAAACATGGACTCGTGACATTTTTTCTACGATAGAACGTAATTCGGTATAATAATACTTTTTCTTTTGAACAAATGCGTAAGAAGATTAAACAAGCTATTGAATCCGTTGAAATTGAGGCGTGGAACGACTGCAATTGGACAGAGGGTGTACCAATAAATGATCTGCGCTGCCATGTACAGCCCTCTCGTGTGCAATGACGAGCTCAATCGCCAGCATTACTTCGCGGGACGCCATACATAGCAGTTCACGTGTCATCCCAAATACCAGTGTCGCCAATGAATTTTCCTCCTCTTTTTTTGGAGAGGGGATACGTAGTAGCACCGTGTTGCTACTTGCACAGTTAGCAGTAAGTCATCAACATGTATGAGATTAATATCTACATTCATCTTGTGATTCTTCATCAGTGAATGATGACGCACCGATTTTTCAAGTACTTAACCTTTCAAATGAGCCAATCATGTTTCTCATCTTGTTCTATCAAATCATCTTCATTTGACTCAAACTTTAGACCCAGCTAATGAAGCATTAAGATAAGAAACACCCTCAATTGTTAAAATCCCTTCAAGATTTAACAATTGTCCCTTTAAGATTTTTAGCGCAAAAAAAAAAAAATTGTCCCTTTAAGATTAACATTGAGAAGCACTATAGTATATATAATCCTTGTTTTTTTGTATTCTTCCCTTTTGTCGACACTAACACATTATCTAATTTTGTTACTTGTTTGTAGACAAATTAGACTTGGACTGGAATTAGAGTATGTCTGAAATAGATAGTTGCTCATTATCAAGCATGCCCTTCATATAACCTATGTTCCTGGAATCATATTTAAGCCCTATAAGCTAGAAAACAAACATTCCAAGCACACGGGGAAACAAAAAAATCATCTCGCATGGCAAATTTTTGGTGTGATAAAATTGCCGATAGTTTTAAACTCTCGGAGCAATTCGGTGTCATTGAACAAAAAAATCAGCAGCTACAAGCAAAAGCATCCCAGTAACCCAAGACAATTATACTCACTTGAATTTCCAGGAGAATCCCGGACCTGAAGGTTAACTAACATGTTTGAAAATTTCAGAAACTTGTAAGTCTTTCCAGGACAAAAGAGTTAGACCTGAATTGTGGTTGCACCATAACAGGTACAGTATAACAGGTACAGCTCACTGTCCCTCCAAAAAAGAAAGCTTCAGGTTTATGCCTGTACTCTATTATTATGAGCACAGGAGTGCGTCGATTTCCTGTTTTCCTTTCCTTTCCTTTATCAGTTAGTGTTGATCGATTTGATTTGATTTTCGTTTCAAAAAGCCGTATCCAACGGGATCGAAAGGTTGTTTGGAGTGGGAAAAAAAAAAAAACTTGGTTCCAACTTGCGAGTCATTGTCCAGTCTGCAACTCCTCTGGTAACCCTACGAAAATCAAGCTCATTCTAAAACCTTCTCAAACCATCATTGTCAATCTAACGTGCCAAGTTGCTTCCAGGAAAAGAGCATGTGCTTGACTGGGTAATTCCATGAGAGAGAGAGAGAGAGAGAGAGAGAGAGAGAGAGAGAGAGAGAGAGAGAGCATGCATACGCAGACAAGCAGACAAACATCTTGGAACTAATAACCCCTAATATGCTTCATAACTTTTGTGTCAAGGTGAAATTACTTGGAACCAACCCTATAAGAAGATCTTATTCATCTTCTAGTCGTCTATGGGCATAGAGAGCAAGGGATTGCGTTTCAACTTGACGAACTTCCAAGCCAGTAGCAAGATAAAAGAAAAAGATAAAAAGAAGACGAAAGGCCACAAAACAGGCAAGACCAAGACCTATACCTCCACTTTTCGTCAATATAGAGGAGCATATCTCACGCTACGAGACCATGCATTTCTAGAACTAGCCAAAGTTAAGATGGACTGACCAACCATAGTTCATGCAATTCCCAAGAAGTTGCATTTTTTAGTCTTTCTTCCCTTCAAAGAATAAATTCCACCACGTCTCTCAAAGCAAATTTCCTCAGTTTCACAACTCAAGATGCAATTGAAAAAGGTGGAGTGCTCTTTCGTTTCACATCAGAAATCGGAGTATTCATCTAGACCGTCGAAATGCAAAGGTTAATTAGGTTTGGAAAAGGACTTACTTCCATCTTTGGCCACTTGCATGCAACAATAATCCCAAAAGGCAGTTTTATAGTAGTTTACTGAGCGATGCGATAAGTCTCTTCAATGTTGGGAGTACGTCTCACTCGTTCATTAATCGTCCGTTTAGATCACACCACCTTAATTAGCAAATCAAGCCTGATCTATTTTTTCAAGATTGCGCTTAATGGAGTGAGTTTCAATGCTTCCTAAAACCCCTCAACTTCATTTTTCAGCTGACAAGGAGAACTTTCTTCTCAGAATTCATACAATTAACCTTCATATTATGCAGCGTTTGTAAGCCAGTCAACCTACAATTTATCAGGAGTTTTGGATAGTATTTGAAGTTCCCATAATCTTCTCTAACAATCAGAACAAAGGCTTTCTCTTATCTCTAATATAAGAGATGAGAAACGAACTTATATTCTATTTCTGCAGCCTATTTAATAATAAAAAAATTAACCAGAGCCGCCAAATCAACGGTGATATTATAATATTTAAGCACCACGAAAGCAACTTGTTATTTGCATCTATGCTCGGGATAAAATATTTCCAATCATAAAATCAACAGAATGGTACTGAAGACGAAAAACTCCACATTATATAGACCCCATCTCGCTAGCCGATGCTCATGTCTATCCTTGTCAACTAATTACAATACCAAATAAAAGCATTCTCGATGTCAGGCAAACCAAGTACTGCACAAGCAGGTTGGAAAACTATCATGTAACCTAGAAAATGTGCATATCTTGGTATCACCTTTTACATTCACAGCTAGCAAAATCATTTCAACCCCTTCAAAAGGATCGTCAGAAGGCGAAAAAGTGTAAATAAAACATGAAGAGAAAGGCCCACAGATGGGTTAATGAGTCTGCAGATGAACTTACCCCAAGAGTGAAGATTAATCTCTCCAGAATCAGCAGTTGGGTTCTCTCCATTTTCTTCATCTTATAATTGCAAGGCCTTCTCCAAGAAACGAATTCTTGTTTTTCCCCTCAAATCACCTCCTATATTCTCCTTCATGGAGCATTGAGAGAGAGAAGACCTAATTTCATAATTTATTCCATGTCACACTAATAATCATTGATAAATTATAGTTATAACACTAGCTGCCAACAACCTCATCGAGGTCAGCCCTTGATACAGCTCAAAAATAATTCAAGCTAAAATGGAGGCCTAGCAGCATTTCCTCCCCATCCAAACAACTGGTCACCTGAAAATGGGAAGTTTCCCACATTAAACACTGGAACACTGCCACTGGCTCGGCCTCCGATGCCACCACCACCACCTGCTCCATTCCCATCGCCCGTCTGTCCACCTCCGGTGACACCTGACGACGGAGATGCCGTCTGTTGGACTTGGACGGCCCCATCATCTTCTTCGATTGGCAACCTCTCAAAAACGGCGTTAGCGAAGGATGCAGCCATCAAAACCACCGGCCCGGATGCCACCAGCCGTCCCACCACGCTCCCTCCCACTACCTGCCCCTGGCCGCCCGACAAGAATATCGACAACCCGCCCGCTCCAGGTGGCGCAGGGGGCGGTAGCACCGTTCCTGTGAGGGATAGTATCTCGAACCTCCCGTGCAGTGTCACCACGCTCCCGGTGGGGGCTGCCGGCTGCCGGAGAGTGACATTTGCCACAGTCCCTCCGCCACTGAGCACGCAGATGCCTCTCCCCCTCTGGCGGGCATAATTGGTCACGCTCTCGACGATGTCCGAACCTGAAGAAACTTCAAGGACGTGCGACCGGAGGGCGTTTGGACTGTCGCGCGTGACGATGATCGGAGGCTTCGCCTTGTTCTTGGAGCCGGGAGGGCGGCCTCTAGGGCGGCGCGTGGGGCCGCCGGAGCCGCTATTGGTGCCGCCCTCAGTGTCGGCAGACTTGGGGTCCTTTTGGGGCGAGTCTTTGGGATCAGAGTGTTGTGGAGGGATCGAGGAGGGTCTCTGAAGGTGCAGTTCAGGTCTCAAGAGTTGGTGGAAGTAGCGAGAGTTTGGGTTTGGCTCAAAACCTGCCATCATACCCACGTCCACTCTTCGTGAATTCCGGTCGACGAAAGAGATCACTCTTTTCCCCTTCAAATCCACGTCGAAAAACTCATGATTTTCAAAAGTTGGCTTACCGGTAGCAATTAGCTGCTGGTTTTATATGAGTACATGAACTTGCCTGAGCTTGAATTATGTGTACTTCACAAAGAGAATCGATCGGCAAAAAGACAGCATTCACATTCAAATCACCCAATGAACAGCAGACAGAAAGATTGCTGCAACAAGAGTGATCCTACCGATGTGTATGCATAACTTGTTTTCTCTCAGGCCGGGATATGATGAGCCGATGAAAAACCTAGCAAGGCTTGAGAGAAATCTTCAAAGGGTTACTCTTTTCTCGAACGATGGAGTTTTATTTTTCAGCAAGATCTTGAGAGAACTAACAAGAAAGAAGCCGATCAGAGTTTATATGGAGTGCCCCCAGAAAACCAAAGGCCAGAAAAGAGGCAAGAATAAGAGAGCCTTGAAGACGAAGGAAGAAGCCAAGAGAGGAGATTTGTCAGTGAATTTTCACCGCAGCGTTGCTGTACTGAGAGAGAGAGGGAGAGGAGAAGAGAGACAGATGGAGAGGAGTAGAGAGAGAGAGAGAGAGAGAGAGAGAGCAAAAAGAAAAAGGAAGAAGAGTATAAATGATTTGTTTATGAGGATCCACGCGCTTGAATATGTTGGGAAATGAGAAAATATACCGAATGAAATTAACGAAACTAAACATATAATATGATGATGAGAAAATAGTGGAATCCAAGAATTTTATGGGCAAACAGACGACAGATCAAAATCTTTTGTAAAGAGCACAGAGTGTTCAGTTTGTGGCAATTAATTATTCTTCTGCACTATCTTCATTTTTTTTTTTCTAAAACAAACTTCTCACGAGCTCGCGCAAAAGAGATCACGAGCATATATAATATAGCCGTAGACATATACGACCCAAAATAAAATGACTAGCTTTTTGGCAAAATTAACTAAAGCTAACCGAGTGACATAATGGTTAACAAATCTAATAAAATGTTCTAGCACACGTGACCTGTTATCCATTTCATAAAATATGGCAGGAGTTTTTATTATTTGTTAAAAAATGTAGGTGCTTTAATAATGTTATTTAATAATAATGAAAGCTCCGGCAAATGTTTGAGCTCCTATTATCAATTGCTAGTTTATCTAGCTATGGAGTTAGTGCATCCAAATCTCCAAGAAGGTGCAATTAATCTGACAATGCAAAGACGAACTTAACATACTAGATTGACATTACCTTTAGGTCAATCGCCCTCAAAACGCACCATGGGCACGTTTTCTGGCGTTTCATGTTCGTCAACATACATATGCGGATCCAATGATGAAAACCTCCACAGGAAAAGACTGAATGATGCTTTCCATGCACCCTGTTAGGAACTAGCCTACTTTTCGCCGGTGCAGGATGTAATGGTTCATAATTATGAATTTTATATTGATATAAATATATAACGATTTTAAGTACTTTGACGAGATTTCAATGGACGATACAAAAGTCGATTAAAGTCACGTATAAATCTCATTTTCCTCATTTGAAAAAGAAAAACACGTGCAACGCGCCGAGTTAGGGGATTTTCTTATCGCATGGAGGAAAGGAATCAAATGCGCGACCTCGCACTTGCTCGGGTACAATGGTCCGATCGTTCTGCGCTATAACGGTGGAAAGATCAAAATCATGAATCTTTTCTCCATAATAGCACAAGTGCATAAGTACACCTCGCGGGGAATTATAATGAATTACCAACACCAGCAAGCTAGCTTTGCTTCATCGCATGCATGTAAGGGAAAACGTCATTATATCCTACGACGATGTGATAGGCAGGTGAGATGAGTTTCCGTGCGTTAATGATTTCCTTCCATTTACTTCTCGATGGAGTAAAGCCCGATTTCGCTGGAGACATTTAACCTGGAGCTGACACTGTCCAGCATTCGCCCGTTCGTGTCCGGGGGAGGGGCGCGTGCGGTCAAAAGGTCAGAGACCAGGGACGTGTCAGACCACGTGGAAGATGTCGGGAGAGCATCGGAACTGCATCGAAACTTGGTCAATCTTATCTCTCCCTCGCCCTCGTCCTCCCCGCGCCCCCGGCTCTCTGGCTTAAATCCCGCGCCTGTTTGGCGGCAACTGCTGTCGTCAAATAATTATGCAAATACATCGCCAATGCAGCAACGAAGGCTACAAAAATAGAAGAACGCAAAGATATAATGAAGGGCATGATAGTAAAAGTAATATTAATCATAAGAAAATGAGTGTATGTCTTTATTGATCAATTCAAAGACACAAGCTAATAAACGTGAGAACTATGGATTCAACACGTTAAGATCTTGAATTACAAACTGAAATCTCTTTGCCGTACCTATATTCCATTAAAACATGATCATCTAGAATTAGAAATGGAATGCTCATAAATCTTTTCAAGAAATAACAAAGAATCAATATTAAAAGCAGGCCATCTAGTTATGAAAATGAATAGTAGCGTTGAATACTCTCTATTATTTCTCGATACATTTTATTGATTATTCCGAAATAAATTTATTATGAGTTATTTTCGTTAATGATCCGAAACACTTATGGGTTTTGCGTAAATAACCCACATGATCAAAATTGAAGGAGATATTTATGGTATGAGGAATTCAGGCAAAAGAAAGAGAAAAGAAAGAGAAAGAAAATGAAAGGAACCCTTGGAACCCTTGGCTCCCCTTTGTCGCCAAAAGGACCCGCAAGAAGAGGTTGCAATAACCCCATCCGCAGAATTATGAAGGCGGCGAGAGTGGGACGTTCATGCACGGAACAATTCGGTGGGACGCACCGCCCACCAAAAATGTGGAGAATCCAAAAAGACTCCCATCTCTGGAAAATTTCTTTCGGTCAATTTGGAACAGTATTGTCAATGTCAAGTTGCTAATGCGGTCGACAGTGAGCAACTGATTAGATTTTTGCCTTGAATGGCATTGCTGCTGTTCGACCAATTCGTCTGCAGCCCTCCATCTTTGACGCACACGCAGATATTAATTGATGTTTTTCACTAGATTTAAGCAAGCATTGCGGCTACGCCATCACTACACGAAGCGTCCTTTCCAATTTTCCAAGGGCTAATATTGATCGATCTAGTGGTGGGAAGATGTCTTTCCTTTTTGAAGCGATGAAGTTACTCCACTTTGCATGCATGCCCTTTTGTTGTTTCCCCTCCGACAGCGAAAGCCTCGATGTTTCTGGGGGCATCATGTGTTAAACTTCCATGCGAGTGATGGTTCTGGATAAAGGATGGAGGGTACGTGAACTTGTTGATCATTCGCGTTTAGGGTTAAGTGGATAAGCTTTTCATCTTGCATCTCTTTACATGAAGACTTAGGTTTACACCCGCGGCTTTAGATAAGATGCCAAGGACCAATCAAAGTTCTTGATAGCACTTTTTTGGTTATCACCATTGTAAACATCTTTGTCGTTGTAAAATGCTAAAGAATTATAGTTCCGCTTAGAGGTGGCAAATGGGTGGATCGAGTCAGGTATGGGTCGGATCGAAAATGGGTCGACCCATATCTGACCCATTTAACCCGTTTTGACCCATATTCTTGTAGTGTAAATCTAGTGACCCATACCCGACCCGACCCGTATCCGACCCATACCCGACCCGACCCGATCCGTATTACTAAAACCTATTTATTGTTAAAACATTTTTATGTAATACAAATTTTTTAACAATTTTTATGCAATACAAATTTAATGGAAATTTTTATAATTATTTTAAAAATATTTTTAAAAAAATCGAATTTTTTTTTTTTTTAAAAAATTTAAAAAATTTTTTTTATTTTTTAAAATATAAATTTTATTTTTAATAATTATTTTTTTTTTTTCTTTTCTTTTTTTTTTCTTCTCCTTCGACCAGCCGTCGGCCAGCACGACGACGGCCGGCGACCGACCACACGCGAGATCGAACCTCGCCGGATCCGGCGAGGCTCGAGACTCGCCGGATCCGGCGAGGCTCGCCGCCGCCGGCCAAGGAAGGTAAGGAAAAAAAAAAAAAAGAAAAAGAAAAAAAAAAAAAATTGAAATATGAAAAATAATTATAATTTCGATTTTTTATTAAAAAACATTTTTATAAATTAAAAAAAGCCAAGGGTTTAAACTTTAAAATGGGTTCCTTATAACCCATTTAGACTATTTCTTTTTGTGTTTTTTTAACATTCACTAACCCATATTTAACCTTCACTTGACCCCATATTTAACCTTCACTTGACTCATTTCGACCCATATTTAACCTTCACTTAACTCATTTTTGACCCATATTTAACCTTCACTTGACCCATATATGACCCATTTAACTAAAAATGGGTCATAATATGGGTTTTTGACCCATATTGCCAGGTCTAGTTCCGCTTTGTCATCACTGAAAAACTTATTCTAATGTGAGTTTTGTCCATGCATACAATGAGAATCTACTATAGTTTTTCTTTGAATTGTATATATTTCATGGAGTTTTGTGCTTTTCTTTACTGGAGGATGAATAGAATATCAGTGTTGATCATGTGAAGGTTGTACTTACGTGATTCAGTTCAAAGTAGTTGATTAGAATATCTAATGACCGGATAGGGATCCTTTACCAAGCTAATTTTGACGATCGGAAAGGGACTCCAATCACATCACAACTCAACCATGCAAATAACAAATTGCGAAGCACATACCAATTAGCTGGCTAGGGTTGCTAATCCATCTTCACGTGCACGACTTTTCTGGCCACGGCATCTTCACACAGCCGTGCCAATGGACGCGACGTTGGAAGGCTCACAAAAAAAAAAAAAAAAAAAGGGAGTCTTCCTTCCATACGAAAAAAATACTAAACTAATCAGTTAATTATTTTATACAAAAATAAGTTCATTGTAACCTTACTTAAGTATTGGAATAGGTCTTGGAAATGCTTTTTGTGACGTCTTATTCGAGATATTGTTCGTTTTGGCTCATCCTATACCAAGCTTTGTGCTTTGGCATGTATGTGGTCACTTTTCCAAAAGGTTACCTATCTTGATAGTGCTTCCACCTAAGCATGCTTAATTTTGGAGTTCTAAAGCTAAGCATTACTATTACATTAAAAGGCACTTCTGTAAATTAATTCTAGTTTTCGCATATATATATATATATATATATATATATATATATTTCGGAATCGCTTTCCTCCTGTTCGGTACACAATTTGATTCATTTCTTCTCTCTTCGCCATCCTAAAAGCCTGGTAGGAGTCACTTCTTGTCCAGGCTTTTTGCCCCAGTGACCACTCCCAACTCTTGATAGACCATTACACTTTCAACTTGTTATTGATCAAGTGTGTGGTTTGATTATGCACGGGTACTCTTCTACAATGTGACTATGCCTAAACAAGATCCAAACGGTATGATTGATCAAGTCACAAAGCCACCATCTCATCACCAATTCGCTTAAACCAGGCATCAGGGTAATGAACTTGGCAAGCGTTATCGGCTAGAGATATCCGTTGCAAAATGCATGCCCCCTATGGCAAAGGCATCTTTAAAGGGAGGCATGCTCATGCAATCGAGGAATTACATTATTGAACATTTACTCTACAGGTGTCATCGACATGATGATGAAATTAACCAGTCGACTTACACAAATTAACGATTATCACGTAATAGTCACCATACGTTTTGACTATTTTCGTGCGTAACATTAAGGAGTCCTGAAAAGTTAAACCGGTTCTGTCTTGAGAGCTTAACTTCGTTGATGGAAGAGGGGAATCAAATTAAGCACTAGCGATTCAGCAAGTGCTCTCTTTTTCATCATTGACACGTAGCCTCAGCATCCAATCCCCACCCAGGTTGAGTTGAGCTGGGGGAGGGGGGTTCGACGCTGGGGCTGATGTGGCGCAGTACGTCCCAAATGCGCATCAAATCGCACGTTTTAGTCTTAGTCCACCTCCGCGCGGGGCCCCACCACTCCGGTGCTCGTGCTTGTGTGTCCCCTAGCCTCGGCGACAGCGACCCCAGAACGTTCTCCATTCAAAATAGGCATCGCGCACCGTCCAGCCCCTTCACTGCACTCCCTAGTAAAAGGATTTGAAGTACATGTTTGGGGTTTTGAGAAGAAATCGGGGTGGAGACACGATCTAGTTCTGTTCAAAGTAGAAGATCTTTGTTGAGCTTGATCTCTATCGGAATGAAAGATATTGATTTGGTTCTACCGGTTTAGGAAAGTCATGACGTCTCTTTCTCAATAATTTTGAGCGTTTCGTCGGTGGTCTAGGAAAAAAGTCATTGGCTTAGTGCGGTCTTGCAATATTGATTGGATATCCATGACAAGATAAGTGTGAAATTGGGAAAACATGGCATTTGCCTGGGAGATACAGTTCTTAACAAAAAGGACAAAAATATGATTAGTTTTTGAACTCTGTTTCAATATGCGATGTCGTCTCTTGACTTTTGATTTGTTTAATATGATCCGTGAACTACATTGATAATGTTCAATGTAGTCCTTCCGTTTGCTCAAACAACGAGTCGGACATTTTTTGATGACGTGGATTACCGTATATTGAGTTCGATTTTTAAAAGTGATTAATCAACAAGCAAATCCTTTTATCCATCTACTTTAGAAAAGAAAATAACCAAATTAGGGGCTCCTATTATTCCACGAGGAATTTTATTTTACCTCATTTGAGATGAATATTTCATGTGACGATCCACGTGTAACATTTTTTTTTTGTCTACTGTTCGAACTTGAAGGATTGGAAGCCACACAATAGATTTCATTAACTTGAATTAGCAAAAGGACAACAATAAACTTTTCATATAGTTTAGAGACTAGATTAAACACTAATGAATAGTTTAGGGACAATATTAAATAAATTAAAAATCTAAGGATGATATTGCGCATTGGGTCATAGTTCGGGGATCATATTGAACAAATTAAAAGTTTAGGGACAATATTACATATTGAATCAAAGTTCAATGATTATTTGTGTCATCTTCCCATAATAAAATAAATGTTGTTCCAATGTAACTTCAAAAGACTCCCTTGCCACTGGAAAACCCTCATTCACAATAAAACATATCCTTAAGAGTTATTATTTTAGGCAGAAAAATGGACCACCTCAGGATGCTCTTTATAACAACTAATACGTATTAGTTTAGGAGAAAAAACAGTGAACCGGTAATTATTAAATTCCATTTGATAAGAAGTAGTTCCGGTGGGATGGACACATGACATTGTTTATGCACTTATCATGGTATATACAAATGATTATATGCAAAGATAGTTATATCTGACCTCTGTTGTTCTTCTGAGGTTTACAGCCAATCAAGTTTCTTAGTATCTAACATCTAGTTCTTAATTTAATCACATCCTTGAACTTTAAAATATGGTGGTTAGCGAATTATAAGGACTAACGGCGAAACCATTGAGTGATGTTTTATATCTCAAGATGTGCAATTAACTTAACACGATATGCAAAGTCGATTAATCATGTGGGCAAGCAATTAAGATTAGGATGTGGCATATAAATTGCAATCGTGACTACATCTTCTACGTTAGATATCCGGGATGCTAATAGCATTTTAAACACGTTGATAATTACAATCATTGGACACTTAAAACTCTCTGTACATATAGTAAAACTTGTTTCGTCGATATAAGGTACTGTACTTAATGTATGCGAATCTATTTAATGGGATATGTCTATTGTAAAGAGACTAGAAGTACTGATGGTGCTAAAGCCGTGGATTATTTTAATCTCCCTTCGTACGGCGAACGTTATAAAAGAGATTCCGTTTCATCGAGACCATCGGAGGCTCGCTTTTGGCCCTTAATTAAATCGGCGGATGGGATTTGATGGTAATATTATATTGCGGGAATTTCAGTGGGACATCGCCCCCAAAAAGAAAAAGTCATTACTCTACCCTCGACCGGGGGACCACAAAGCAAATAATGTAAGCTTGTGAAAGTCACTAAACACCATTAGCACGCCCCCTCATTATCGATTAAATTAAAGCATACATGATCAAGTTGCGAGGGGCTTTATTAATATTATCATTTATCATTGGTTTCTTTATTTAAAAGAAGGACAAGAGGCCCGCAACCATTGGCCGTATGGTCCACACCGACCCCAATTAACTTGTCATATTTCCACCACAAATCTCCATCAGTCGCCATCACCTTGACAAACACCAACCATTCACTTCGGATAAAATGGGTTTGATTATTATATATATTTTTTCTCCTTAATTTCTTTTGGTTGACCTTTACCTAATCTCGCAATTACCATTACTTAAAACTAGTGGACCAAAATGGCCTGGAAACAACCGAAAATTGTTCTCCCCACAATCGCCGGCTATGCAAAGCCGACAATCATGAGCTGGAAGTCCCCGTCCACAAGCGTTTGCGTCGACCTTCCTTTTTTTTTTTCTTTTTCTCCCTCTTCGCACAAGCAAAATGGCGTCAAAAGAGTTGGTATGCACCCGTCATCGACGGTGTTCGTGCAAAAGACGATATCAGGGTCATCTAAGACGTTAGCGTAAGCCTAGGAAAAATTGGACCATTGAGATCGTATCTACCGATCTCGAATTGGAAAAGCAGATTCGATTTGGACTCATTCCACGAGGTTAATTGAATCGGTCACAAGATTGTTTCGCACACTTTTGTTTTCAGCTGTTCCGGTCCAATTTCCATTCTCCGATCCACATTTTTAAAGCTAAGCGAAGGATGGGCCCACGGGGGAGGACGGACAGGCAGAACACTGGGAGAGGGCGTGTTCACGTGGGCGAGCCGTCCAGCTTGGACAAGCAGGTGGCTGAGGACGGTTGAGGCCAATTAAAGGGCGAAAACGTGGAGGTGGGCATCGAATACCGCAGATTCAGGCCCGAGGTGGCCCGGGCCCATCCGCCCACGTGAACATGTCATCGCGCCGCCGGTGGAGCCCCCCCGCTCCCGCGCACACCCGACGTCCAATCAGATCCAAAAGCTTCGACAAACTACGATAACGTCCTCTGACGCTGGCCCCTTTGAGTGAAACTCGAGAAAGGTATAGCCGAAAAGACAAAACAAGAATACAAAAATAAAAAAATACCAACACAGAGAGAGTTTGGTTCCACTTTGGAAAAATGTCGTTAAGAAAATCGCAAATATCTTTGAGATAAATGAATTTTCCGAAATGTTCATAATAGTTTGGTAAATTATAGTCTCAAAGGTAATTTTAGCATAAATACCATTTGGCAAAACTTACATTACAAATGGACTTTTACTTTTAATTTTTTTTTTTAAAATCTGAAAATCAAATCCGGCGGCCGGCTAACCACTCCGACGGCCGTCGCCGATGCTCTGCGCCAAATCTAGCGGCCTGAGCTTGATCCTGGGTCCGCATGACCTCGGGCGGTGCGCTAGGCGAAGCCGCCGAGGTACACGCTCACCGAGGTCCGCTGAGTGCGACCCGGGCGACACCGCCTGGGTCGCGAGTCACGCCACCCCCAAGCGATGGTCACCGGGGATGCACGACCCTCAGGCGGCGGTGGCGGCTGCCGGAGAAGCCCGATGGGCGGGGAAGAAGAAGATGAACAGGGAAGAAGATGGCCGGGAAGAAGAAGACGAAGGGGGAAGAGAAGATGAACAGTGATGGTGAAATTTTGCATTTCTTAAATGCCCAATGCCCAAAACAACCCCTCCCTAGCATTCAGCTTTCAGTATAGGGAATGCTCACATTTGGCAAATGAGTTTTCAAAAACATTTGCCAAACGCAACAAAATTTTCCACAAGGGGCTTTGGGCTCCCAAAGCCCCTTGGGAAAGTCGAACCAAACGGGACCTAAGAATACATGGTAAATTCTTCTGAATATAATATAACAATCTCTCATCCAATTCCCTGCAAAATTCTTCTGAAGTCATGTACATAATTGATGGTAAGTTTTATTTATTTTTTATTCATCGTTCTGGGGTGTCGATAGGGAACTTCCGATGAAGACTGAAGGAGAGCATCCTCCCTGTGGAAGAACAAAAGAAAAGCTCATGTCAAAGGGAGTTTTGGGAGACATTGAATTGAAAAGAGAGATCACGATACCAAGACAATAAACCCACATCAGTTATGATAACAAATATCTGAACAGCCACAACTCATCATGACATCATAGAGTAAAAAAGGGTTCCTGAACTTCAAATACCTTAAAAAAAGTGTCGAATCCCCAATAATTATACCGGACCAACTCACACATCAGTGACATTAGATTTGATCTAATCTAAAACTACAACATCACATGATGAACCAGGACATAAATCATCTAGACAATCTAGGAAGGGGAATAGACAGATATCGTGACATTATCTTGATGAGGGTTATCTCAACAGACATGTACCTGCTGCTCAGGGCCATGAACTACAAAACATTTAGATATGGGAGTGATTGCTCAATAGTAAAAATGACATGCTCTAAGGCAAGGCATTATCATCAAGCGAGAAGTAGATGTGCCAAGCCACAGACCTTTAGATCAACTCCAATTGTGGGAGAGCTAATTTATTTAAATATACAAAGCTAGTTTGCAATACAATTTAGAGACAAGCTACATAAGAGTTTCAAGCAAATTGAGGTGGTGAAGGTGGAAGAAGTTATGAGCAAATGGAGGCTAAACATCTCAAGATAATCAGAATTCCATATCACCACAAAAGAATTATATCACTTCCATCTTGTTCTTCATACATGATATTCTAATGATGGATTCCCCAATGCACCCATAACAATCGAAACAGCACCAGCAATGATGATAAAAACAGGCCAAGAGTTTCTCTAAATTATCGCTGCTGCTGCAAATTTATTGGTTTGAAATTTTTTTGATAGTTGAGAGCATTGGAACATAAGCATATGTAAGTAACATCAATCTTCAAAATTGCCCAAATAGACATTTCCTATAGCAGTAAGATAGTCGTTGACTGTAAAGGTCAACAATGATGACATTAACAACAAGACCTCCATCCCTCTCTGCCAGAACCCAAGCTTTGAATAACATAAAATAAAAGGAACACACAAAACCACAGCTTATATTAATGCAAAGACATCAATACTAGAAGTAAATTGGCATAAAAGCTGAGGCCTCAAGGTAAATTCAGTGAAAGTTTCCAATGAATGCAAAAACACTCGTTTCCATGGTAACCTACTTCAGGAACCCAAAGGGGTTTCCGATGAAATGATAGTAACAAAAGAAATGATGATTGGTAACAAAGAAAGAAAATTAACAGCATGTAAATGACACCAGGCGAAAGCTGAAAACAGATCTATGATAGCCAAAAAGACGGGTTTTGTAATAACAGAGAGAATTAACTACCAATTAATGACACAGGCCAGTCTCATGCAGAATACCCTGATAAAATTCTCACTCACCACGTCTACCACTCTAACATAGAGTTACAGTATTGCCTGGCAAAAAGTGTCTCAGATTCCACACATCTATAACTACAAAATAAACACCAAAACTGGACTGTGTGTTAACTCCATTGGCTGCTCAACTTCCATATATTGAATAAAGATCTCATCGCCAAGGATTAACAGATTTCTTGCACTGCACTCCTTTCCTTTCTAACACATGGTTTTTGAATATATGTGACCGATGATTAGAATTACAAAGAGGAAAAAGTCATGTCGGCCAAAACAACATAAGATGCCATGTAAACCCTTCTACTGAAAGAACCATATAAATTTACGCAAGCCCTTCTTATCGTCTTTTCACCTTTGGATTCTAAGAAATCTATGTAGTTCAATTCATGTTTATGTAATTCATAGACAACATATCTGATTAAGTTGTGTTCTGCCGATTTCGATAAGTTGAAAATGATAATGATGGTAACAATAACTTCTTGTAACTGCAATTGTCTAAATCTTGCCACATGCTTTTTGCCAATTCTCTAAGAGCCTATTTGGTAACCATCCTGTTCTTGAAAACAACTTCTGCTTAGAAATGATTTTTTTTTTTATTTTTAATTTTGTTTCCTGGATGAGTTTGAACATTTGAAGGCATTTGGTAACTCTCCAAAATTTCCATTCCTAAGACAGAAATGCGTTTGGTAAGATCTCAAATTTTTTTGTGATTTAAATTTTATTAAATTTTTCTATTTTTTTCTTTTTTTTTTTTCTTTTTTTCTTTTCTTTTTTCCTTTTCTTCTACTCCTTCCTTTGGCCAGCGACCTCGCCAGCCTGGCGAGGCCAAGCCTCTCCCAACCGCCGGCAAGGCTTGCCCTCGCTGAGGGCTGGTGACGCTCTGATGAGGTCACTAGCCAAAGGAAGGAGAAGAAGAATAGGGAAAAAAAAAAAAAAAGGACTTGATTTTGGAGTTGTTCTCGGGAATGAAGAAGTAATTTTTTTCTACTTCTTAATTCTATTTCAAATCTATTCTTGAAAACATTATTCTCGAAAACAAAAAACTTACCAACGGATTTATGTTCTTTTTTTTTTTTTTTAAAAAAATTTCCAAAGAATAAAAGAATAGGATCGGGCACCGCTTCGCTGGTTACCAAACGGGGCCTAAATATGCCAAGGATATAAAAGGAAGGACATTAAAGCCAAGCAAACCCACCACTTGTTAAAGCACTGCAATAATTGATGTAACGAAATATACAATTTACACAGTACCTCTCAAGTGAGATGCCCTATATTATGCAACAATATGTAGAGTTCGCACAAAACCGTTCATTCGATGCAAATCAATTGATGCAAATTGCTATGCATGTTATCATAATGTCTACAAACACATTTGCAGATCCCTGGATTCATCAAAAGCAAAGCAAAGATGACATCTTGCAAGTAGAGGATTTTTACGAAAGAAGCAAAGGTAGGCTTTGCTCATGCCAAACAACTAATGCCACTGATCCACATACCTCCCTTGTGAAAAGATAGGACTTGTTTGCTAACATTCCTGTTTCTCAATTATTCTGTTCTTTTATTTCTTGGAATAGAAAAAACAAAAATCTATTTAGTAACATCAGCTAATTTCTCTATTTCCCAGAAAAAATCAGTGGTTAGGAGATAGATTTGGAATAGAAACAAGATGTAAAAAAAAAAATTCTTTATTCCCAAGAACAATTTCTTAAACAGGTCATTTTCCTTTTTGTCTTTTCTTCTTCCTCCCCCTCTAGCCAGTCGCCAAGCTTCGGTAATGGCCAGCGACCAGCCAAAGACGAGGTCTAGCGACCTCACCGGGTGAGGTCAAGCCTCACTCAGCCACCATGAGGTTGGCCTTGCCATGGCTGGGCAAAGCCAACCTCATGGTGGTTGTATGAGGTCGAGCCTCGCTAGGGGTCGATGAGGTCGCCAACTCTCATCTCTAGCCGATTGCCGGCCATCACCGAGGCCCGACCACTAGTTAGAGGAGAAAAGGAGGAGGAAAAAAGAAAATAACAAATTCAGAAAATTAGAAAAATTTCAGAAAATCATTAAAAAATCTAAAAGAAATAATACATTACAAGAAAATTTGAGGTCCTACTAAAAGCATTCCTGCTCTTTTTCTATTCTAGAAATAGAAATTTTTTGCAATTACCAAATGCATTTGAATATTCAGAAAGTTGTTTAGGGAGTAGAAATGGAAAAAACCTATTTCCAAATATAAATTGTTCCCGGGAACAGAACTATTACCAAATGTACCCATATAATTATCCACTAATAATTCTGACACTTCTTATACATTTCCCACCAAAATTTGACATCAGAGATAAAATGTACTTTGATAAAGGAAAAACAGTTTTTAACTTTTCATGATAGTGAACCGATCTGGTTTTTCATATTCAAGTGAACAATTCTCGAAAGATAATCTATTTCTAGTGAAACTAAACACTCTCTAGTTTTCATTTAAATGACATATAATCCAGAAGACATCTCAAAGATCCTTCACGAGATTTCCTCCTTCCGACACCTAAGCACCAAAATACTTGTTGCACACCAACCAATCTTCCGACGCAGGGAACTTTTTGAGTCTGAGAAGTAAAGATCCCATACTGAAGCTATAAAACAATAATTGTTATTAACACGAATTTCTTTGGATAAATGAGTAGCTCCATAAATTAGGTTAAACAATGTCTGCCAGACATATCACCCAAAAGTTATTAACAATAACCAAGCTTGCTTGGTTGGAAAAATGATGATTTTCCTAATGAATAATCGTATGACGTCGTTGTTACCACTAGACTTATTGACGCAGAGACCCTTTAGAGTCTGAAAGTAAAGATCCCATACCATAGTAATAACACAATAACTGTAATTAAAACAGATTTGTTTGCATAAATCCTGGATTAGGATAACCATAAACTAGGTTCGCGGTGTCTGCCGGGCATTGACATGGCAAGTTATTAACAACAACCAAGCTTGCATGTTAAAAAAAGCTGACGATTTTCCCAATGAATAATCAAATGACATCATCGCAATGCACAAAGTGGCACCTCCCAAGAACAACTAAGCCCGCAATAAACTTGCACAACAGACAGCCATAATTGTGCATTAGCCTTGTAAGTACAAATTAAGGGAAGGAATTCAGTGTAAGACAAATCTGCCACCACCACGCCATTTTTTGGCCAAACTAAGCACACCGGGGGCTTCTTTCTCAAGTATGTAAATTTCAAGCATTCTTATTGACTCGATTCAGAAGACAGTAACCTCAACAGGTTCATGCAGGAGTCATCGCATTTTCAAACAGCAAGTCCAACATTATGAAGCAATATTCAATCAAGAGAAGAACAAACGTCAAAAACTTCGATCCAAGGCCGTCTAATCAACCGCCTAAGAGAGTTTGGACTTACCACATACATTGTACATCCAGCTATTCCTTCGGTTTCTCAGTTCTGTTCTTGCCGCCGTATATCAAACCATTTTGCTGCGGATCGATCCAACATCGAGCATCAGCAGACGATACTAACAGATCCGCATTATAGCAAATGGCAACATAACGAGCCAACGAAAACTGATCGAAGCAATCCACCTACCACTAACCTGCGGGTCGCCAATCGGCCGGGTCCGGTCGACGAACTTGTAAGGGTCCGAGGCCGCAACGGCCGCCCTCTCCTGCAACCGCAACGAGAACACCGGAAGCTCAAAACCTCTCCGACATTTGTCCACACCAAAACGATCGAGGATCAAAAAAGACCTTAAGACCAACCTCTTGCTCCCGCTTGAGGTCGCGAGATGGCTTGACCCAGAGGAAGTACGCCAGCGTTCCGGCGACGAGCCAGGAAGCGAGGTTGGCGCCGCCCCGGAGGCCGCCCGTCGAATTGCTCACGAACGACCGCACGTTCCCCATCGTTCTCCTCCAGCTGCTCGCCATTGTGAGAGCGAGATCTCCCCCTTTCTCTCTCTCGCTCTAGGGTTTCGAAATTTTATTCGGGCCAGTTATGGAAAAGAAGGGGGGGAATTGAAATAGCCGGATTGGGGTTTCCAACTTAGAATCGAAAGGCGAAGGAGAAAATGGAGTGACGAAGACGACGGATTCACCGAGCGGAACAGCTCCCGACGCCGCCGACCCGGCGTGGGAAAGTACGGGATCGAGTCTTTGCCGCTACGTGTCCCGTTCGCCGACCGGAGGGACTCGGTGAATGCGATCGAGCCGATATCGCGATTTAGCGTACGTGACGCCATGTGTGTGGATATTAGGCCAGGAGGGGCAAAAGAGTGCTCTTCCTTCTCGCTTTGAGGGTGCTCTTGGAAAACCTCGTTTTCTCGAGTATTTAATGTTCGATAGAGACGCGGAAACCATAGCACACGGCGGATGCGGATGCGGATGCATGATCCAAAAATGTTTGGCAACTTTTGTGAGCTTTTGACGAGAAATTAACGATAGATTAGATGAGACGCAAGGAGGGTTGAGATCTATAATTTGTGATCCTATAAAAAAAAATATTAGTTCGTATATTATGTTCGTGATATGATGATCTAGTACAGTATTTTATTTTTTTTTATTTTTTTTGGCTCCCTAAGGAAAAATCATGCATGGATTGAGCTTAGGCAAGAATTGCACTAAAATCGATCACGTCAATGTTGATATTAAGGTGTATCGAATCCATGGTTCTGACCAAAAAAAAAAAAAATTGGTGCTTCATGATTAGATGCACTTGGACGATAAAAAGAAGACCAAATGGAAAACTTGCACTAAGACAGATGCTACCATCCATTAATAACGTTGAGTTACCAGTCAGAAACAATCACAGTTTCATCAGCGTTTTGAATATCGAATCGATGACCTGGTCCCTTATCTCCATTCCTGCAAGAATGGACAACTAAAGAAGAGAACAAATGAAATATTAAATAAGAAATAATCGTCCATAATATCAACTGCCCAGCATATTTTAATCTCGAGAAGACGATGACAAGCAGGAAATTACAAAGCTGCTAAGACCCACGTTGCACGGTCTGGTCCCAGGTTACAAACAATCAACAGATCCATGGTCTAATAGATAACTTCGGTCCCCAGTTTATACACAACATAAACCCAGACAAATTGACGACGACGACGACAACATCGACAAATGGCAATCTGGGAACGAGATCAAGCAGCCCTGGTGGTCACAGAGAGTTCAAGGTCACAAAAAGATGCGGTAATGACGCAAGGACGCTGCCGGGCAGGAGAGAGGCTGGTATAATCAAAACCGCCATGTCAAGTCCCATCTATGACCAGGAATCATCTCACATGGGTGCAACTCTGTGACTTTCTGTCATCTCTTTCCTTATTTTAATTAGGGACCACTATATCAACAAACTTTGGTGACATCCCTGCTCGATCTGTTGTACTTCATGTGGCTCTTCACGAGCTGCCCAGCTGCAATGGCAGACATCAGAGAAAGCTCCCCTGCAAGAACTGAACCGGCTACAATGGTTGCCAGGAGCCTCGCATTGGCTCCAGGGAACTCTTTGTTTGCACCCTTGACGCCAAGCATGTTCAAGCAAGCAGACTGAGACGCAAGCTGAGTACCACCTCCAACAGTGCCAACCTATAAGGACGAGCATCTAAGATTGTCAAATATAAAGGACTATAATACCGGCCCGGCACTTTAGTTAAATTTCCATATATAAGAAGATGTACAACGTTAAGATCAGTCTCCTAAGTGCATGGCAAAGTACAAAAAAGGGTTAGACCAAAAAAAAAGTACCAAGAAGGGAATAATCAATACTTCCCAAAGACAGCAAAATGAAAATTTCAAAAACAAACAAGTTTCCCATGTGACTGCTGAAAACAAGAGGGTGCATTTCAAGTTCCCGAATATAAGAAGGGAAAGGATTAATTCTACAAGCTCTTGACGCTGGAAAAAGAACGCTCAACTACCTCTATGGAAGGCATGGTGACAGATATGTGAAGATCCCTTCCCTCATTAACAGCTTCCATCATGGTGATGCAATGAGAACTCTCAACATTCTGAGCTGGATCCTGTCCAGTTGCTATATATATTGCAGAGACTATGTTGCTTGCATGGGCATTAAAACCACCAAGAGCACCAGCAACTGCTGATCCAGTAAGATTTTTAAGCATGTTGAGTTCAACAAGGGCAGCCACATTAGTTTTCAGCACCTGCTTCACCACTTCTTCCTTTATTACAGCTTCACAAACTACTGATTTTCCCCGGCCTTCGATCCAGTTCACAGCAGCCGGTTTCTTGTCAGAACAGAAGTTTCCTGCCACAATTGATCATTAAAGTCAAGGAAGAACCACAAAGGTGTTGATATTGGCAGCAAAAGTATCACTACAACTGTTGAAAGTTACAAGTATGAAAGCAACAAACTGGAGAAAAAACTGGAGAAATTAGCAACAATAGCATAATTTCAAATTGGAGGGACAGAAGTTGAGGCGAGGGGAGTTGCAAGAATAATAGCTCCAATGAAGATTTTTCTTTCCTTTCACAAGCATATAGCTGCTTGAAAGGATAATAACAAGAAAGAATAAAGTCACATAGTAACTTGAAAAATAAATATTCCTTCATGTCATTTTCCTTACCGATGCTAGTAACATTATATTTTTTTCATCAAGGAATGAAATGTATATGATTGAGACCTTGAAACAGTGACACCACGCTTGAATTTAAAATGCCCTCACTGATTAAATTCACATAAAAGCATGACCTACTCAGAGACAGCCAAAGAAAGACAGACTAATATGTCATAAAAATTATAAGGACACATGCGCTGCCAGGACAAAAGCAATAGGAAAGATTATAAGAAAAGATAAATCAAATAATACAGACCATATTAGGCAAATTCATCATGAAATCAAGAGATCGAGATGGAATCATATTTATTTCATGATTGAGGAGATGCTCATGAATTATGGGACATATACTTTGACATGTAAAGACAAGCAGTCCCATTTGTCAACTGTCAACCATGTGCACATGGAGCTTACTGATGAGATATAGAATGATGCTCCACACCAGCTCACTGAATGGATGTAACATCAGTGTAGAAACTATCCAGCAAATTGAAAAAATGATTACACAAAAATAACTAACTTTCTAGGCCTAGTTTGGTATTTCAAGGAAAGTATAGAAATCAAGAAAAACCAGGAAAAAAAACCTGGGAAATACAAATTTACAGAAAAAAAAATTTCCGATGCAAACATGGGGGTTACTGGTCCATGAAAAAGCCAAAAATATATATATAGCAAATGAAGTTTACCAGAGATGCCAATAACATCCATATCTGGGAAATCACTTTGAAGGAAGTCCAGGACATTCTGAACCCCTTTGGAGACCATGTTCATCCCCATTGCATCGCCAGTGCTGCAACTGAACCTCATATATAGATTCTTCCCGGCAATAGAGCACTTTATACTCTGAAGCCTCGCAAACCTACTTGATCTGCCACAAAAAAAATAAACAAACAGAATCATGAAACAAAGCCCTTACATAGCAATTTTTATGAATGCTTTAACCTAATATGACACAGTTGACCATGTGAAATTTGATAGAACAGCAAGCCTCTATCTAAGGAAGCATCATAAAATCGTGGGTTACATCAAAAGAATGTCAAGATTATATACCAAATTCGATAAACGGAAAGTCATAAACTAGTTTGATGATGCTCAGATTTCCCTTTCCAAATTAAAGAGTTATGAATAAAAAATCTCGGATAGCAAGAACGCGTTCTCAATACTATCATAATTGAAAGAAGCATATTCTCCTAGTAATGTCAGTCAACCTAGGTACAGTTGATGGAAGAATGACAAGACATACATAGCACAGAACCATAGGCACTAGACATAGAACTCAATTTCTGAAGCATGAAAGACCACCAAAAAAATCAAGCAAATCAGAAGTAACTCGCCATCAGCTGACCTGTTAAACACAAGTGCCAAGGTATCAAAATTGACCGGATCCTCCAAGAAGAACTTCAACTCCGAGGCTCTCTTCACATCACCGAACCTCACAACCGGCGCTCTTGTCATGCCGTCTCTTAACAGCACGCTCCTCGCTCCGCCAGACGCGTAAATCGCCTTGCAGCCTCTGTTCGTACTCGCCACCAAGCAACCTTCAGTGGTAGCCATGGGCACATAATACTCCAATCCATCGAGCAGCAATGGTCCTGCAACTCCGACCGGAATCTGCACGTATCCGACCGGCATTTCACAGCATTGCCCCAAAATCGACGTGTAGTCGAATCCTTCTAGGGGCAAATCAGCAAGCGACTTCCCAGTCGTTCTCTGCAAAGCCTCACGCCGAACGAAAGCGGCTCTTCTGCAGTCGCCGAGCTTAGATTCCAGCGAATACGAAGGAATCGTCCCGTCCACGACGGATTTGACGATCTCCTCGTCTTCCGCAGAGGACAAAGCCGAAATCGCCGGCGCCGGATCGCCCGATTTCGGGAGCGGAGCCACGATGTCCGTACAGCCGAAGCCGCGGTTGACGTCGTCGTCGAGGTCCTCCCACGCGTCGTGAGAGGCGCGCGCGATGAAGGTCTGGACGAAGTCGATGCCGAAGAAGCCGAGGAGGTAGATGAAGGAGGCGATGAGGGAGACGATGGCGGCGATCTCCGGGAGGGTGACGAAGTGGAGGGGGACCGAGTCGCGGATCTTGTCGCGCCACCGGTGGAGGAGGTAGTACGCGACGGAGAAGAAGAGAGTGAAGAACACCGCGTTGGTCAGGTACAGCGGGAGCGGGAGAGCGTCCGATGCTTTCGGCGGCTCGAGGGGAGGGGACGATGAAGCGGGGCCTCTCCCGCCGCGGCCGCCGCCGCGAGCGGCCGAGGGGAGGGGCGGCTTCGTCGACCGCCGGCGGACATCCATACGGGGAATCCGACGGGGGAAGGAAGCGGAGCTGGGCACCGGATGTGGACTTCACTACTGAGCGGAGTGTTTTATGACTTTTGCGAGGCGAAATTTATACACGAGTCGCGCGGGCACGAAAGCATTAAAAAACCACGATATACCAAAGAAAAAAATAAAAAATAAATTTTTTAAAAAATTGTCGTGCTAGCCAAATTAGTAAAGGGAAATTACTTGCATTTTCGAATGTATAATTTAAATATTTTTCATATATTTTTCTAAATTTATGAAACGAATGCTTTGACCAGTTAAAAAACATTAATATACGTATAAAATAGTAAAATGTACTCGTGCATATGATTTTCTAGAAAAGGCACTCGTCGTTTGTCGAGCAATAATTCATGGGTCTAACATCATTAAACATATGGTACAAACATCATCATCCCTGTCACTTGGCACATCAAATTCACCAGTGAAGTTATCAGTTTCATGAACTCCCTAATAATGGGCATGGAAGAGATAATAATCATTGTATTGACTTTTCTTTATGAAATTTCGAGTGACATGGCTTCTTATTTATTTATCGCTCAAATTACCCTACTTTCAGTTTTCCATATCAACTCATGTTATCATAAATCGATTTAAAACATAATCGAGGTAAATTTACCATAATAATATTTTAACTCATCACAACCGAGTCAAATTTACCTATGTCGAGGATTCCTAAGCCGACATAAAGAAATTTTTTATTAAGAGCTATTGGAGCCCTAAAAAAATAGGGAATATGACAATATAAATATTATAATTTCAATACAGTATTCACCTGAGTGCTATAATTTTCTTTCAATCACTCGAATGTTATAATTTATACTTAAATGTAATAATTTTTTTCCCTCATCACATGAGTGCCATATAACATTTCAATAACTCATTTAAGAGTTGTAAATAATAATTGCCATGCCATGTAATACTTCCAACACTTTGATGAATAGTTTTAAATTTTTTCAGCACTATTGGTTAATTTAAAATTACGACACTCAAGTAAATGTTTTCCACTTAAGTGTTTAAAAAAAATGACGACACTCAATTGAAAACTATGTAAAGGTTATAACACTTATAATGTCGTTATTTCTGAAAAATAAGTCAAAGGGAAATCCATGACATATGAAAAGGAATACATTATCTAATTTGTCGACTTTGAAAAAAATAATTGTTTGTCAAGGCATCGATAGACATACCCAGTACTTAAAAGTTGAAATGGCGAAGATAACAAATTTTTCCTTACTAAATAATTGGTATATTTCACAGGAGACTTGCAATAGCTAGCAATTAGCCTTGCATGCTCACAAAAACAATGAAATATTTTAGATGCATCAGTTAAATAGAGAGCAAAAAATTGTGATGGTGTAATTTTTTTTTGCGAATTTGAGGACTTGTAGCACGATTAGCAGGCCCTATATGACATTGTGAAATCCAAATAACTTCTAATTATTAGAAAATAAAGTCGTGAATGATAAATTAGTAATGCTCATATGATTGGTGAGTTTGAGGATTAATTACCTTCAAGTACATGGTGCATTTGCTTGACAAGTTAGGAAAATGCAAGAAATTTTAACGAACTAGTTTTTTAGATTTTCGCGTAGTTTGTTTATTGGAAAAAGATTAGTCAACAGAAAATCATTTATGATCAAAGAAAATATGCATAAAAATTTTCCTAGCCTTTATCATGAATTTTTTCCCCAAATAAACACACACTAAAAAATTAATAAAAAAATATTTTTCATGAAAACAAATTTTAAGAAAAACAATTAGTTTTATTTATTCGGTCGTCTAGGGAAAGTGATTTTTCTTGACAGATGAAAAAATCATTTTTTTTCCAATCTAAGCTTATTATTTAAGCTCATAAAAAATATGTTTCATAAGTATATTAATTTTTCGTCATTCAAATATCAAGAAATCAAAAAAATATTTCTCTAAATAAATGGCTAATCATAATTTTCTACAAACGAAGGGACTCTTTTGTAAAAATTATTTCCCGCCCTTTTAGGGTGCGTTTGATAATACTTCTATTCCCAAAAACAATTTCTGATAAGAAATGATTCTTTTTTATTATGTTCCCGCGAATAATTTCTAAGCATTTTAAGTCGTTTGGTAACTATCCAAAATTTTTTATTCGGAATAAAATTGAATTTGGTATCGTGCTCAAAATTTCTACTCCAAATCATTTTATTTTAATTTTTAAATAATTTTATTACTTTTTTCCTTTTTTTATTTTTTCTTCTTTTCTTTTTTTTTCCTTTCTTTCTCATATTCTTCTTCTTCAAGTGGCCGGTCGCCGGCCTTGGGATGACCGGCGACCGGCCAGACGAGGGCCAGTGACCTCACCAGAGCATTGCCGGCCCTTATCGGACGAGGCTCATCGACAACTGGGCAAGGCTTGCCTGGCCACTAGCGAGCTCTCCAGAGGCTCACCCGAGCTCGCCGGACCGGTTGTGGGCAACCGGCAGCGGTGGGCGGCAGACGGCAGACGGCAGCGGATGGCAATCGCGGTGGTGGCAGATGAAGAAGAAGGAAGAAGAACAAGAAAAAAAAAAGAAGAGAAAATAGGGACTTGATTCTATAATTGTTTTTTTTTTTGGTAAGGTAAGTATTATAATGATTTTAACCAACAAATGTAAAAAAAAAAGGACAAGGCACCAAAAGCTTACACTCATAGAGACCGACATGTTAGTATGAATGGAAGGGTGCCCAAAAAAGGAGAAAAAACCTCCTCAAAGCTTACAGCAAAGAAAGCGGCAGCAAGGCAAACCGCAGAGACAAGGAAAGAGACAACAGCCGCGAGGGCCAGTAACAAGCCACTACAAGTGACAAGCAAAAATGACAACAAAAGACCAAGATCAAAAGACCGTAGCAACCGAAGAAACCTCCCAGGAGTGAGCAGAACATAACCCGCTAGTCTCAGAATAAAGAACAGCAATGTCACTTAAAGATTGAAGGGTGTAATCCCAAGCTTTATTGTAACCTTCTGTTTCTAGGAGTGTCTGGCACATGATGGAAGGTTAGCACTTTATCCTTAATGGCTTTATGAAGATAATTCTTCAATGCTGGAAGATAAAGAGTTTGGTTGCGGAAGATAATGTTATTCCTTTCTTTCCAGATAATATAACTGTCGGGAATATCGGATTCCTAAAAACCGGATTCGACACTAAATTGAACCCCTAAAACAAGTGAGGAAGATGAGCCCGGGAAAATCACATGTATCACCGATCCTAAGGCACATCACAGTAATCGAACGTACCTTGTTAGTCACAGATTAAACACCGACACCGATATGAGGAAGAAAAACCGATCCCGTTCGATCCGATGACGTCAATTCGCCTTGAAGGGAAGAGAGTGTCGTCTCTTTTGTTCTTGTTCTTCTTTTGGAGGGAGAGAGGGAGGAGGAACGTACGTAAATCCAAAAGGTGTGTTCCTCTCTCTCTTTTCCCCTTAAATACGTCCTCTCCAAAGGACGTGTCCCTTCGACAAAAGACGTCCCCCAAAAGTTACAACTCTTCAACGTATCCCTCCATCCATGGGCCCTAATCTTGTGGGCCAGGCTTTTAGGCCCAACATGGGCGGACGGGCCAACTTAGGCCCATCACAATAATTAATAAAACCATCATCTCCCACTCGCACATGGTGGGCCGAATAGGATCCTCTTTACCTCTCTTCAACATTCATACTGGTGAATAATCCGTGCGACCAAAGATACTTTGAGAGCTCGTTGCCATACATATGTTAGGAATATATAGCAGCTCATAATGGGCATCACACTCTGAGTAGATTTAGTATGCAGTATCCTAGATCGATCGATCACATTTATATCTCTCTTGATCTATTTTAAACAATGATATATATATATATATATATATATATATATATATATATATATATATATTGTATTCACAATTATGATTATCCCAAAGACAGTCATAATTGGTCGACCGGTGAATACAAAACTACAATGTGATTCTCCAAATTCGATCTTCCTCTTTCCTTCAAACTCTCAATTTCAGTTCAGCTTGCTTTTCTAGAAATGTCCCATTAGATCGAATCAACTCATGACCA
The DNA here is from genome assembly GCA_014182365.1 of Eucalyptus tenuipes. Lineage (NCBI taxonomy): Eukaryota > Viridiplantae > Streptophyta > Magnoliopsida > Myrtales > Myrtaceae > Eucalyptus > Eucalyptus tenuipes. The sequence goes on along the minus strand of CM024542.1, from coordinate 32,255,258 downwards.
TTGGCAACATCCTAAGATAGCAAACACTAAATAGAAATCTTGAGAATAAGTAAAAGTCATGAGGGCACTAAAATTGAGGAACTCTTTTCCTCAAGAGTCTCACACGGTATAAAAGTTGAGATCGAACTTTTGCCACTCTTATTGGTCGTCTCATGCATACGTAGTATGAAATACGTATTACGGTATTAACTCCTTTCCCATGGAGCGTATGTCTACACCTTCAATACCGTACAGATGATAGTTCAGACATACCCAATGTCTAACTTGAGTTCATGTATCTACTCATTCACATAATTCATCAGAACTCACATTTGGCATCTTAGATAGATAAAGTAAAATATGTGAGGTATTTTACTTTCAGACATAGTACATATCATGTCCTCATCTTAACACTTAGTTAAGGCGATATATATATATATTTTAAACTTGAGCTCTCGATTATCACCTAGATAATAAGCTTAAAAACCGTCTCATCTCTATTTATCACATAGTAAATAGAGGCGATTATCCGTGTGAGTGGGCCAATCTTATATTTGTCCGACATACTTTCTCAACTTAATGTAATGCACTGAGCATTAAGATGCATAAAGATCAAACAAAGATTCATAGGCATTAATAATGAAAAACACAAGTTCATAAATGTGAACAACTCAGGGAAATTACAATATCCAGTACATCAGACTCTACGCAATCCTAGAGATTTTACATGACCACAAAACACATCTCTAGGTATTGGCTTTGTCATAGGATATGCTACCATTCTATGCGTAGATATGTACTGTAAGTTCACATCCTTTGTGCAACCATATCTTTAACAAAGTTATACTTGGTATCTCTATGTTTGGTCTTGCCATGATATTTTGGATCTTTGGTGTACGTTATAGCTGCTTGGCTATCACAGTTAACCAATAATGGATTTGCAGCTTTCTCAATAACACCTAAATGATCCAAAAATCTCTTAAACCAAACTCCTTCTTGTACCGCTGCTGATAATGTCACGAACTCAGCTTTCATCATGAACAAGGCTATACACGTTTGCTTCTTACTGCTCCATGATATGGCGTCATTGTTCGCAAGAAAGCAAATCCAGAGGTAGATTTCCTTTCATCTAAATCTCTTCCCCAATCAGCATCGAATAACCTTCAAGTCGCAGATCCTTTCCTTGGTAATTCAGCTTGTAATCGCCAGTTCCCTTCGATACCTCGGTATTCTCTTAACGGCTTTCCAATGTGCTTGACCTGGATTGGATTGGTATCTACTCACCATTCCAACTGCAAAACATATGTCGTCTTGTACACATCATAGCGTACATCAAGCTCCCAACAGCACTAGCATAAGGAACATGTTTCATTTGTTCCTTCTCTTGTGGAGTCCTTGGACACGATCTATGGCTCAATCCTTCACCTTTTGTAATAGGAGTGTCTATGGGTTTACAATCTTGCATACGAAATCGTTCAAGAACCTTATTTATATATGTTTCTTGCGAAAGAGATAACAACCTCTTCGAACGATCTCTTGAAATCTTAATTCCAAGAATGTATGCAGCCTCACCCATATCTTTCATCTCAAAGTTGGAAGATAATCAACTTTTGATGGTATTAACAAACTCCATATTGCTTCCAGCAATTAGTATATCATCAACATATAATGATATGATCATAAATTGATCTTTGGATCTTTTGATATATACACAATGATCCTCATCAATCATTGTAAAATCATATGCCATTATGGCATTATGAAAACGTATATACCCTTGTCTTGATGACTCGCTTAAGGCCATATATCGATTTCAAAAGTCGACATACCTTTTCTTCTTGGCCTTTTGTAATGAAACCAACGGGTTGTTCCATATATATTTCCTCATCCAATTATCCATTGAGAAAAGCAATCTTTACATCCATTTGATGTAATTCAAGATCCATACTTGCCACTATTGCCGAATAATGCGAATCGAGGTAAATCTCACAACAGGAGAAAATGTTTCCTCATAATCAATTCCTTCGTTGATTATACCCTTCGCCACAAGGCGAGCTTTATATCTCTCTATCGAGCCATCAGCTTTACGCTTTATTTTGAGAACCCACTTGTTCCCAATAGCTTTGCGTCCTTTTGGAAGATCAACCGGTTCCCAAACATGGTTTGACTTCATCGACTCCATTTCCTCTCCCATTGCATGCATCCATTTTTCCTTACTAGGGCAACTTAGAGCCTCATGTATATTTCTTGGCTCATCCTCATCTTGTGGGGCAATCATAAAAGTTTCCCCTTCAATGTCAAAACGTCGACGGGGAATACTTTTGCGACTTGTTCGCCGTATGGGAGATTGTACACTTTGCACATCATTCCCCATTATGCTCCCACTAGGATTAGATAATGATGATGTCGTCTCATCATGTGGTTGTAATTGAGAATAAGTTGAATTCAATTCATCACTTCTCATATTACTCCCACTTGGACGAACTCCACTAATATTATTATCTTGATCCAAGGTTTCAAATAGGGAGTAATCTTCACCTATTTCGCCCTTCTTAGGAAATTCATTTTCTAAGAATGTAACATCCCGTGATTCAAATTCAGTTATATTCCCACTTTCCTGCTTACCTATGAACACATACCCTTTCGAGTGTTCGGAGTATCTTATGAAAATACTTTTCTTTCCTTTGGGACCCAATTTCCCAAACTTGTGAGATGGCTCATGAGTATAGGCATCACAACCCCATGGCTTAAGAAAACTTAAGTCCGGTTTTCTACTTGTCCATAACTCATGTGGAGTGGAAGTAACTGATTTGGAAGGCACCCGGTTAAGTATATAGGCAGCAGTTAACAACGCATCACTCCAAAAAGTGATAGGTAAGTTAGCATGCGCCATCATGGACCTAACCATTTCCAGTAGGGTTCTGTTTCTTCTCTCCGCAACACCATTTTGTTGAGGAGTATATGGAATAGACAACTGTCTTTCTATTCCTTTTTCATCACATAATTTTCTGAACTCATCGATAAATATTCTCGACCTCGATCGGATCTCAATGCTTTTATTTTCTTGTCTAATTGATTTTCTACCAAGTTCATAAACCTTTTGAAACAACTTAATGCTTCAGATTTATGAGAAATCAAATATACATATCCGAATCGAGTATAATCATCTATAAAAGTGATAAAATAAACAGCCCCATGCCTTTCTCTCACATTCATTAGACCACAGACGTCAGAATGGATTAAATGCAGAGGAAATTCAGCTCTTTTACATTTTCCAAATGGTTTCCTTGTCGTTTTCCCTACTAGGCAATGCTCACATATGGGCAAATCGACTTTTTCAATGTTGCCCAACAAACCCTCTTTGGCTAGTCTATTTATACGTTGTTGGCCAATATGACCAAGTCTAGCATGTCACACATTCACATCATTATCATATGAATTAGGAGACGTGAGAAGGGAATAACAAACATTTGCATTAACATAGTCAATATCTAATACAATGAAACCATCAAGAAAATAACCACAACCATAGAAATTTGTATCCAAAAACAAATCCACACCTCTATTATGGAAGTTCATATTAAAACCTAGCTTGACCAACACTAAAACAGATACTAAATTCCGACGAATCTCCGGAGCATATAAAACATCATGTAGGAACAAAGTGCGTCCACCACGTATGTTCAGTTAGCAGGTGCCAATTCCTTTTACTTCAGCTCTGGAGTTGTTTCCCACATAGATCCACTTAGTTCCAGTTGGTACTCGTCGGAATTCCACGAAAGATCCTCTATCCTTCGCTACATGGTCTGTTGCTGCTGAATCCACAGTCCACAAAGGATTAGACTCAATCAAAAATACAGAACTTGACACATAGGCAAAGTTCTTAAAAGCACAAGGGGTGTATACCTTCTTTGGCTCGCGACAATCGCGAGCATAGTGACCCTTCTTGTCACAATTGTAACACTTTACCCTTGTCGCCTTCTTCATTCGAGGACGCTTTCCTCTTTCATGTTGGTCAACCTTTAATTTCTTTCCTGAAGCACTTGGTCCCTTGCCTTTCCACCTCTTGAACCAGTCAGGACGTTTGCGCTTGGAGCTCGAAACTCCATTTGAGCTAGAACCAGCATTATATATCTCAGTTTCCGGCTTAGCCGCTAGGAGGCGGTCCTCTTCCAGCTCAAGATGGCGCACTGCATCCTTAAAGACTTTGATATTCTCATTGTGGGTCAGGTGCACTTTCATATGCTCCCAACTTTGAGGCAAGGAACGGATCACTGCTTGCACTTGCTGCTCATCAGTCAGGACATGGCCAGCATCCTTCAGCTCATTTATCATGTTTGACATCTTTTCTCAAGTGTTGCTTCATGGTCTCGACCATGAGGCTTCTTGTAAGAGTCAAACCTAATAGTGAGCTGTCTCAGTTTGGTCACCGAAGTATGACCAAATCTTGCTGCCAACGCTTCCCACATTTCCTTGGCATTCACAAAACGCCTAAACTCTCGCATAACATCATTTTCCATGCTACTCAGCAACGTAATGCGAGCAAGAGAGTTTCTCCTTTTCCATGCGGCAAATGCATCCTTATCTCTCTTGTGTTGTGCAGTGTTTCCATCTTCAGGCTCTTCCATGGTTAGGTTAAGAGCTTCTAGTGCCTCTTGCTCTTCCAAAGACATATTGGATTTTCATGTGCCGATTTCATAGTTATCGCCATTGAGCTTTTCACCTTTGTTCAGCTTGGCAACTATGCTCTTTATGGCTGAAGCCATTGATCTGAACACATCAGACATATATGCACGAATAATTAATGCCTATCATTTATGCATCCATTTTGCACAGACCCATCATATTAATGAACAATTTCAAGTAAGGTTTCAGAATCAAAAGGTCAATACGTTTCCAATCATCCTCCAAAAATCCTAACTTAAAACTATCATTAATATAATTGTCCATGCAAAATAAATTCTATGAAGCTACAAAAAACTTCTATGAACTACCCACAGTAGTCAACAATAACAGAAAGTAAATAATATTTTACATTCAATAGAATAATAATGCTTTCACATAATACAACTTATATATCAGTTGCTACATTAACAACAACCAGGTAGTAAAACGTTTACATAAGGTATCCATAAAGTATACTAAAAGAAAGACAGCTTGAAATATCTAAACCCAAGTCAATATATGAACTGGAAAATCTCCTTTTTTGTTCAATTTCATGATCTTTTCTTTTGTAACAATCAGGTAATAATCATCTATAAAAGCCATCACAATACTCCTATATGAAGCGGCTTTACTGACATCCCATATGCGATTCAACACTCCTTGCCATTCGGGGTGGAAGAGTGTTCATGAAAATCACACCATCTTAGATCGTGGCATGGGACGACCATTCCATATGACCTTTTGAATTTTCCCGTTGACTTCAAGAACATGATCTATTATGTCCCCGCTCTCCCATCGATAATTATTCAAATCGGCTATCAACCTTGAAAGCCTTTCCTTTTGTTCGTCGGTAATTGCGCGAATAGGTGTGCGCAACTTAAGGGGAGGCATTGTTCCCGCAACAAATGCAGAACAAAAAGGGATTACATATAATCCACAGAGACATAATTGAAAAAGAAACACATTCTTTTTTTCCTTCCTTTTTTTTTTTTTTTCAAAGTCAACGGTCAATGGTCAACGTTCGTCAATGGTCAACGGTCAGCCGTCGAGGTCAACCGGGTCAGGTCGTTGGGTCGGGCCGGGCCGGTCGGACCGACCACCCGGCACGTGCGGCACGCGTTCGTAGCTGACGTTACGATGACATCAACTGGCGCGTGCCGCGCACGCGCCATCGGCGGCCCCGCGCACCGCGCGCGCGCGCACGCACGCGCGCGTCGGCCCCGCGCGCGCGTGCGATGCACGCGCCGAAGACGCCGGTTCGTTCCGGCCGCGCGTGGGGGCGCGTCCGGCGGCCTATGGCGGCGATCCGCCACTCGTTTTGCTCGTCTCGATGAGACCTTCGACCCTACGCCATCGTAAACCGATTTCGACTTACGTAAAATCGAAAAACGGATTAACAAAGGTGCTCGGGTGTCGGGATTTTTCCTCCCCCGATCGGTGTCGGCTGATTTTTCACGAAAATTCAATCAAAAATCATTCATAAACATGAAAGGGGTCGGGAAAACATGAAAAAGGATCGGGAAACATGAACCTGGCTCTGATACCAATGTCGGGAATATCGGATTCCCAAAAACCGGATTCGACACTAAATTGAACCCCTAAAACAAGTGCGGAAGACGAGCCCGGGAAAATCACATGTATCACCGATCCTAAGGCGCATCACAGAATCGAACGTACCTTGTTAGCCACGATTAAACACCGACGCCGATATGAGGAAGAAAACCGATCCCGTTCGATCCGATGACGTCAATTCGCCTTGAAAGGAAGAGAGTGTCGTCTCTTTTGTTCTTGTTCTTCTTTTGGAGGGAGAGAGGGAGGAGGAACGTACGTAAATCCAAAAGGTGTGTTCCTCTCTCTTTTTCCCCTTTAAATACGTCCTCTCCAAAGGACGTGTCCCTTCGGCAAAAGACGTTCCCCAAAAGTTACAACTCTTCAACGTATCCCTCCATCCATGGGCTCTAATCTTGTGGGCTAGGCTTTTAGGCCCAACATGGGCGGACGGGCCAACTTAGGCTCATCACAATAATTAATAAAACCATCAATAACAAATGACCCCAAAGGAAAAACGAGCCAAGGATTGGTAAAAGCCGTCATCAACAAAATGATTCATGGCCCACTCAAGGTTTTCCAACCATGGTTTGTTTTGCCAAGCAAGGTTGCATTTAGCCACCCAATAACGAGCAAGGCTTCCAGTAATTTGGCAAGCAAAAAACAAGTGGTCAATGGAATCCGGTCGAAGAGAGCAAAAGGCACATACTGCATGCTGGATTTTGCCATACGCTAGTAAAGAGACTTGGGTTGGCAAGCGGTTTCGAGTAATAAGCCACATAAGAGTTTGATAACGAGGGGGCAAGGATGAGCTCCAAATAAAAGAAGACCAAGGCACCACCTGACCCTTTAAACGGATCAAATTCCAGGCCGACGCAGTAGAGAACTTGCCCAAGGGATGGCCCAACCACTGGAGGCGATCGGAATCAAATGAGAGTACCGGGGGGGGGGGTTCACCCCAATTAGCCAAGGAAATAGCAACAGAAGAAACAGGGCTAAGTAGAGTGAGACCAACCGCAACCGATGCTGAGCGAGGTAGACTGGAATGATATATTTTAGCACCGAAAAAGAAATCGCTAAGCGGCCCCTTCGAGTGCTAAGGAGAGCCCATTCCCAATCTTCCAACGAAAATGTTGCCGAAATTTATCTCTGAGGAGGAGCAATTTCTTTTAAGCCCACGAGCATAAGGTGAGACGGGAAACAAAATTGATTTTAGATTCTCGAGAATAAGAATCAACTTTCTTTTTATTGTTGATTCTGTTCCAAATCTACTTACGGGAACAAAAAAATCGAAATTTGTTTTCAAGAATAAAAATTTTACCAAATGTATTTCTATTCTAAATCTACTCCCGGAAACAAAAGAATAGAAACATACACTATTTAACACGTTGTCAAATAGCCTATTACCTTTCTCAGATGCAATAGTTTTTGAAAGATCAATAGCTATGTGGGCTGTCTAATATAATCAACTGTTGACTTTCCAGTTCACGGGCGTGAGATGTCAATCAAGAAAGCAGCGCCACAAAATTCGAGATCCGGACGTGCCGGTCTTTTGATTTTCTGGAAAGGGCAAGCACTCCTTTGCTTTCCATGCCACGTGACAGGATTCTATGTCTCGTTCTCACTGCTTTTCCCTATCCAACGAAAAGTAATTACAACAAACATGACCAATAACAAAAGTGAAAATGACACAATTAATAACTAAATTTTAACTAAATATATAATATTATTTATGAATTTTTAATTTATTCAATCTAATCTCTGAATTTATATTAAAAATTTAATTTAACATGTAATATTTTCGCATAATTGAAGAACTAGATTGAATATTTATCAAAAGTTCGGGAATCGTATTGAATAAATTAAAAAATTAGGGATGACATTACCCATTGGGCCAGAGTTTATGACTGCATCGAACAAATTAAATTTTTCATTTGACGTTATACATAAAGTCAAAGTTTCTAGATCATTTAGATAATTATCTAGTACCAAAAGTATAAGGCAAGAGAGAGAGAGAGACTTGAGAGGGAGTGAGTTACCATGATTTTCGAAATCAAAGGTGAATGAGGTATTTCTTTTGTAAAATTTTATTTACATCGACGGTTATTTTTCCAACAAAAAGAGCATAATTTATTTCTATGCATGCAACTAAAATATAACTAGAGCGCAATATGTGTGGGCAATTGGGTCGCCTATACTCTCTGATATTCAATGTTCTAGCCTTCTAACTAGAGAATCTTTTTCATCATTAGCAAATCCATGTTTAAATTATCATTTGGCATGATCCACCTAGTTAGCCCCTTTGATGATGACTGCACATATATAAAATGAGGGCGATTGCACGATCTTGTCTGAAATTGGAATTTGGGAAAAAAAAGAAAAGAAACGCATGAACAATCGGGGACCAAGGAAATAATTGATTAGCCAGCACCTCTAAAAGTAGCTCCAATGGGGTCAGCGTCGACATGGGGCCTCCACGACGTCGCATTTTGTCGCATTTTGTTCGCCTTTAGTTGCCTTTATCATGTCCTTCGTCGTGAACTGATTCGTTGCTCCCTGGGAGTTAGATCCGTTCAGACGGATGCTTTACATCGAATTTAAGTCGGATTGAAAACGGTCCATCTTAAATTCATCAATTTCATATGTTTTGATATATTTTTATGCCAAACAAATTTAATTATCCATTAAAAAAATATAATAAAGTATCATAACTCATATCTAATCCGATTTATATTATCAAAATATTGTTACGTATAATTCAATTTAGGAAAACTTATACATTGCAAAGAGTGAAGAGAGAGTTATAAATGTAGGTTGAGTTAAAATGAATTGTAAATCTATTTAATATTCATATTCTTTTTTGGGTTTTACCATTTCACATAATATACCTTACGAACCCATTGAGAATCTGAGAGCTCAATTAATCCTTAATGAAACAGTTTCGAACATTAATAAATATAACTAACTCATATAACAACTCAGCCAATTAAAACATAAGTAAAGAAAATAAGCATATGACCTATTTTGATAAATCTATCGAGATGTTTACTTAACATGTACAAAAAGAAAAGGCCATTGCACAACTTTATGTGTGTTTCATGGCTGTACAGGTAGCGCGAGCGCAATCACTCATTCGAATTTTGGAAGGGGGAATTTCTCTTTCTCCCCCACAGTCGATAATCAGAGCACGTTGAGGAGGTTCGCCTTGAATCAAGAGGAATCGAGCTACGCTTGAACGAGCTGGCAAATAAGCTGGAATTCTGTCTCACATCGGATCACTCACTTGCAAATGCACATCCTAGCTGTTCATTTGACGTGTTGTTGCGATGATCTGATCAATACAATTTGATGGGGTGACAGGTATCACAAGATGAGATGAGCTCGGGGGTTGCATTTCGAGAGGGGTCTTAATTTTAGCCAAAAAGAAGTAAGAGTGTATTTGATAACGTGCTAAATAAATACCGATATTATTATTTTGTTCTCGAAAGTAGATTTATAATAAAAATATGTTTAATAATTTTTTTGTTCTTGAGAATAGATTTTGAACAGAATCAGGAAGTAAAATAAAGTTACTTATTTGTTCCCGAAAATAATTCCGGAGTCACGTTTAATTTTTCTCCTTTTCTCTTCTCTTTTCTCCTCTATTCCTTTCTTCTTTTCCCTTTGAGGTTGGCGATTGGCTAGATGAGGGCGAGGTCGTCGAGCCTTGTTGTGGCTGGGCGAGTTTGACCTAGCCTAGCTAAGGCGAGGCTGAGCCTCGCCGTGGCTCGAGTTGCCGCGGGTTGGCAACGCTCTAGCGATGTCGTTAGTACTCGTTTGGCAGGGGAAAAAGAAAAGAAAAAAAAAGAAAAAAAGAAAAGTTTAATAAAATTATTAAAATGTTAAAAGAAAATTATTTGGATTAGAAATTTTAGGAGTTTTACCAAATTTGTTTTTATATAATTATTAAATGCTTCCAAATGCTTAAAATGTTTTTTCGAAAAAGGAAGAAAAAAACTATTTTTTAGCGAAAGTTATTTTCGAAGATAGGGTCGTTAGGAAAGACGTCCTAAGCTTCTAGACGCAGGCCCAGGACAGCGACGGCGATGGGCTGTCTAGTCTCCGTACTTCTAGACGCAGGCCTCCTGGATATCATCGCTGACGCCTGGACAACAACCCGCATCACACGACCGTATCCTCCGACCTCCTTTTTTGGGTCGGTCAACACCCGCATATGTAGCAGGAAAGTGTAGCTTAGCGTCCAAGCAGGGAGCAATAGGATAATTTTCGCAAGTCTTCGCGTCAATTCTCGCCGGCGCACTAAGAAGACCGCAGTGCGGTGCCATTAGTCTTCAAAAGTTCGAGCTCGTGCGAGTGCAAAGAGAGGGAGAGGGAGAGGGAGAGAGAGAGAGAGGATAGCGATGGCGGAGAGGACATTGTGCGTGACGGGAGCTGGAGGCTTTCTTGCTTCGTGGGTCGTCAAGATTCTTCTCTCCAAGGGCTACACCGTCCACGGCACCGTCAGAGATCCCAGTAAGTCCTTCGCTTCCTTCGGCTCCTATCCTTAGATTGTCAGCTGATTATTTTGCTCTTGATTTTCTCAGTCCGTCTGTTTGTGTTACTTTCTGTAAGCTTTGATTGTCTACATCCACGCTTTGCATGTTTCCGGCAATAAGTTTTCTCCGCTCCTCGACTCTTTTTAAAGGTACCGTCTGGATTAAGGGAGGCGGAGGGAAGTGGACGGAGATCGTTGAGACTGGAAATGTTTCGTATGTTTTGAGTAGTTTACCTAGAAGGATATGGATACCCATAGGAGGGAAGCTTGGCCTTTTTTTTCTTTTTTATAGCTACCCGCCTCACGAGCATTGACCACTCTGAGGTTATTTTGAGTGGGAGACGCCGAGTTGAACACAGCATCTAGCACCTAGCGCTCTCACATCGAAACCAAGTGCTTGAATACTCGACCAAACCAACCCTTGAAAAAATTACTGCGAGTAGGGGCAGGAGTTAGGTAATTCCTGCCTGAGCAGAGGCGAACAACATTCCTTTTGAAGATGTGGGGAGGGCAAGGCATGTTTTTCGGATTAGATAACCCTTGTTTTCCTTTCGACTTCATCTAAGCAACTGAAGCTCTCTAAATTTTCTCTTACCTCCTCTTTTCCCTTTGAAGTAATATCAACCAATGGGGCTGTCTCCATTTCAAATGAAATTTCGCAATATGTGATGCTAGGAAATCGAATCGTTGCATATCATCACAAGATCAAATTAAAAGTTTGGGTCACTAAAGAGCAAAAGAAGATTGCTGCCTTAAGAAATGGTTTTGGCTACAAAATTTGTCTGTTGGGGGGATTTATTTTTTGGATGGGGTTGGGCTAAGCAACTAATAGTTACAGTACCTTTATCTAGGCCCACTATAGAACAATAAAACCAGTGCTCTTTTAATTTGGGGACTAAATTTGTAACTTTCTCTGTGCAGGTGATGCAAAGTATGCTCACTTGAAGAAACTAGATAAAGCATCCGAGAAATTGAGACTCTTCAAGGCAGATTTACTGGATTATGATTCTCTCCGCTCGGCAATTGAAGGATGCTGTGGGGTTCTCCATGTTGCTTGTCCAGTCCCTTCCTCCTCTGTGTCAAATCCTGAGGCAAGAGTTTCCCCAGCATATAGCTTCGTGAACATGTCAAATCCAAAAGATATATTTCCATAAGCAGTGTTTAAATGTTTATTTTGGTCGTAGCAGTGTTTAGATGTTGACGTGCATCGATTTGAATCTAAAAGAATATATATAGAGTAGCTTTTTAACACCGCCTGTGAAAACTGAAATTACCATTCACTGTCTTCTTTACTTGGACCCATTGTCTACTTAAGTTTGATGGTTCTATGCATACAAATAAAATGACACTTCTTAGTCCTGTGGAACAATATCAATGTAAGATTGGATCGTGTCAAACTTGATTAACCTATTAAGAAGCAGAAGGATCGACGTATAATGCTGACCCCTCATCAAAATGGCATTGAAGCCTGGAAAAATAAGATCTTGGTGAAAGTCATTAGTTCTTGCTGATCTGCCTTTCATAATTGGGGAGTTGATATGATCGGCAAATGTTTTAATGCTCACAGTCTCAGTCTCCTCTATTTTTTGAGTGAACTTTTTGCAGGTAGAGCTGCTTGCACCTGCAGTTAAGGGAACACTTAATGTGCTGAAGGCATGTTCTGAAGCGAAAGTTAAGCGAGTTGTATATGTATCCTCGGTTGCTGCAATGATGATGAACCCCAGCTGGCCCAAGGGTCAAGCGATGGATGAGCTGTCCTGGTCTGACATGGAGTACTGTCGCAGGACTGAGGTGATCTGCTAAAGAATATAATCTGGTGAAATATATACTGTTGCCTTCTTGGGCAGTGTCGACATTCTTTGTCATTGCCATTTTGCCACGAGTCTAGTCCTTTCTCTAATTAGCAGGTTTGGACAGCATGTGATAAATAACAGGTCTTAGCAAGATAGTTAGAGAACCTGTCTTTCCAGGATGGTACTTATTACAGACTTGAAAAAATGTGCCGATATTGTGTTAAATTTGTGTCAAGTTTTGTACAGCTTCTTTGGCAAATGAGTACATGGATTACAAAGCTGCAATTTTGTTTATGTTACCTTGCCATAGTTGGCTATCCATCAACAGGCCAACTATACTTCCATATCTAAGAAAAGCATGCACTGATTCTTTGCTGTAAGTTCCTTCGTTTCTGCTGAACATACCCCGTTCTTGCCACAGAATTGGTATTGCCTTTCAAAAACTGAAGCAGAAAGTGAAGCTTTAGAGTATGCAAAAAGAAATGGGCTTGATGTCGTATCAGTATGTCCTAGTCTCATATTTGGCCCAATTCTGCAGTCAACACTCAACGCAAGCACAACGGCCCTCTTAAACTTAATGAAAGGTATGAAGATTGTTAATCACAGTTATTCATTGCCAATACCTTCAGATCTGCTGTAACCCATGAAAAGATTATAAATAAAGCTGTGTACATTTTATTTTAAGATGGATTTTGTTAACATGTATCCTGGTGGCACTAGTTAAATAGCCAGTTAAGGAAATTATACAGTTTCGAATGCACTTACTGTCATCATGTTATTCACAATCAAAACAAGTGCTCCATTGGCAATCACTGACAAGACCTTTTTAAGATTTCCTATTTGAAAAGAAGACAAAACAATGTGTCATCTCCATAACATTTTATGTCATGGGATTTTCTTTTCAATCTACCACAGTTTTACTTATGTACAAAGGGCTGGGAAACTATTTGCTTTTCTGAATTATTGGGCATTTAGATGCACTTTTCTTAGGTTTCAAAATCAGGAGAAATTGAGTCAGGCTCTGGTTTTGTCTTTGTGGTGTTCTAACATTGACATACCTAATTCTGCTAGCAATCTTTTACGTGATGTAATAACAGGAGGGCAGGAGTCAGTGCCAAACAGGTTTAGGAATTTAGTGGACGTACGTGATGTCGCCGCTGCTGTAATTTTGGCATATGAGAAACCTGAGGCGGAAGGGCGATATACATGCACATCTCACTGCATTAAGACACGGGACTTGGTGGAAAAGCTGAAGAGTCTGTATCCTAACTACAATTATCCTCATAGGTAAGCTTCGACTTCCCTCTTAATTATGTGGTCGACATGATCTTGGGTCTACCTGTTCTCCGTTTCCCGTTCTTTTCATATCGGATCAAGTTATAAAGATATGAAGTACAACCTCAAGAACTAAATTAGGCATTGATTTTTCTTCTCGGTTTATAATCTATGTACGTGATGAATCATGAATGCATGCATGTTAATTGGCAGCTTTACTGAGACCGAAGAAGGGATTACTTTCAGCTCAGAGAAGTTACAAGGGCTCGGTTGGACTTACAAGCCACTGGAGGAAACTCTGGTTGATTCAGTTGAAAGTTACCGTGCTTCTGGACTATTGGAAGTAAAATAGTTCTCTTGTTGGGTTAGTTTCTGCCCCAGGATTGGTCGTTGCTGAATTGTTGTCGACAAGAACATTGTATTCTGGCGATAACACACGGACATCGTTTTCTTTTAGCATAGAGGTTGCCATTGCTGTTCAGGCTTGTTATAAAGTTGGCTTTGAAATAAAGCCGGGATGATCTGTTGACCGTTGAGAAAAACACGTTTTTGGTTTTTCATGTCAAATGTTAATTTTCTCTCATCGTGCAGTGACCTAATGAGAAAACTCTTGAGAGCAGCCATTGCATAACAGGGCAACAGCATGTTGACGAGCACCAACGCGAAACTCGTCGACAAGCTCAGAGACCACTAAACGAGTGAGAGTTGGATTAAAACAATGTGAATTATCTTTCAATTACCAAAACACAAATGTTGGATTCTTTACTAAAAATTGCTGTAGTTTATAGCAATGCATCCACGAAAAATCCGATGACACTGCCAAAGGTTCCTTATTACGGAGAACGGTTTCTTTCTTCTGCTGAACGTTCCCCAATACCGTGGAACAGAATCTTTCTTGTTCTTTTCTCTAGTGTTACTTCACAGGGGATTTGATTTTAAAATTATCAAGTTTTCGTAACGAAGGGGTTTGATCGAGCTAGTTAGACAATTGGAGCTTTGCCTGCAAAGATAATGAGATTTCTTGTTGGGTAAAGTCACGTTCTCAACGCGGATGACCTACCTTTAATCACATGGAAAACGTGAGCTTGGTCCATGCTAGAAGTTGAATGTCACTCAATTGCAATACAAAACAAAAGGTTAAAGAAGAAAAAAACAGAAATAAAAAAAATAAAAATAAAAATTGAGAAAGGGTGTCCTTGCTGACAAAAACTAGGGAAATTATCTTGTTCTACATGTCCTGCATGAGCATAGCGGGCGGCATGAAGAATATATAGGGGTCAAACTGGCTTTAACTGGACTGTAAGACAGAGATAGGGAAGAGAAGAGTGAGGAGGAGAGAATTTGTGTGACAGGTGCAGGAGGCTATGTGGCTTCATGGGCTGTGAAGCTGCTTCTTTCCAAGGGTTACAAGGTCCACGGCACTGTTAGAGACCCCTGTACGTGCATCTTCATCTCAATTTGCCATCATTATTTTTGTCAGTTGTATAATGTACTTGTATGTCACTCTGTCCTCAAGGCTAAGTACTTAGTATCTATTATGGTGGTTCTCTCAATGATCTCTATCGGTATTGACAGTCATATCTCTTTCCACTACAGTCCATTTCAGCTAATCAAAAGAATGCTCATTTGAAAGAATGGAAGAATGGTCAAGAAAGTCTGCATCTTTTGGCAACCGACTCATTGAACTATGATGGTCTTTGTGCTGCCATTACTGAGTGCATGGGCGTGTTGCACCTCGCCAGCCCCGTGTCAGATGGAAAAGTACAAAATCCAGAGGCGAGTTCGGCAAGACGCTCCAGATTGATGATATCATGAATTCGGAGATATTTACACCAATTCTCTTTGATGTTTGTCACAGATTACGGTGTGGAGGTTCAGGTTTTCACTCCAAGTCAAATTTTGTGTTGGTAGAACTGATGGAGCCAGCTATAACAGGCACGAGAAATGTGCTAAATGCTTGTTTAAAGGCGAATGTGAAGAAAGTTGTGGATGTGTTGTCAATCGGAGGTGTGGTGGTGAATCCAGATTGGCCTAAGGATCAGGTCATGGACGAAAGATGCTGGACCGACACGGAGCGCTGCAAGAGTATTGAGGTAAAGGGTCTACCCTCAATTCACATTCTCTCAATTTGTATACTAGTCTTCTTTGCATTGTTTTATACCTGTAGCATTACTCTTGCAGGGATTAGTGGATTATCTGGCTCTTCAGTTTACTTGATGACCTGACATGTCCCATGAATTCCAGCTTTGGTATTGCATTGCCAAGACTATGGCAGAATCTGAAGCTTTGGATTTTGCAAAGAGGACCAAGCTCAATATTATAACTGTTTGCCACTCGCTCATTGTTGGACCTATGCTGCAGTCCACCTGGAATGCCAGCAGCTTTTATCTCCTCCAATTTCTTTAAAGGTTTCCATCAGTACCGCATTTCTGAATCCGCAAAAACGCATTTGATGTATCCCGAAAATGATTTTTTACCACTCTTAGCAGTTAATTTGCTCCAAAATGTCTTGTTCTTGTGTCTCATGATGAGCCTCACCTCATACTTCTGTGTTGCCAAAATAGAAAGTTCTGAACCAGCAGAAAACGGAGTTCGTGCTTTTGTGGATGTGCGCGATTTGACTGAAGCCATCTTGCTGGCATACGAGAAGCCTAAGGCAGAGGGAAGATGTTCATCTCATGAGATTTACACTTAAGATCTGGTGCAAATGACGAGGAGATCCTATCCAGATTACAATTATCCTAAAACGTAAAGGGAAAATTCCAAAATGGGACTCGAAGTATCATCTTTTTCTCAAATAAGGGTTCAAAGTGAATATTATTTCAAATAGTGACCCGAAGTGCCATCATTTTCTCAAATAAGGGCTGAAGTGGATGTTGTTTCAAATGAGGATCTAAAGTAGTTATGTTTGTTTCAAATAAGGACCTGACTTTTCGGCGACCAAGGGTATTTTCGTCTTTTGCCATTTTCCGCCTTTTTTTCTTTCCTCTTTTTTTTTTTTTTTGGTTCTTCTTCTTCCTCTTTGCTAGTGGTCGGCCGACCACCGACGATGCCCATAGAGGGCTGGGCGAGAGTCACCCTCGCTTGCGAGGGCCACCCACACCGGTCCTTACTAGTAGCTAGCGAGGGCCGACCTAGTAGATGGCCCCTGGGTGAGGGTCGCCATGCCCAAGCGACGCCATCCCTCGCTTGTGGCTAGCGTGGATGGCCCTCACCGGCGAAGGCGACCCTCGCCTAGCCCTTTGTGGGCATTGCTGATGGCCGGCAGCCATTGACAAAGAGGAAGAAGAAGAACCAGAAAAAGAAAAGGGAAAAAAAGGGGAAAATGCCAAATGACGAAAATACCCTTGATCGGTCGAAAAATTTAGCTGGTCGGAACTGGCGAGGTCGGGTCCTTGTTTTGAAACAACCAAAGTCACTTCAGGCCCTTATTTGAAACAATCAAAGTCACTTCAGGTTCTTATTTGAAACAAAGTCCACTTCGAGCCCTTATTTGAGAAAATAATGGTACTTTGGGTCCTTTTTTGAAAATTTCCCAAATGTAAATGACCTAACCTATTGTGTCTGATTAAAAGAAAGGAAGGAAAATTGAAGCCAAATCACTTGTTCAAAAATGAATACCTAACTGTACATATCAATAATCTGGGGTCAGTTAAATATTCTTTTTGATATATGATTGATGGCTCGATGAACACATGGAGATTTTATGCAAGCTTATCATGGCACTAAGCCATGAGCTAACTTGGACATTTTCCCTACTTTTGTGCATCTAAATCGAAATTGTTCCGTGAATTTCTGGGTGATGAAGTTTCAAAGACGCGGAGTCACACTTGAAGCTGAGCTCGAAGAAGTTGCAGAATCTGGAGAGATGATCGTCGACACCATCAAGAACTATGAAGAAAAAGGTGCCCTCTGCAAAAACATTCCCACTTCCGTCCAATTGGCCCCCGAATAAGGTACATTGGGAACTTGTCAATGATAGCAACATTCACGCTTCCTACTGATCAGCTGAATTATTTCTCGGAGGTGTTTCATGAAGACGGAACACCTTCAGTCCCCAGGCCCAATAGAGGTCAAGCTGAGGTCTAGCGGGTTATTTCCTCCCTACTGAATAAAGGATCTTCAAGTGAAGTACTTCGTGCGCATCTAGACAATTTTGGAAGCAGGCTCCCATTAGTTTCAGTAATTGCATGGTGACTTGCTTGTCGATTTAACCTGAATATATCAAAGTGTTTGTTTCTGCTGCCTTCTCAAACTGAATAAATTGAGTAGATGGTTTGAGTGATGGAGTTAATTGCACGTGATCATGGAGCAATGCCAAAGACACAAAAAAGCCAAGGACAGGACATGGTGAGGACTGGATGCAACTGGCAAGTCAGATTACTCAAGATCAGCTCAACCCCTCGAACGGAACACTTCCAGTGCAGTGAACGAAGCCACTTCTAATGCCACATCTGTGTCATGCACGCCAAGAAAGGAGATGCTTTCTCAATTATTCTGGTGCGATTCAGAGAATGTTATTACTGCCATCTCACGACTCTGATGATGCGAACGATACCAGAAACATGGGACAAACAGATACCCTGGCAATTGAAATACACAAGATCAATTAAATAATCAGAACCTGTGAAGTCCATACGTACATCAATGTCAAACGTCAATCTTATTCCCTAATAAAGTGCTTCAATTACTAACTTATCCAACTGTTGTATCGCATGTCAACTTACGCCGTGTTTTGAACTAATCATAGTTCGTGAAATTCACACAGAAAACCCAACAACTCAAGACTTCATCGTAAAATGATGAAGCAAGATTGACCGTCAACACGCGATGTTGTTACAGTATTATAGACGCCGCTTGAAATTGCAGGCAAAGTTTGGGAAAATACAAAAGAAAAGGTGGGTCAGAGAGTTGTACAATCTTTGAATCACCAGGCTTTTTATGTGCATCCACTACGGGAAAGCTGCCGTGTAGTCAATTAAGTGGGCCTTAATCATGCTGGACTTCATCATAAAAACATGCGGATGCATTTAAAATGGACGATTTGGGGATCACCCAACTCCTCCATCATCACGCCAGCATCGCAATTGATTAGGCACCAATTCTCAACAAAGTTCAGTCATGGAGACCTCCGAATCTGATGATTCATGTTATGTGATGCACACAAAGATTTAGTTTCTCTTAAGAGCACGTCCCACGTATCTTTATCTGATTCTCATAAAAATTCTAGTTTGAACGCACGTTTTTTTTTTTTTAAATTTTATTTTGGGAAAGTAGTCACCTTTATTAGCACAAAACAGGGAAAGTCAACACAAAACCAGAATTGGCAACTCGGCGGAAACATTCTAACAAATCACGAGACCAGTAAAAGAATGATTCGAAAATAACAACATTTACAAAGCTTTAATAGCCAAAGCTTGCATAAAGGGCCTTGACGGATGGATCCAGCTCGAGCTTTTTCCTTGAATCAACATGGACATCTTACACAGACAGCAAAGAGAGGGCTATCCAACGCCCTATCTACTTGAGGAACAAGCTATCATGAAAAACCCCTCTCTCTCTCTCTCTCCAAGTGAAGCACATAACGTCACTCAAGGCCGATTTCAACAACTTCTCAGCGAAGGAATTGCCTCAGCGAAGGAATTGCCTTTCAAATACAGCATCCAACCCTGTATTCCAAACTCTAATAACACGATTAACATCAGCAAGACAAAAGAAAATGATTACAGACCGTCTTCATAAAGGAGCTATCAAAGAACAAAAGAGATTTCAGGAGCCAAACCCCAGGAAACGCAAGCGTCATCCACTTTCACTTTTAACCATATTAAGAGTTTCTATTCTTATTGAGATAGTCAACTAGGTTATAAAGCCAAATCTTGGTACATTTGGACAAAACCACAACAAATTTTAGCAAGGAACCTTATGCATTTTCGTCATAACTAGATTCCAACAATCAGCAGAAGAGAAATCACCACTTGAAAATCCTGTAAACACCACACAATCCCCAGCTTCAGAGCAAGGTATAGTAGCACTGCATAAGCCAGTCCGAATACAAGGGCATCAAATCAAGCAGATGGTCAATGTCACTTATTCGACTTAAAACTGAACATAATCTTGCATGAATGCCCGGACCAGTTATATATGACCCTATGAGGGACGACAGCAGATGACATAGAGGTTGCCAATCATGCCACAAGGAAATATAGTCAACATTACCTATCAAAATACTTAATGTGCGGTTGTGAGAAAGATTTTGCATTGAGTAATTTTCTCCAAGTTTATGTTCTTTCTCCTTTAGATAGAATTATCCAAATGGAAACAATTCGAAACATTTACCCAAGCAACCCAGATTATGGAGATAGATTGCATAAGTAACCTCCATAGATTCTTCAAAGTACAAGTCATCACATCTTAACCAAGGGAGAATAGCTAATAACACTAGACCAATACTGCTTAAGGATATCAGAAGACTATTGAGCTCTTATTTTAAGTTTAAAATACATCGCATTTTTTGGGAAATCCAACATTGTGAAACGGTTAGATACTACATTCTACTTGCAACCTCTAAGAGAATTATCTTATGTTTTGCTTAGTGATAAAGTTAGGATTGTAGACTTTAGACGTTAATTTTTCTTAGTTCTTTCTTAGTTCTGTACCTTAATGTTTACCAAAAAAAAGAAAGTACAAGTCATGAAGGCCTCCCTCACTTTTGGGCTGGCACGGAGCACCCCAAGAAACTTCTGCTTTCTCCTGCATTCCGCAAGAAACCCCTGCATCTCAGTCAATCAACTTCATAACATCTTAAGGAGGATAAAAGTGTGGCGAACGGTAATCTGCGACGCCATACATGGCAGATTCGGTTGACCTCAAGTCGACCGTCGTAAAGCAAACGTCCAACAGTCCCAAGTCGTCATCCGAGGAAGCACATGGCGTCACGTATTCATTTCAATGATTACGCGATTGATTTTGTCCACTTGGGTCGCACCATACATGCATTATTTCAGAGAGTCGGCCGACTTTACACTCAGCCCAGCCCCACCAGCCACCGTGCATGTCCAAATCCACCACCGACCTCGGCCTCTTCTATCTCCCGCTTTTTCCATAGCCGGCTTTCTCTTTTTAGCATGACATGATTCCTTCGTCTGTCATTCGCACTTTTACCATCTCCCCTCGTCATAATTGTGGTACCCTCTTTCCCCTTCGCCTCTCTGTATAAACATGTTGATGTTTCTCATCATCTCTTGACGAGTTCAAGGGGCTCGTTTTATATTTGTTTCTCCAAGATTCAACGAGCTTAGTTCTTCTCAACTTGCAAAATTCGCATTTTCCCAAGAATCTTCCTCCTTTGGACCTTTTCTTTTCTTTTCTTTTTCTTGCTCTGTTTCGCCCTGTATATACCATTCGCTCGCCCGCTCATGGCGTATCAGCCGGTTCCGAGTGCTGTTCAGCTCGAGTTTGTGTACTCTCCCTTTGGAGATACCACTTACACGAAGGTGTTTATTGGGGGTTTAGCTTGGGAGACGCGGAGCGAGATGTTGCGCGGACATTTCGAGCGGTTTGGTGAGATTTTGGAGGCTGTTGTGATCACTGATAAGAACAGTGGACGATCCAAAGGCTACGGTTTTGTGAGTGATTCATTTCTCTTCTTTTTGGATATGTTGATCAGTCTGTATTTGTATCGGATCGAATATGCCTTCGGATGAAGTTAATGATTCTTTAGTATGGCCTGTCTATAATATGAAAGGGCACTCTGTTCAGTAAGCTTCACAAAAACATGGGAGTATTGAGTGCTTTGAAAAAGGGGAAAAATTGCTATTTGGATTGCATCGGATTAGTAATTTCCGTCGGAAGTTTCCAAAGGAGTCCTGGAACGAGTGTTTTAGTGGATTAACTGCGCATTGACGAGAGCACTGAGAGCGGCCATCGCCTCAGTTTCGGTTCTGTGAAGTGCAGACTTGTATTTTTATGGCCACAGACATGCTTTCTTTCTTGCCTTTGTATTCATTTGAATAGGGGAATGACTGGGTTTCTCTTCGTTTTCCTTTTGAGGGTGTAGGTGACTTTCCGAGATCCTGAGAGTGCCAGGAGAGCATGTGCTGATCCGACTCCAATTATCGATGGCAGGCGGACAAACTGCAATTTGGCATCTCTAGGACGGCCTCAACTGCCTCTCTTTAATGGTATTTGTCTTACCCACGGCTCGTCATTCTGAAACTGTGAATTATGCTTATGTATCAACTAGTTTTTCTCGGTCTTTATGCAATCTTGATCCACAGTCTCTTCTTTCCTTAGGGCCAGAGGGCTGGTTGCTATTCTTCTAGTTGCAGACTTCTGCTTAAGTGATAACCGAGATTTCTGCCAGCACACATGTTCTTTTTTTATGTGATTTAGGTTCTAGAAATGAGTAATTCCATGCATGCAAACTTCTCCTTCTTGGCATTCTTAATGCTACAAACTCCTTGTTGGTTTTTCCTTTGGGGGTCTTCACAATTTGACAATGGTTACAGAAAGTCGGATAAAACAATCTCTCTGTGTATTTTAACTAATGGATTGCCTTTTCTGTTAGTCTATGAATCCTCATCAATCATATTGTGTCTATTCATAGGACATTTAAGACCAGTGCCAGCCTATGGTGGAGGTGTGCATACCGCTGGAGGAACTCATCTTGGTAGGATTGGCTACCAGCAGCCTGTTTCTTACAACTTCCAACACGGACATGTATACCCTCCTCATGGGTAAGTTCTCCATGCCATACGGTTATTCTCATTTGGAGGCTTCTTTGATCTGGTCAGCATGTTGATGTCTGGGGAAGTCAAGTGTTCACATGCGAACTTATTTGATTGCATCACATTCTCCTCCTATTGAAACTCTGACAATGATATCTTGGCGCATGCCTGATTTTCTGAACGACAACACGTATTCTTTCTCCTTCCATATCTGGATTGTTAGTTTTCACGGAAACAAAGACTCAGCTTATCTACTGAAGCAGAGATGCTGGGCTTGTCTTTCAGTCAGTAACAAGTATTGGTACGCCATTTATTTACAAAAAAAATGAAAATAGTCTCTATGGTATCTTACAGGTTTTTAGGAAAAAGCTTGTACTGGTCATTAGATGGGCATCTATCCTCTGCTGCTACAACATTTTATCAGCTTCTTGTTTGTTTATGCAGTTCTTGCATTTACGGATCACAGAATGCAGCCTTATATAGGAACTTAAAATGCTTTGGGAATTGCTCTGGGTTCCTTAGATTCACGGTTGTTTCATCCAAACTGCATCATTGTGACGCGGTGCGATTGGTAATTGCAGGAATGCAAAAACTGGTAGTTGCTGAGGATATATGATCTGGCTCAATGTTTGTTGAAGAGGCAAGAAGCCTGATCTGTGCTTTGTGATAAGAGAATAACCTTAACATTTCGATAGTCCTATGGATTTTTTCCGTTTCATAACTTATCAAATGACTTCATCTGCTATCTTTACGTTAGTTCCTCTTACGCCCTGTCTTTAACTTGAAAATTCACTTTAGAGTTGGCAGAATTATGGAGTTGGCGAGATCTTATATTGGTTTGTCTTATACAGTTCTTTCTATTCGCACATCACTCACGATGAAAAGTTGACTTGAGCACCTTTTAGATTGCCTTTTTTTCGGTGTCAGGGAAAGGAGGAATCACAACTATTGCTCTCACGTTCCCATCTCATGGGAAGTGTTAAAAGGGGTTTATTTTAATTTGACCAAGTCAAATTCGAATAAGAACATTTGTTTGTTGTGTTTTTGGAACATAAATTCCTCTTATGCGATCGTTTCATTTATTTATTTGGACTGTTGTCTGAAGTTTTGAGGTCAGTGGTAAGGGGATTGTGACTTTTTGGGTTCATGATTCTGTTGATTTAGTTGTGTGAGCATAGGATCTACATTCTATATATCCTGTCTGCAACAAGGATGTCTTTAATAATCATTGAACTACTTAGTTCTGGTGGCGTGTATGCAGATGTACAGCATATGGGCCTGAATACATCACACAACCGGTAAGGGACTTCCCATTTTCAGTAGTCCAGATTTCAAATTTGTTTTGCTTTAAAGCTGGGAAGAAATTCTTGTTGTATGATTGTATCTTCTTCCTGTTGCCAAGCTCATGTGGTCTTTACTTCGATGTTTTTCTTTATATATGCTCTTAGGGTGTGTACAACCCTTATATGGGTCAGCAGTACCTTCAGATGTATGGAGATCCTAGGCCAGTTAATGCAAGTATTAACCCTTACGGACAGTGTGGCCCGTTTGTTCTCAGCAGTAATGGTTATACAACAATTCAGAGGTATGCAATACCAGGGCATCAGATCGTGCAGTATGGTGGACCCAGTGTATATGCATTACCAACTTCATCTGTGCCTGCAATAATCCAAGCATCATACCCTGCGGGTAAGGTTTTTGCCAGAATATCGTTCTTCGTCAGTCATCAAGTTGGAATCATCTTGACCATTAATTTTGTAAATATAATGGAGAAATGATGTTATAATGGGCTCCGACTGGTTTTTTGGGGCAGCGCAAATAGGCTAAAAGTTCATGTTTGGTCTGTGATCTGTGACAAGATGTGTCAATGAAATGGAGTTCAAAGGAAGTTGCGGTCCGAGCCAAATTCCTGTTGCTAGAGAAAGCAGGATGAGTATGGGAAAAAAAGAGAGCGCATGCATAAACCTGATAAGTCAAGTTTTATTTGTTTTGGCAGGTATTCCTCCACCTATTCATTCTCAGCCACCAGTGTTGGTGCCTGCTCCTACTCCTCAATTTATTCAAGGCAGTGGTCTTGAGAATCTTAATCAGACAGCTGTGTGAGGGATTGGCAAAAGGTGACCGATTTTTCGTGTCGGAATATGACACTTCAGGAATGCAATGCCCATATTTTCCTAAAGGATTTGCAGTTGTCTTTTGATACAGATGAGACAGAGAGCAGCAGAACCAGAACTTGCAGTAGTGAATTTGATCTAGCCTCGCATATTGTCAATTTCGCATTTTAGAGGTACAGTTCATGATATGCTTATCTGTGCACTTGAATCAAGTCACCTTGCAAGTTCAAACAGTTCTTTCTTTTGGAGGCTCGAAATTTCAGAACTTCTCACCTCAGTCTTGAATTTTTACCTGAACCTTATTGTCCTTCCCCTCCCCATATGTGGCTTGTTAGTCATAGATTCAATCCTTACCTGAAGAAAAGTACAACGAAACTTAGAGCCTGGTTTGAATTATTTATAGACGGTCGCTCGGTGGATGAAACAATGACCCATTCTCACGTTTGAAGTCTTTTGGTCATTTAACATTGCAGCTTATGTACTGAAACCGATATTAACCTGAGGATAGGTGAGTCATGCTTGCATTACCTGATTTATCAATGGTTGATCTTTTCTAGCTCACTCACTGTTTGGCACTGCTGTAATTCGAGCTTGCGAAACTTGGTTTCATGGTTTTCCTGGCTTTCCTGATGTGCCGCTCAGGGTGAAGTCAAGTCATCTTCATTAGGAATCCAATGTCGAAGTAGTTTTGAGCTCCTTATGGGGAGGAGCACGGAGGACGCACATCGCTCTTCCTACACGGTATCTTTACTCTTCACGACTGCTTGTGCTCGGTGTCATAGCGGGTGCGCGCGGATCCATGGATGCTGGAAGCGGCTTTTCTCGCAACCAATGGACGTATGAATTCGTTTAAGTGTCATGCATTGTTGTACTTTCGGTAAGTTCATTTTTTGCGCCACCACGCACGATAGAGGGTTAGGAATTTCATGGAAGCTGAAAGCATTGTGCTGGAAGCCCGACAAGATTCGAAGCAGAAAAAATATTATTTGGCCTTGATTTGCTACGGTCTTTGCCCACAAATTATCCTTCAACTCCCTGCCTGTATTCATTTATAACTCTATCGATTGATTATCTATGTCAATGGAAGATACTGTGGTCGCTCTTGTGAGCATGGGGATGAGGATGGACATGATATATGTTGTGTATTTGCATATGATTTAAATCCTAGGAGTAGCAGGATGGAGATGATTTCAAGGATGATAGGATAAAATGTTTGATTTAAAAAGAAAACCCGCTTTGAAATTTCCAGATAACAATCGATACGATAAAAGTGCACGGTATTATGTAAATATTTTTCTTTACAATAACATAATTGATGTCATTATACATGTAAGGATCCGATTGCTATAAAATATTCCATGATAAAGCAGAATATCTACATATGCTTTAAAGTCTGCTATATGCGGATTTACCGCCGAGCATTTACCGATATTTACCATGAATTTTTTTTTTAACCAACCAGCTGCGCCCCTTTTTAAAGCAAACAAGTCGGCTTTTGAATAAGAATAACAATTATGACACTTTAGGAAAAATTAATCTCTTTCGCAAAGTTGTGCGTCTCATCAAAAGATTTGCCAGCCCCCTAAAATTCATCTGCACGGCCCAATGTCTCCGGGGCCCACCCAGATGGCGGTAATTCCCCCAGCGAGATTAGCCTCGAAAAACTCGGATTTAATTAGGCGATCTGACGGATTAGTTACTCCCAAACCCCCCTTCCCCCCAACAAAAATAAAAAAAAAAGAGGAGGCGGACGGACCGACCACCAGATTTTTTTTTGCAACTATGGGATTTCTGAAAAAGGGGTCAGTAAAAGCGCTTTGATGAGGATAATTAATGTCCTTAATAAAAAAAGAAAAGGAGAAACCTTTAGAAAAAGCAACGAAAAGTAACGGACCCCAAAAAGAAGTAAGGTCAAAAAAAAAAAAAAAAAAAACCACTAACAACATTAAAGGAAAGGAAAGACGTGAATTACGACATTGCCACTGCTTCGGGTGGGGGCCCCACCGCCTTCCATTACTCGACAGTTACCTCGGTCCTGTACGAGAAAATTACACAGATGATGCTTAAATAAAGATTTAATACGTAACGTGGTCTCAGAATTTTTGATTTACTTATTATAATTTCCAAACTGTAACCTAACCTGAAATATCATCTCTAAAATTTCAATTTATTCGATATAATTATCTTGGAATTTTTGATATATATTATCCAATGGATAAATTTGAAAATTTACTAAAAATTAGTGATTGTGTGAAATAAATTTAATATTTAAAGATCACATTCTTCTTCAAAAAATTTGAACGTGGGGGACCAATTCAAAGTTGGGGAATTATTTGTCTTACTATGCCCTTTCTTCTTCGTTGTTTCCCGCTTGCTGCTCCTCGACACGGGTCGTCCTGACAGAGCGAGCTCAGTACTTTGACTCGAGCGTTAGAAAGAGGAGAAAGGAAATTAATTTATTGTTATTTCTTCCTTCTTTCTTTCTTTCTCTCTCTGTTTTTTTTTTTTTCTTTTTGGGGGGCGGAGGAAAGCAAAATTAGGCCCTGCTTTTTCCAATAAAGCCCGTAAGACGGAGGGGCATGAAAAGGGAAAACCCATTTTCTTTTCCGATTTTAAAAATAAAGAATAAAAAAATGGGCCTAAATATCTTCGAATTCTCGCATTTCTTTAAAGAAAAAGCATTCGCAAACCCTCTCCGCTTTCCCCACTCTCTTAACCCTAGAATTTTTGCGTCTCCTGCGACTCCCGCTCTCTGCGCGTATTTTTTTTTTGCCAATTTTGTTGGTGAGTTTCTTGCGGATTTTTGGTGTTTTTTTCCCGATTATTTGCCTTTTAACCGTGTTTTTTAAGCCATTTTTAAGCCCTAATTTCCGTAAAAATTAAATATTTTCCAGAAAATTGTTTTCTTTCCTCGTTTTTGTCGATTTTTTAACCAGAATTTCTCGCATGATCTACTGCTCAATGTCGGAAAATCGCTCGGTTTTGCTTTCCCCAGGGGAGTCAGAAAATACGCCATGTAATTCCTGGAGATAATTCGCAGTAATTTGTGACTTTTTTTCTTCGGAATTTCGCGAGGGATTTTCGCTCGAAATCTAGGAATTCTGGGGTTCTAGGGTTTAGATTTTCCCAAAATTTTGATCTCTGTCGCGGTTGTTTTCAGTGAAGGTCTTCTCTTTTTGGCCCATTTTTGCAGTGGAGGTTTTTTGGTTTTAGGGAGCAAAACATGCTAATTCTTCTTCGCGAAGCTGTCTTCTTCAAGAATTGCCTTTTCTCTCGCTACCATTCTGCTAAAAATTTGAGCTTTCGAGGAGTTGAGCTCGAAGGTTTAGCGTTTTCTGTGGCTGACCTCGTGGGAAGATTTTTTGTTGCAGGGGTTTTTTTATGGAGAATTAAGTAAACCCAGAAGGGCAAAAAATGTCAGGATCTGAGACAGGAGTCATCGCAAGCAGAGGAGACCCCTTCCCGGTGGGTCTCCAGAAGGCTTCGCTGCCGTCGCAGCCGGTGGTGCAGAACATGCGCTTGGCCTTCAGCCCCGATGGGACAGCTGTGTACAAGCCCCGCCGCCGCCGTCGTCACCCTCCTACAAGGCCCCCTCCGCCGCCGGGAACGGCGGCCCCTCGGAGGCTGCCTCGGCGGACGGGGGCGGCCCTGCCGCCGCGCTGTCCCACGGGATCAACATGAACGTTGGCGCGGAGACGGCGAAGAAAAAGAGAGGGAGGCCCAGAAAGTACGGGCCGGACGGCACGATTGCGCTGGGCCTCACGCCGGCGGCCCCGCCGAGCACGGTGGCGCCGCCCGGTGGGGGTTCTCCTCGCCCCACCCGGTTTCCGTGGTGGCTCCCCGGCGTCGGCGGGCGGTGGGTCGGGGCCTGCATCTCCGAATTCGTTCAAGAAGAGAGGGAGGCCTCCTGGTTCTAGCAACAAGAAACGGCAGCTGGAGACTTTAGGTAAATGGAAAACAAGAGATGCGTTTTGAGGGGCCTATGTGGGTGTTCAAACCTGTCCCCGGATCTGGGTTTGTGACTTTTGCAACTTCTTGGGAAAAAGGTGGTGTCTGGTCTGGTGGTGCTGGATCAGCTGTGTGAAGTCATGTGGCGTCGCTCTTTTATGCTAATTTTCCTGGTTTCCAAACTTGGGTTTCTGATTGGCTAACCAAATGGCTGATTGGTCGTTGTTGATTCATGGTGCTGTGCATTTGCGTGCGTTTGTGGATACCATTTCACTAGGATACGTCTTTAAATAAGGGAAAGCAAGCTGGTATCTGCTGCAACTTGGGGGGATCTGTTGTTGGGGTCTGACTTCAGATCTTTTATGTTGAATGACTTCCGTACCCCTTATTTCTTGTTCTGCAATTTTCCATTTTTCTGTCTTTGGTTCATGTGGACCTTGCCTTATGTTATTCCTGTGCTTACTTGGTGAGGTCAGTCGCCGCTGCGGTTTTGGTTCTCGTGACTTTAAATGTCGGGGAATTTGCTTTGTGAAGATTTTGACTTCTTCCCCCTATTCTCTTTTTATGATTTCTCATTGCGTAGCATATTAAAAACAAATCATATCTCGAGTGTTCCTTTTTTTTTTTTTTTTTTTTTGGGGCCAGATATTCGAACTGTTCATTGCTATATACCTTTTTATATGTAGATTTTATTGCTTATGATTTCTTTTCTGCTTTGATTAATAGAGTTCTCAAATGCTTTTTTTGTATGAAGAATATAGTGACCTACCTTTCTTGTTTATGGTTTTGCCTGGGAATAAGTTGACTGACTGATTAAAAAATCTTCTTGCAGGATCACTTGGAATTGGATTTACACCACATGTGATCACTGTAAAAGCTGGAGAGGTTCTCTTTGGCCCTTTTAATTCTCCTTTCATGTTCTCATGGGCTGCGTCTTTTCTGTGAAATTTTTAATAGCGATTCCAGAACAATGTCATTTAAACCATGACTATTTTCTGGTTTAATTTGATAAAACCTTCATAAAGTTACTGAATTACGTTTGTGTATAAGACTGGCCATTTTACATGCTAACTAATTAATTCAAGTATGTTGTGATTGGTCTTCAACTAAATTCCAAATCGGTCTTCTTTGTGCTGCTCTTTGAATACTAATGCTTTGAAATTTTTCTTGTTGAGTTCAATGTAGTGAATTATGTACATTGATGAATAGAGTTATATTTACGACATTTTCCTTTTTCTATAGGATTGTTGAAGCTTTCTCTGCAAAAATTGATAATTGGAAATATGCTAAAGTTTATGTGACCAAAAAGCATGAGTTTACTCACTAAAAATTGCAAGAAGCACATGAACGAGAAAACATTGCTGTCAAGCAAGCAAATTTGGCCTATAGATAGTGATATTGCTTTTCTGTCAAGCTTCTGTTTATTGACATCCAAAATTTTTCTGCATGGTTGAATTGATTTAGTGAGGTGGTGTTTCAGGACGTTTCTTCCAAAATAATGTCGTTTTCTCAACATGGTCCACGAGCCGTTTGCATTTTATCCGCTAATGGAGCCATATCGAATGTGACCCTTCGCCAACCTGCGATATCTGGTGGGACTGTAACTTATGAGGTTTGTGAGACTGATATAATCTCTCCTGATCTTGAAGTTGATAATGAAATTTTTAAGGAATGAGTTGTCAGCGTCTGGACCCATTGGCTTTTTCTAAAATAATATGCCCCCATGTAATTAAAAAACAAATAATGCTCTGTCCGACTAGGAAATCTCTCTTTTTAAGTTTTACTTTTATTTACTCATCTATTTTTTACAGAATATTTTTTGAAGTGGAATGATTCGAAGAAAGAATAATGTCTGCGGCTAGTCCAAGAGGAAAACGGAGATCCTGATTTGTGGGAATTGTTCATTGAAATTCTGTTGAATCGCATACTTTCTTTCCTCTTCCTTTTCAACTCAATTCAACTATCAACCGTCATTTGGATCATACTCTAACTAGCTGCATATTCTTTCTGGTGCATGGAGAGCACTAGGGATTTAGGATGGACATTATCTGATTGTACTAATCAGTTCAAGTAACTGAAATCAAGCACATATAATGGCTGGAGAGTTGAGGAGGAGGAAGTATTGTGAGTCACATCATCGAACAGGAGAAGTTGGTAGTCGGATAATTCAACATGAAGTTTTCTGGTTTGGTTGTTTTGATAGTCGAAACTTATATTATAAAAGAGTAAAGCCAGTTGTACTAAGATTAGTTTACAGAGTTGGTATCGAGTGATGTAGCATACTGTGAGGGAGTACTTAAATAAATGGTTGTGACCCAATAGGAGTTGGCCATACTGGTTTATAGATTGTTTTCTCAAATTAATCTTAGTATACCTATCATTATTCATATGGAAAATGCTGGTCGAACCAGTTCAACTTTGCTCTATACACCTTGGCCCTATTTAGGAATAGCTATAAATAGGCAAACATTTCTTCTGGCCATCTAATCCATCTTTTATAGCTAAAACCTCTTTGCGCAGCATCTGCATAAACCTTCTGTATTGCTTTCTGTTGGCATTTGCATTCCGAAAACTTTGTTGCTGGCTTTTTTTTTTTCCTTGTATGGTTTGAACAAGTATGAACTTTTGTGCAAAGTGTTCGTGATAAAACATCTGTTGCAGCATTTAGCTTCTCTCATTTTGTGATTATTTTTTTAATGCAGGGGCGATTCGAAATACTGTCACTCTCTGGTTCATTTTTGTTATCTGAAAGTGATGGCCACCGAAGCAGAACTGGAGGTTTAAGTGTATCTCTGTCTGGACCAGATGGTCGTGTTTTAGGGGGAGGGGTTGCGGGTCTTCTAACTGCTGCCTCCCCTGTTCAGGTTCTTTTTCCTCTTTGTATGCTTCTTTGCATGTAGGAGAGAAACTTATACAACCTCGGATTCAGAATCTATCTGTGCGTGTGGTTACTCCGTTCTTGCATTTTTGGAAAGTAAATTTTAGTCTAGTAGTTACACTAAATCCTTTATTAACTTACAATCTGGTCTGGCCCACATCTGGGTGAAGCAACACTAAAGATGTACTGAGAAAAAGATGTTTGGAGGGCAATGTAGGGTAAAGAGTGAGATCTTTTTCCAATTTAGCTGAGTACCGGAGGTTTGAGTTTGCTAGCATCTCATAACTTTGTCTTAAATTTCACCTTCTGCTTGGCTTAGTGCGTGTTGTGAGTTTTAGGGGAAATAGTCTCCATTTGATTTTTGTCTTCTCAATTGCTGCAAACATTTGAAGCGTGCATTGTGTTCAACATTCCAGGTGATCGTTGGGAGTTTCATTGCTGATGGTCGCAAAGAATCAAAAGCGAACCATGCAGAACCTTTTCTAGGCACAGCGAGGATCGCATCGTCTGGTGGGTTTACAGGGGCCAGCAGCCCGTCTCATGGGACTCTTAGTGAATCCTCTGGTGGCCCAGGAAGCCCGCTAAACCAGAGCACAGGAGCATGCACTAACAGCACCCCACAAGCCATGTCCATTGTACCGGTACCGTGGAAGTAAATGTCCACTCGTTAATCTAATTCGTGTGGTAGGCTTCGCATGCTGATAAATAGATGGCTAATCTATGTGATCCTCACCTCTTGTAGTGCCAAGTCCTTGCTTGAGATCCATAGAATAAGAACTCCAAAGTGTGTTTGGAATATGTGAATTAAGTAGATAGCCAACCGTGATGTTTCACCGTCGTGTTGGTCTAATGCTAGAGATTGGCTTAGTGTTTATTGTTAGGAGTTTTCATTGTTGTGAGATCGGCGAACCTCGTGTTATATGATCCATGTATTTATGGTATCAGTTTCACCATAATACTGGAAGGGGATTCTTGTCGGCTAATTTGATTTATGAAGTATGATTTGTTGCTTTTGAGTGGAAGACTTGGAGCTTCAGTTTCTGGATTGCACTTGGCGTGTTGATAATGAGAAAGGAATCAAAACTGCAAGCTGTTTTTAACAAATTGAACGTGATCATGCTAATCAATCTACTTTCGGCCTTTGCCTCCACGATAAAAAAATGAAAATCACACTTTGATTCCTTAGTCTGTTATCTTATTTGAAACAACCACTTTTTTTGGAGACGCGAAAGAGCAGGGTGGAATTCCGGTGGCGCTGAGAAGTCATGATTCCAAGGAATGCTGTCGGAACCAAACTGAGGCAAGGTTCCTTGAGCTTTTTGATGAGCTCCATGAACTTTATGTCTAGTGATTGAAGACAAAGAATGTCCAGTAACTTATCCAATAGATGAATCCGTCATTTCCTGATCGAAATCAGATGAAGCTCATCTCAGTAGGCCACAATTTGACTCTGAGAGGGGAGGAGTCGAAAGATATTAAGTAGTATCTCATAGTTTAGTTTATCTGCTCTAAGTTTAATTGCATAAGATGCAGAGTGATCAGTTGGCATCTGGTTCCTGAAATGATGGAGAAAGAACAAGCACCTCTGTTCATTGATGTTTGATTATTTCTCTGTATACTACCAAATATGGAACTTTGTATTATAATCAAAATCAATATTGCACATCTAGAGCTCAGTGACTGGAGCCATTTCTTGCCTCCTTGCTTAACCATAACTGAAAATGACTTTGAGGCATGCCCAGAAGATGCTCAAGCCGGAGATTCCGTCTTTGCTTTTTTTTTTTTTTTTTTTTTTTCTAAATTGAAGTGATTTCTTCATTATCAACTTTAGAGAGAGCAAATGATACTCTAGTCGGGAACATTCTTGAATAGATAAGGATCAGTAATGAATATTTCCCGATAGCCTGACGAATTATTGGATCCCTGAACCCTGTTCGTGTAGTTTGAAAAAATCAAGATTCCTGGAAATCCTCAGAGAAGAGAACCGGCATCTGCTCTTCAAGTACAGACTCTTCATTTAGCATTTTGAATGTGAACGATAGGACGGTATCTGATGTCCTGTCTAGTGTCTCCTCTGTAATCTTATGCCCAATACCTGCATCTTCTCATCCCCATCTTCGTCATTGCCATTGTGCTTTAGTGACAGAGAGCAATGCCTTGCTCCGGTTCAGCAGCTCATTTCCCCTAGATAGAAATGCTTCTTACTTCTTTTGTGCGCGGGAGCAATACCTTCTTATTCAAAGGCGATATTGTGGAAGAATGCACCGATTGCTGCTCATCGGATAAAATTGCTTGTCATACGTGGGGTAATGTGATCGAAATTGACCTTATTAATTGCAGCTGGCTTCGAGGGGCTATCCTGAGGATCAATCTCTTTGGAAACGATTTTGTCGCTCTGACATTCTGCCCATGTTTGGTTGGTTTCAGAGCACGCACATCTCATCCTTTCTTCTTGTGTGCTTTCCGGTGCCATCGCTCATGAGATTTCTCATCTTTATGAAACCCATATTGCTTGATCTGTCTCACAATGGTTACGGTTAGAGACTGGTCGATTCCTTTTTTTAAGATGCTTCTTTAGAAACTAACAGAAACAAGAGAACTCTTCATGGATCTGGTCAACATGTCTTGTTAGAATATTTAAATAATAAACCATGCATTCATTTAAAAGCTTAAGCTTTTAGAACAGTTGGCAGTGGTCCCACAAAATTTCACATTCTATCAGAGTTAGGAGGTCCTGAGTTCGAATCTTTCAGGCCCCTATTTGCCTCCCCAATTAAATTTCCATGCTTAGTACTAGGCAAAAGACCAGACTAAGCATGAGGAGGAGTGTTAGGGTGATTGCAAGTTACATTGCCAGATTATGGTTTGAGTTTGACGAATCTCCAGAGTCTCCCTTTACAATCAAATGCAGGGCTGCTTTTTTCTCTTACGTAGTCAAACTGGAGTAATTCCCTCTTGTCGTTGGATCTTTCCTGAGAGTACATCAGGCGAGTTACCTGATTCGATCAGCATCCTCACTCAACTTATGTTGGACCTCTCCAAAAGGGACCTCTCTGGTTTAATCCCTTCTTCAGGATCAAACCTCGAGTGGCTCATCCAAATAGACCTTTGGGCGAACAAGTTTGACGCCATAGTGGAACTGCAAATTTTCCCAAAGCCAATATCTCAGTCTTTTTCATTGCATACAACAATTCCCAATTGTTGGGAAAGAGTGACCAAATTCACTTCAGTTCCCATCACTTGCCAACGGTCTCAGAAATGCTCAATGAAGTTAAATTTTCTAGACTTTGCCAGAAGCAAAATTTCTGATCAATTTTTAAGATGGATATAGGAGGCAGGAAAGAGCATCCTGGAGTTCCTGGACCTTTCTGGCAACTTGATTACTGGAAGTCTGCAGTGGTTCTTTGGAAGAAGTTTGACATATTCAAGGCACGCTTCCCATCCAGCCATCTTCCACGATGTGGTTACGCGTCTCAAACGACCAGTTCCCTGAAAGGTCTCTTCTTCTTTTGTCTTCTGAGTTCACTTCAGGTTCTAGAATTATCTGATAAAGATTGCAGTGGCACCACACCTCAGTGCTTGAGTAACTGAAGCAACCTCGGGACAGTAGACTTGAGCAAGAACCATCTTCTGGGGCCATTACTGCCATCGATGACTAACTGGACCCGGTTAGTCGTTTTAGGTCTTAGCTATAACCAAATAAAGGACCTGTTCCCTTATTGGCTGGAAACTCACTCGATCTTTGGTGAAATTCCTCTGAAAGAAAACAAGTTCCACGGGAATAGATCAACTTGGGAGAAAATCTCCATTTCCTTGGCTGTATTTGTTCAACATTGCTCAAAACGACTTCAATGGTAGCCTGCCCCGAACACAATTTGAAAATTTTCAGACCATGAAGGCAAGCCCGTATGTACAATTTACGCTAGTTTATCTACCTCATAGTAGGTTTGAAGGACGTGTTCCAACTCCCCCCACCTGTTTTGGCATTCTATTCAGTTCTGAATAACGACTTCACAATAGAAATCCCAATTCTGGTTTGCCAGGCAGCTTTCTCTAAGTCCTGGTCACGTGGAATAACAGCTTGAGTGGATCTATTCGCACGTCTGATGTGTCCTCCAAGGTCTCCCTGCCATAAGCATCAGATTGCATTAGTTCCACGGTAAAAACACTGCGTCAGTCGCCCAGATATTAGCTCGGGGAGTCTCTGTTTGAGTCAAAATCGACTGCAAGGTCCATGGCCCGATCATCCTTAAAACTTCTAGATGTCAGCGAGAACAAGATCGAGGATGCATTTCCAGTTTGGTTAGAGACCCTTCCACAATTGCAAGTTCTGATTCTTGGGTCAAATAATTCTCTGGCTTGAAGAAGACGCCAGGGGACTCATCATCCCTTACCCAAGTTGAGAATCTCGGACCTCTAAATTACTCCACCGGTTGTTTTCCTACCAAGTACGTCTTAATTTTAAGTCAGACTATGGAGATGGACATAGATTCTGGACAAGGTGGTCTACTGTTTGTAACAGGGACGTATTTCCTATGCGTAAGGGGGGCTATATTCTCTTATCGGCTCATACGCAGATTCCACGACAGTGACATTGAAAGGAAGGGAGCCCCAGCTGGCGAAGATTTGGAATGCCTTCAGAATCATTGGCTTGTTTGATAGCAATTTCCAAATAAAGATCCCAGAAACCATTGGAAAAGCTCACTTTGCTTCGAGTTTTAAACGTTTCTGGTAACATCATCAGTTCCGTAGGTTTATCAATGGTGAATCTTGCGTTACTGAATGGTTAGACCTTTTTTCAAATAAGTTCAAGGGTGCGATTCCTCTGGGCACGCTTGGCATCTCCCTCATTCTTAAACCTCTTAGAGAAACTA
The DNA here is from genome assembly GCA_014182365.1 of Eucalyptus tenuipes. Taxonomy (NCBI): domain Eukaryota; kingdom Viridiplantae; phylum Streptophyta; class Magnoliopsida; order Myrtales; family Myrtaceae; genus Eucalyptus; species Eucalyptus tenuipes. The sequence goes on along the minus strand of CM024542.1, from coordinate 32,218,924 downwards.
TCAAACCTCTCCTACACCACAAGGGAGCCGGTTCTATACATTTAACAATAATTCCTACCTTGGTAACTGGACTCGTGTTGACTCCTCTTATGATAACGTGCTCAGGCAACGAGGCTCAACTACTGCCGCCTTCCAAAACTCTCTCGAAGATAATTCAGAGGATATGGATGGATGCGTTTGGAAGATCGAGTGGGCAGGTTATTGATGCCAACTAGTCGGTGGACTATCTATAGGACATGTCGTGTTTCAAGTGACTAGAAGAGACCGACATGGTTTGTGTCACACCCCAATTCACAAGGAAAAAGGGCATGACACGGCCGTCCTTTTACCAAAGGACGCAGCCTCAACATAACCAAGAAGTTTCCATCACAAAAGTCCTCCCCGAACGAACACTTACGCCTATTTGCGACTCGCTGAAGAACCTGAAAAACAAGTATAAGAAAGGAGTGATCTACCACGGCTCAGTGAGTAACACATTTCTTCTAGCGGATCGAGAAATCATTATGCACATTTAAAACATAACTCAAATATATAATCATAACTCAAATACTGAAGATACCAATGGTCCAGTCCATTAGTTAATCTCATAAAACATGCATCAATGGTCTATTCCATTGACTAATCTCATCAAATCACATCGATGGTCCATTCCATCGACCAAACTCAAATCACACGTCAATGGTCCACTCCATTAACCAATTCATGCTCAAATGTTTAACCATGGTCACGCGTAACGCCCGTGACAAGACAACCAAGATTCCCCCCATGGCAAGGTCTCCACCTATTATTAGCCGGTGGCTCGGCCCACAAGGATATCCTAGACTAGTATGCACATACCCACACACCCCTCAGGGTCCACAGAGACATTGAGCACCAACTACCAATCACAATATCCAGTAATCCAACATCAGAAGGAAATTCATATCACCACCCCAAATTTGATATATAAATATCAAAGTATTCTCTAAAACATTTCAAGATTCTTTCATAAAGAATTTCACAAATCCTTTCAAATCGAAGTCGAAATATAACTCCCTTCGAACAACAAAAATGACAATAATAGCTCGATCCTGTTTTATGCAACAAAATATGCTTTTTATCAACTCATAGAATATATAATCTACCATGTTTCTCAAAACATGAGTTTAAAATACAAAGAAGAAATAGTGTCACTCACCTGAGAAAAGCCAAAAATCAACTACGACGCATACTTGAACCACGCACTCGGATCCTTAATAATTAACCAGAAGATAGTATCAAAAGGCCGAGTAAAAAAAAGAATATTCTTATAACGACTCGCCTCCACTAGGCCCATTTGTCGATAAAACGACACCTATGCGCCACGAAAGCTCACATTTAGCGGAAAACCATCATTTTCACCTAGGCGCAGTTCATGCGCCAACTTTGTCATGCCATAACTTTCTCGACAAAATTCCGTTTCAAGCCGTCTTACAGTCTTTAGAAAGCTCTCTTAACATACAACAACAAACCCAACTCAGCTGCCCCAAAACAGTACCGAAAATGACCAAAAAAGAGGCTTGAAGCTTCTGTTCGCTACAGTACCAGATTGCGCCCCCAACTTCAAAATTCTGTTCCGGATAAACTGCAAGCTCAAATCACGATCCGTAAGATGCTATAGCTTCACAAAAGTACCATTTCTACAAAAATATGCAGCTCAACGACTCAAAAATCGGGCTTCGCCACACAAATATCCAAGAAATTCGAATTTCGAGCCCTAATTACGGCAATTGCTTGAAGTAGGTGATTAAAAGCTTCGATTCTTACCCGCGTTGCAAAACACACTTGAGTTGGCTTGATGAGGCATCCGGATCATGAGCGCGCCAATTTTTTTTTTCCCTTTTTCCTTTCTCTTCTTTCTCTCTTCTCCCCGGTTTCGTTCTTTCCCCTGCTTCTGCCCGTGCTCTTCTCTCTCTCTCACTCTCTCTCTCTCTTTTAAACCCAGCCGAAACTTCCTCCACTTTCCTTCAGCTTCCTTCTTTGACTTTTCAACCCTTTCTTTTTCTTTTATTTTATTTTCTTTTTAAATGCCATATATTACAGTTTGTGAGGAGAAATTTTGGCCAAAATGGAAACGCAAGAAATGCAGTGTCTAACAAATCGAAAAGTTGCTGACCCTGGAGAGACATTTGTGTGTGCCTTGGACAGTCCATATTTCCTGAGAGTTTTATGCGTCCGTCAGCATTGCAAAAAAAAAATGAACAAGGGGATTTTCAAAACTTGAATTGGAGCACTTCAAGAACAAGAGAGTTCTTCATGTTATCCCTTTAAGAAAGTGAAATTCTGAAATCCTATAAGAAACGGGAATTGCTGAATCTCAAGCTTGTCCCAATCTGTCACATTACAGAATTTGAGCATTCGAATGGCTCAGTTTGGCTGGTCCAGAATTTTAGTCCCAGCTCTCCTCATTCTGGCAATTGGCATCTCTTTCCACCCTCTCTTATATCCCTTCAGATGATCAAATATCGACCATTGATGAAAATGCATACAGTTCCACACTGTCGAAGGCACGACATTTTTGCACATCATTTCTCGTTTATACCACCAACTCTTCCTATGATTTTCATTGGGAAGAAGGTATTGCCTTCAATGGCCATTACGATAAGCAATTGATGGTCCTAATGCAAATATGTTAAATCAGTCGCCTTCCAGTGGACAGAATATAAGGCCATCTGAAACTTTTAGTTCAGATTCTCCGTTATGAAGCCATACTAGTACAGCATTTCAAGCACCCTGCTCCATCACACTGGTTTAGAATTGGCGACAAAGTTACACTGCATAGTTGAGATGCTGCCCGGCAGCCAAATCTTATTTTCACAAAGTCCCCATCCATGCAAAAAAATTATGTGCTAGCCAAAAGAGCGATAAAACAAGTCAAACCACGTATAATTAGAGAGCTGGATAGAACAGGTTTCATTGATTGCATCGCCAGTTGAAAACCTGCACATTCTCATCTCTTTTACATGGACACTGAGCTCCTAAATGTTTACTTAACTACATAAACATTATATTTGATAATATGAAGCACAAAGAAAAGTGAAAAGGATTAGTTGATCATTTAGATATATTAATTGAAGGTCATAAGTAATGAATTGGTTTACTAATCAGATTAAATCCACAAAAGTAATTCTTTCATTCCTTAAACCAAGAGTTCTTTTTACAAACTATATGCAAAAACAGGATTGATCCACATGAAATCGGAATAGCTCATGAATTGAATGATTGGCATAATTTAAACACCTAACAGCGACTATTATTTGTCGACACGTTTGACCAGCAACTACGATGTATTGATAGAAACAACCAACTTGAATCGATATAATAAAAGATTAATATCTGTTAATATGCAATTGATATAAAATAACTAATGTATAAATTATTACATGTTATAACTATGAATATAACGATTGACATGTCTCAAGCAGTATAAATAAGCTGGTCACCAACCTTAAATATTACATCACACGCATAAGAATAAAAATGGCTAAATCAGCTGTCTGATTAATTGCAAGAGTTAATCAAATCAGCGTGCTATGTTGTGATATTGCATATTGTTTTTATCTCCTTCGTCATAGTCATGTTAAAAGTTCGAGCCAATGAAATATGGAGTAACTAGATAATATATGCTCTATAATATATCAAATGCACAACCTCAGGCTTCTCTAATACCTCTCACATGAGCACTTAATATTCTCAATAACATTATATCGCACTCTGAATTAGGTGATATTGGATCTAGGCAATGCCACAAAAATATCGTAGATGCTAATTAATCGATTGAGAAGAGTCGAAACAGCAGAAAGAGCTTTTGTAATTTTATTGATATCTTCGAATGCCGGCTAGGAGAAACTGAGGTGCGAGTCAAGAATTTTTTGTCAACGAGCAGATTTGGGGTTTCTTACAATGCTATCTCATTCGGCGTGGCTTTTGAACAGATAGGTCATTTGCATGGGGACAAAAATGGCTTATTAATTAGGCTTCATTTATTTCACAAAAAATATATGGTTTTAAAAATATTTTTGTGCAAGATAAAATTATTTTTCATTCGTTTATTTATTAGTGATCAATTTTCAAAAATATTTTGCTAAATTATTTATTTTTCTCGAAACAAATGAAGCTTTAATTGTGTGGTCCGTGTCAAATGAGTCGTTGCTATTGATTACGTGGCCAACTTATATAGAACAGCAATCGGCTAATTCTCAACGACAGTATGGCATATTTCTACCCTTACAAAATAGCCAATTGGGTATCAATGAAAGAAAGAAAATCTAGTATGTAAGGTGGATCATGTGACATACTAACACGGTATCACTTACAAGTCACTTGAGAAGAAATGCACATAATCTATGAATGAAAATACTTAATCAGCTTGATGATATAATATGGATATGTTTACATTAATTGGAAATGAGAATAATTGTTCAGAATTCGACAATATATGCGTCACCTAAAACAAACATGACCTAATGTCTAGTCTGTGATCTTTATTTAATTAGGGGACAAAAGAAACAAGGAGATGAAATGAAACTAAATATGACAACTTATTTTGAGTTTGCCATACGTAGAAATTTACGCACAAAGGACAAAAAAATTGACGATGATGTATAAAAAGGGAAGCTCAACTCTGTAATTGTTGAACCAAGCCGAGTTCAACTCATCTTGAAATGTCATTGGAGTCATCATCCTCTAGTGAGAAGAAACAAATGGATTCCGCTGGATCCGAATCAGCCGCGAAGCCACATGCAGTTTGCATTCCCAGCCCTGCACAGAGCCACATCGGTGCCATGCTCAAGCCAATAGTCAACATCATGCGTTTCTCTTTGAATGAGAGAGACAACGCTGCTTTATGCAAGGATTTCTGAACTTGCTACCCACGAATTTCACGAGAGCGATGATGTGAAGACATCCAACAGGCGGTTCCGGTTTTAGTTTTTTGTAATCATCCTTAGTGGGCCGTTTCCGGTTCTAAGATAGGAACCACCCACCCGGATTATGTACACCCTTGATCCATACCGATAATCCACTAAGTAGAAGACTAGTTAGATGAAGTTCCATGCAATTAGGAATCGACGAAAATATAGTGCCAACAAATCTTCCAACATGCGGTCAGTTTGAAAGTCTAGAAAAATGATGAAAATTTCTCTCTGATGGCTCTCTCTAATAATCTTTTCGGGCAAGCATTGTATATACCCATTTTAAGTTTCTAATCTATCATTTGTCGCTTCAAGCTATAATGAAGCCAATCTTGTAAATAAACTTTAGCGGGCCAATTAGGGTTTACCCGTCAATAGTCAAGTCAATAGTCAACATCATGCTTTTCTTTTTGAATGAGAGAGACAACGCTACTTTATGCAAGGATTTCTTAACCTGCTACCCACGAATTTCACGGGAGCGATGATGCGAACACATCCATAGACGGTCGAGCGCGAGAAGAAATTTCTGGATTCAAACGAGAAAAACATGTCATCAGATACACAGCCGACGTGATCTTTTTTTAGACGAGCTATATCCGTCATTATTGCCTTCGACAATCGGTCGATGTTTCAAACTAAAACTGCTCATGATAATGGCAGCGGAGGTGGGTCGCTTGACAAATAAATTACACGTGCTCTTACACCGCATTAAGAATCCAATTTTGAATTCTCTTACTTCTTCCTCAATTCCGCATGCGGGTGGTCGCTTATTGAGCGCATCCAAGAAAGAGAGATGTGACGCTTTCGTGGGAAAAGTAAAAAGGAAAAGTTTAAAATTCATTGTATTAATACAAATTCAATCATAAATTTTTCGATTGGACTATTTATCCAATATCATTACAATCATGACAAAAGTTACAGTAATTAAATTAAGTATCATATGCTCTGTTAATATATTTAATTCTCCACATGGGACTTCTATAATATCTCTCCCACGGGTACCTTAGTACTAGGTATTAATCAATCATTTGAGTAGAGGTAGAAAAGATAAAGGGCTTATGTCATTTTATTGATATCTCCATTTACCGCCTAGGAAAAAATGATGTGCGGTCAACAGTTTTTGGTCAATTAGCAAGATTTTGGGGTTTCTTTCAATTTATTTTTTTCATTTGGCAGGGCTCTTGAAGACAACTAAGTGGGACTAAATTGGCCTGTTACTCAAGTCATGTGGTCTATGTGGAAGGAGGCCGAGGCGTGCATGACAATCATTCGTTCAGAAATAGTTTACGGAATAGAAATATATTTTTCTATTTCTATTTCTAGAAGAGTTTCTAAGTAAAAATAACCGTTTGATAATGACACAAAATTTATTCCTTTCGGACGGCGGCGGACCGGCGGATAGCGGTGACGGACGGCGGTGGTGGTGGCGACCAATGATCGGCGATCGGCTGCGGCGGCGGTTGGCGACCGCGTCGGCGGCGGCGGTTGGCGGGGCGGGCGGGGGGCGAGGGCCGGGGCGGGCGGCGACGCGGCGGCGACGGCGAGCGGCGGGGCTGGCGAGCGGCGGCCGACCGACGGACGATGGTCGGCGGCAACGGATGAAGGACCGGTTGACGAACGATGAGAAAATTTTTTATTTCTCATTTTGTTCCGAGAAATAGAGAAGTAGAAAATTTCTATTTCGATTTCTATTCCAAACATATTTCGGAATAGAAATCTATTCCGAAAATAAAAAACGGAATAAGTTTATCAAACGGATTTCTATTCAAAAACAGTGCGGAATAGAAAAATTGTTTCTGGAACAGAAATAGGCAGTTGTCATTCACCCCCTAATTCTCCGTGCCAAAATTACTTGGAAATTTACGCACAAAGTGAAGACAAAAAATTGACGAAGTTATATAAGAAGAAAGCTCAACTCAATGATCGTTAAACCAAGCCGAGTTCAACTCATCTTGAAATGTCAATGGAGTCATCATCCTCTAGTGAGAAGAAACAAATGGGTTCCGCCGGATTCGAATTGGCCACAAAGCCACACGCAGTTTGCATTCCCTACCCTGCACAAAGCCACATCGGCGCCATGCTCAAGCTAGCAAAGCTCCTCCATCACAAGGGCTTCCACATCTCCTTCGTCAACACTGAGTTCAACCACCGGCGGCTCGTGAGGGCCCGAGGCCCCGAGTTCACGAATGGAACGCTGAGCGACTTTCAGTTCCTGACAATCCCGGATGGTCTTCCTCCTTCGGACGAGGACGCGATACAGGACTTGCCGATGCTCATCAACTCGACGAGGAATAATATGGCCGGCCCCTTCGGCGATCTCGTCTTGAGCCTGGGCTCGAACCCGAGTCTCCCTCCGGTGACTTGCATCGTTTCGGACGGTTTCATGACGTTCGCGACGAGTCCCGCGGCTTCGAAATATGGGATTCCGCTCATACACTTGTTCACTATACCCGGTTGTGCCCTCATGGCTGTGAAACACGTGCGAGCCCTGGGAGAAAAGGGTCTTGCGCCGCTCACAGGTAAGACACGTTTGAGTTTCTATTAATTTAAACAACTTATTTATTAGCCCAAAGGGGTGCACGTTTCTCCTTCTCTGCTTAAGGCCAAGGTTCGAATCATCACATTTTCTACTCTTTTAAGGCCATTCTTACGAACACATGCGCGTCTTCAGTGATTATACAACACGTGAGGGACGGGAAACTGCCACAATCGATAAAGATCAGTCGAACGATGCTCGGAGGACACCCCGGCTCCTACCATAATGTCAAAATTTAGAAATATTTCTAAATTTGTTTCCTTATTTTTTCTTTAATTTTATTTTTTTCTTATTTCCTTACATTGGCGGGGGTTGCTGGCCATAGGCAAGGACCACGTTGCCCTCACTTGCCCCAGATTTGGCGAGGACCGCAACCCCTCACTATGGTCGGCAAGGGCTTCACAATCCTCGTAGTGCCTGTGAGGGTCGTCGGCCTACAATGAACGGATGAAAGAAAGAAAATAAAATGAAAAGAAAGAAAAAATCAAAATAAAATTTAGAAATTTTTTAGAAAATTTCAAAAATTGTCCACATTGATATAGGTCATTTCACGTAGAACGGTCGGTGTCTATATCAGTGATTTTTTGCTAAAGTTGGCCGGGAGAACTACATTGACGAATCGTCAAAAGGTTTCGGATTAAATTGACTAAATTAAAACGTTTTAGATTAAATTGACATTCATATAATATTTTTAGGACTCTTTTTGATAATTTTCCTTAAATTTCGAAGACTTGCATTGTACGTGATTTTTGACTTAGAATGCCTTCAAAAAAATGAGAAAAACTCTCCGTAATTATATTTTTTGCCATTTGATGATTTTGCTTGGATATGCATGCATGCAGATGAATCCCAATTGATGAACGGGTATGGGAACACCCCTATCGATTGGATCCCTGGAATGAAAAACATGAGGCTGCGTGACATGCCTCACTTCTTCCGAGTCTCCAGCTCCGATGACACTTTACTCAACTTCACTGCCGATTCTGGCCATAAGACCGATGATGCCACGATGACCATTGTCCACACCTTCGAGGCGCTTGAGTCGGATGTGCTACACGCTCTCTCCTCAATGATCCCAAGGGTTTATGCAGTTGGACCACTCCACCTAATGATTGATCGAATTGCTCGAGAAAAAGTATTCGCCTCAAAGCACATTGAGTGCAATCTATTGGAAGAGCACAATGAGTGCCTTCGCTGGTTGGACTCGAAGGAGCCCAAATCCGTGATCTATGTGAACTTTGGGAGTATAGCGTTCGTGACGCACCAACAATTGGTTGAATTCGCGATGGGGCTGGCTAATAGCAATAAGTGTTTCTTGTGGGTCTTGAGGCCTGACTCAGTGAATGGAGACACGACAACTCTTCCTAAAGAGTTTGTTGAGGAAACAAGAGAGAGAGGCTGTTTATTTGGGTGGTGCCCGCAAGAGAGGGTGTTGTGCCACCCTTCAATTGGAGGGTTCTTGACGCATTGTGGCTGGAACTCGACCATCGAGAGCTTGTCGACTGGGGTTCCTATGCTATGTTGGCCATGCTTTGGAGACCAACTGACGAATTGCAAGTATATATGTGATGATTGGGGGGTTGGTTTGGAGATGGATGCTAATGTGAAGAGAGATGAAGTGGAGAGGCTTGTGAGGGAGTTGATGGAAGGACAGGTAGGGAAGAAAATGAGACGCAAAGCTATGGAGTGGAAAGAGAGGGCAGAAGCAGCATCCGGTGAAAAAGGGTCATCTTTCATGAATTTGGACAAGTTGTTGGACGAGGTTTTGTCTCAATAGTTTAATGTGATGTTTTTCTGTATGCGCTATCTTTTCCTCATAGAAGACTTTCTATGATAATGGCTTATGTATAAATTTAAGTAAAAATAAATGTGATTGATATTCATATTTGTAACAGCAATATGAAAATAAAGAAATATAACCCTTCTCTAAAATTGGCAGATTTCGACAGGAAATTTTTACCTCATAAATTGGATCTGATCTACCAGATCATCTAAGTATACAATTTTTCCTAAAGTTTGCCAACTGCCTTCTATATATTTCATCTACCACCCTACGATAGTGTTTGGTATGATTTGGCACATTGATCGACTGATGTTCCATTAGGGGTGATTTTTGGTCAAATGTAATTGGAGAACCAAGTGATTTGTGCAGAGTGAGTCATCATTGCACATGTACTGACATATGAAGGTTGCATTTACATGTTGGGCCTATATCTATAAGCCATAGGCTAATTTGCAATGCCTATGTGCAATACTCGACAAGATATTAGGTACTTCCGTTGTGCCATGTCATTGTGCTCTGTGCCATGGAGAATACGACACATGTCAAGTGAGTCTTTTGTTGAATTGGAAAGATTGAACCTAGGTAGTACTAAGGCTGACAATTAGTCACAAATTCATATTTTAAGCCAAATTTGTTTAAGTGGGTCATATACAAGTCACATTAAATTTTAAATACAAGTCTTAGTGGGTTCTAAAGTGAAAAGCCCAAAACAGAAGAGTTCTAATGAGTCTATTATAAACCCACTTAGTAAACAGGTCAATCGCGTCATTTCCCACCTGAGGCCCCTCTTGCAATGATGTCCGTTGCTTCATCCATTCTTCTTCTTCTTCATTTCCCACCTTAGGACCCTCTAGCAATGATGTCCGTTGCTTCATCCAAGAATGCGCCTAGCCTCAAGATTACGACGTCGTTGACGGTAGAAGAAAATATTAGGTACAACAGTTTTGCCACGTGAGCCGTGTATATGTCCACTCATTGATTGCTATGTGGCCATAATGAGCCCCATTTTTAGATCTTTTCTCTCTTCTCCGTTACTCTATCTCTTCTCACTGTTTTCTTTAGTTTTTTTTGCCTTTTGAGGCCATGGATGACACTTGTGGCCATGGATTGTAGTGTCACCAGCTAGCCATTATTGATGGGAAAATTACCAAAAAAGTCCTAAACCTATTGCAGTTGTACAAATTCAGTCCTAAACTTATTTTTTGACCAATTGAGTCATAAACCTTTTACAATTATTCCCGATCAGTCCATCCGGCCGAAAATGGCCGACCAACGCACAATTGCATGGTTTAGGACTTTTTTTTTTTGGTAATTTTCCCATTATTGACTCATCACGAGCATGCTTATGCTCATCCATGGTTATTGTCAATGTCGTTCGGGCATGCTATTGATCCCCTGTGTATTCATCTTTCCCATCAACCATGGATGAAGGAGGGATTCTTTTGAAAATTCTCACTGGCTAGCCATAGACGACTAGCTCACGAGTGACGCGACTCCATCAGTGGCGACAGTGGAGGAGGCGTAGAGGTCGGGCTCAAGTTAGGGAGAGGGCAGGTGAACGTTGGCGCAATATGCCAGTGAAGGAGGGGGCTGGAGGTAGAAGGAGAGAGGGGGTAACGGGGGTGAGAGAAGATTTGAAAAGTGGGCACCATTATGGCCACGTGACGATTAATGTGGATTTATGCACGGCCCACATGTCAAAGCTGGCAAAAAGGGTGTACATAATATTTTCTTTGACAGCAGCCCCACGTCGTGGACTGACTTCGTCTGCGGTGACTCCAGCTGGCGACGTGGTCCTTCCCTTCTACTCCGTAGAGGAGGAAGGAAGTCCGGAGCTCCTCGCGGCCCTTTTGCGACTGTTGCAGATGCGTCGTTGTGTGGGTTTTCTTGATAAATTTCTAGAAAGTAATAATTTTGGTGGCTGTTTGAGCATTGATCGCAGTTTCTACCTTTTGGATTCCTTTTGTTTTTGGGTTGAAGTTTTTGTGGCTTTTCTGAATTCTTGTTCTTTGAATAGGGTTTTTTGAGTTTTTTACGACATTGATTTCGTTTTGTAATTTATTCTTGGTCCGGCTTTGTGGAGGATTTTAGGCCCTCGAACGTGTTTGGAATTTTTTTTTTTTTTTTTTTTGAGTTTTGTTTCTTGATTTCTGGATTTGCAACTTACTGGTTTGCGATGGATGTGTTGTTGGGCTTTGAAGGTTGGAATCACCTCGTGGGGTCTAAAGAGGAAATACCACTTCATCATTCCCAGAGATGGCGAATGAACTAAACTCACGAGCAGAGACATACTTAAGCTCGACACTTTAGGGACATACGTCATAAATGGACCAATTCATTGTCTGATCAAGCCCAATACATTAAAATTCATCATCTATATTAAACCAAAAACCAAAACCCAAACCCATTTCATTATATATATATATAGATAGATAGATAGATAGATAGATAGCCCGAGACGGATTTTCACCACTACCTTCACACCCCGTCCATAGCTAGACCCTTGAGCTCCCTCATTAACTCAACAAACTCATGGAATAGCTCATTCTTTAAAGACCACGATTTAAAGATGAACATTACTTGAAATGGATCTTGAGTCAAGTCGGGTTGAGGATGGATCGATGATTTGTATTACATATAAATAGGTCAAGTCAATTTGGGTTGGATTATTTTTAAACCGGCTTACCCATTTGACATTTAGCTGACAAATCTATGGAATATAGCACCGTAATTGAATTTGTTTTTTTATGATTTTGCATGGATATGCATGCATGCATCCAAACGAATCGTAATTGATGAATGCGTATGGGAACACCTATCAACTGGATTCTGGGAATGAAGAACATGAGGCTGCGTGACTTGCCCTACTTTTTCCGAATCACTGGCTCTGACCACACCTTGTTCAACTTCACAGCCGATGCTATTGACAGGACAGGTGATGCCACGGTGACCATTGTCCACACCTTTGAGGTGCTTGAGTCGGATGTGTTTTGCACCCTCTCTTCAATGATCCCTAAGGTTTGCACAATCGGACCACTCCACCTAATGATTGATCGAATGACTCGAGATGAATTGTTTGTCTCAAAGCATACTAAGTGCAATCTCTTAGAAGAGCATGATGGGTGCCTCCAATGGTTGGACTCAGAGAAGCCCAAGTCCACGATCTATGTGAACTTTGGAAGTGTAGCTTTCATGACGCCCCCATAGTTGGTTGAATTTGCGATGGGATTGGTTGATAGCAATCAATGTTTCTTGTGGGTCTTGAGGCTTGACTTAACGAATGGAGACATTGCCATTTTTCCCGAAGAGTTTGTTGAGGAAACAAGGGAGAGAGGCTTTTTATCTGGGTGGTGCCCTCAAGAGAGAGTGTTGTAGCACCCTTCAATCGGAGGAATCTTGACACACTGTGGTTGGAACTCAACCATCGAGAGCTTGTTGGCCGGAATTCTGATGTTGTATTGGCCATGCTTCGGCGACCAACTAACGAATTGCAAGTATATATGTGATGATTGGGGGCTGGGTTGGAGATTGATAGCAATGTGAAGAGAGATGAAGTAGAGAGGCTTGTAAGGGAGTTGATGGAAGGAGAGGTGGGGAAGAAAATGAGAAGCAAGGCCATGGAGTGGAAGAGGATGGCGGAAGAACCAGTTGGTGAAAAAGGGTCATCTTCCCTAAATTTGGACAAGTTGCTGGATGAGGTTTTGTGTAAATAGTGCGTAATGTGATGTTTTTCTATTTGCGCTTTGATTTCTTTAATAGAAGACTTTCTATGATAATTGTTCATGTATAAATTTAAGTAAAAATAAATCTGAGTGATATTTATATTTATAACACCAATCTGGAAAGAAAGAAATATAATCCTTTCCTTAAATTGATAGATTTCAACAAGGACTTGTTACCTTAAAAGTGGGATTTGTTCGACCTGGTCATCTAAGTACAATTTTTGCTAAAGCTTGGCCATTTGCCTTTTGTATATTATACAAGATATAATCCAACTCATTCATATGTTGTACTAGCATGGCGCTTGGCATGATTTGGCACATTGAATGATTGATGTTCCATGAGGTGTAATTTTTGGGACAAATGTAACTCGTGAACCATGTGGTTCGTGCAGAGTGAGACATCATTGCATGTGTACCGACATATGAAGGGTTGCGTTTACACGTTGGGTCTATATCTATCAATCATTGGTTAATTTGCTATATCAACATGCAATACTTAGGACTCGTTTGGCAACTTGCCAAATAGTAACCAATTCTATTTTTTTTTGTTCTCGGGAATAGATTTGGAATAGAAATCCAATTGTTAAATTATTTGGTCTTGAGAACAAATTTATTCTTGAGAATAGATTTTGAACAAAATGAAGAAGTAAAAAAAGTTGCTTCTTATTTCCAAGAACAATTCCAGAAACAAGCCAACTTAAATTTCTTTTTTCTCTTCATCTTTTTTTCTTGTTCTTCTTCCTTCTTTCTTCTTCCATCGTTGTCGCCATTACCTACTGTCGCCACTACCGTCCACTATTGCTGATCACTGACGAATGGTTGGATAAGGTCTGGCAAGCTCACTGGAGGCCAGTGAGCTCGCCAGCCACCGGTGCGAGTCTCGCTTGGTTGGGCAAGGCTTAGCCGACGACGTGTGGTCTTGCCAAGGGCCGACGACGCTCTGACGAGGTTGTTAGCCCTTGTCTAGCCAATTGCGAATCATCCCAAGACAGGCGACTGGCCAAAGCTTGAAGAAGAAGATAAAGAAAAGAAAAGAAAAAAAGAAAAGTACTAAAACATTAAAGGAAAATGGTTTGAATTAGCAATTTTAAAGACGATATCAAACGCATTTATATTTTGAGAATAGAAATTTTGGGTAGTTACTAAGCTGTCTTTAAATGCTTAGAAATTATTTCTGAGAGTAGAATAAAAAATAATAATTTTTTATTAGAAATTATTTTCAAGAGCAAAATAATTACCAAATGCATCTTTAATAAAATATTAGGTACTTTGGTAGTGTCATGTCATTGTGCTTTGTGCCGTGGAGAATACAACACATATCAGGTGAGTCTCTTGTTGAATTGGAAAGATTGAATCTAGGTAGTATTAGAGCTGATCACCGTCGTTAAAATAAGTCACGGATTTATCTTTTAAGCTAGATTTATTTAAGTGAGTCATACATGGGTCACTATAAGTTACAATTGCAGATTTTAGTTGGTTCTAAAGTGAAAAGCTCAAAACAGATGAGTTTTAGTGAGTCTATTATAAACTCACTCAGTACACAGGTCAGCCATAGCACACCTTCTTCTTCTTCTTCTTCTCCCACCTCAGGTCCCTTCCACGACAATATCCCCCACTTCGTCCGAGAATGCACTCAGCAGTGACGTCGTCTTCCCCCTCTACTCTGTCGAGGAGGATGTCCAGTTCCTCGCGGCCCTTATGCGACGGTTGCAGATGCGTTGTTGAGTCGATTTTCTTGATGTCTAGAAAGTTATAATTTCGTGACTGTTTGAGCATTGACCGCGGTTTCTACCTTTTGGATTCCTTTTGTTTGGGGGTTCAAGTTTCTGTGGCTTTTCTGAATCCTTGTCCTTTGAATAGTTTTTTTTTTTTTGGGAGTTTTTTGCGACATTGATTTCGTTTTGCAATTTATTCTTGGTCCGGCTTTGTGGAGGATTTCAGTTCCTCTAACATGTTTGAGGAAAGATTTTGAGTTTTGTCTCTTGATATCTGCATTTGCAATTTATTACTGATTTGCGATGGGAGTGTCATTGGGCTTTGAAGGTTGGAGTCACCTTGTGATGTCTAAAGAGGAGATACCGCTTCATCATTCCCAGAGATGGCAAATGAACTAAATCCATGAGCGAAGACATACTTAAGCTCGATACTGAGGGACACATATGTCATAAATGGACCGACTCATCGTCTCATCAAGCCCAATACATTAAATTCATCATCTATATTTAAAGAGAATAATTGATTGAAATGGATCCAGAGTGAGGTAAGGTTGAGTATAGATCACTGAATTTGTATTATATATTAATGGGTCAAATGAGTCAATTTTGATTGGAGTATTTTCGATCCGACTTATTCGTTTGACAAGCCAAAAGCTGACATGTTCACCTATTCCTATAGCTCTGCACAAAGGAGAAATTTCATATTATTTTTATTTATAACCTTTCCTCACAAAACCATCTTCTGTTGCAATCTTTCCCATAGGACTATCGCAAACCTAATATTTTCTCAATAGGGACTATGAATCTCTAGGAAAATTGTCCAAAACCTATTATACCTTTACTAGTTCAGTCGTAAAATTATTTAATTATCCCAATTGAGTCCTAAATATTTTACGTTTTGTCAATTGAGTTCATTTGATCAATTTTGATCGGAAACCGCTAATATGGACACTAACAGTCCTATGTGACATGATCGATATTATTTAATAATATTTGATATTTTTTGGATTTTTGGTTAGGGTTAATACCTTGAAAAACCCCAAATTGGTACACTTGTGACAAATTTACCCCAAACTATTTTTTTGACCATAAAAAACCCCAAACTGGTACACTTGTGACAAATTTACCCTGACTAATTATAAAAAATCCTAAACTGGTACATTTATGACAAATTTACCCCAAACTAATTTATTCGACCACAAAAAAACCCCAAACTAGTAAATTTGTAACTAATATACCCTCCGCTAAATTAGATTAATACCTCAAAAAATCACAAAAATTGTAAATTGTGACAAATAGAGCATAAAATCTCAAATTGGTATACTAGTCAATTGTCACGTGTCATTTAACTTAATAATTTGACAAGAAAATTTAACGAAAACTAACATAAGGTAAATTTGTCACAAATCTACCAGTTTAGGGTAAATTTGTCAAAGGTACACCAGTTTGGGTTTTTGGTGGTCAAAAAAATAGTTTGGGGTAGATTTGTCACAAGTGTACGGGTTTGGGGTTTTTCGGGGTATTAACCTTTTTGATTATTATTTTTCCCCCTTTTCTACTTTCCTTTGTTTTTACAATTTTGGCCGATGAGGGATTCAACCCTTGCCTTTGATTTGGGCGACAGCGAGGAGGCTCTCACCTATCGACCCTCACTTGTGGCTGGCGACTTCGTCGGCTAGAGTTGTGAAAAAAAGAACAAATAAAAGAAACGAAAAACATAAATAAAAATGAAAATTTGAATTTTTATAAAAATATTTCAAAAAATTGTCCAAGTTAAGACGATCATACCACATAAAATGACCAACGTCAACGTCAGCGATTTCAGGCTAAAATTGACTGGACATACTCAATTATAAAATGTGAAAAGATTTAAGACTCAATCGACATAATTAAAAGGTTTATGATCGAATTGGTAAAAATACAGTAAGTTAAGATTTTTTTAAATAATTTTCTTGTGACTCTCTCACTTCGCATCAAATTTTCCTATGGTTTCACGCTACATGCCATTGTTACACTCACACCCCTAGCTCAATCCTCACCCCCTTAACCGAAAACAAAAATCGCCAACAACTCTTTTGTGCGGAGAGGTACTTCGAGAACTCGTGCTGGTCCTCGACCACACGGCTATCCTGATCATCGCTCCACGACGCCACGGAGTCCGTCTCAGTCCTCCGCCATCTCGAACGTCTTCTTTAAGAATGGCGGTGGCCCCACCTCGTTCAGACCCTCCATCGGCTTCGCCGCCCCCTCCGCATGCCGAAGAACAGGAAGACGACACGTTATTGCCATTGTTGCAAACAAGCACACAATCCCGTCTCTTACTTCTTTGTCAGTGAAGAAATGTGTCGAAATATTGCGTGTACTTATATTATAATTAACAAATATAGCAATCTTATCTTTTCTTTTAATCGGAGGATAGATTTACGTGATAGACTTTGAATTCACTTTACACATAAACTCCGAGAGTCAATTTAAAAAATATAAATATATCTTCTATTGTAATGTTATGCTTATTATTCCTCTTGCGAAAATCTACATTGATTACATCATTTCGAATAATATAACGAATACAGTTTTAGACCCGAATTCTGCACTGATATCTTAAATAAAATCTTATTTAACATTGACTATATTTTTTGCCGTCTGCCCATGGTTTTCCTTAAATCATGCTTCCAATCGTGGATTTTGAGCGATAAACATTATTCATATTGGTAACCTACTAAGGAGAAGACTAGTCAGATGAAGTTCCGTTCAAATAGCACTCGACGCAAATGTAGCACCAACAAATCTTCCAACATGCAGTCAATTCGAAAGACTAGAAAAACGATGCAAATTTCTCTCTCATCTCTCTTTAATCTTCTGTTTGGGCAAACACCATTTGTACCCATTTTAGGGGTGTGCAACGGGAACCGCCCGAACCGGGAACCGGCCGGACCGGACCGAACCGGCCGGTTTTGGGTGGTTCCCATGGTCAGCGGTCCGGTTCCTGGTTCCTAATCTTGGAATCGGTGGCCAATTGGCCCGGTTCCCGGTTCCAAGGTGGGAACTGGACCGAACCGGACCGACCGGACCGAACTAAATTTTTTCATATATAATTTATATATATAGAATTAATAAAATATATAAACATGATAACTTATTACAACCAAAATTGCAATTTGAGGTAGGAACCTCTTATGTGGCCAAGAGATCATTAAAACCATTTTTGTTACTCTTTTATTTATAGAAAAAATCTCCTTGTTAGCAACGTGGGTTGTGACTTGAGTTCTCTGTTTTCAGGGTTCCTCGAGTGGTACCAACAAGTTAGTTATCGAGAGAAAGAGGGAAAGTAAGAGACTCTTTCTTTTTTAATTGATTTATTGGGGATTTTGTGATGAATGGTTGAATGATCATTGCTTTGTGTTTTGTTCTGCTTGCTTGAGGAAATTAGATGATATACTCTTTAGCGAATAAGATTACAATTTTTTGACTTTTAGTGATTAAAATGTTCCCACGTTACTTGTTTATGGGATTACAATTTAAGCCAAGTCTAACCTTTAGCCAAATTGTTCATGGCCTTTATGGTTAAAGTTAAGTGTGAAACACACGAAGTGTGAATCACACAAGTGAAGTTTGAATATTTTGCACGTGGGAACATGTGTGATTAGTTTCGTTGAATCACTCGAGAACCGAATTGGATTAATCGGTCCGGAGCGCGGTCACTCTTTAGTGCAAAAAAGTCTGTCACTCTTTAGTGCAAAAAAGTAGAGCCGATTTTGTTGGATCGGACAGAACCGATGGTCCGGTCCGGTTCCCGATCCTAGGACCAAACGGTTCGGTCCACGGTTCACAATTTTGAGAACCGGTGCTCCTGGTCCGGTTCCTGGTTCCAAGGTAGAACTGGACAGAACCGAAAATCGATCACCCCTAACCCATTTTAGGTTTCTATGTTGCTTCTAGCTATAACGAAGTCAATCTTGTAAATCAACTCTAGCGGGCCAGTTAGGGTTTACCTGTCAATAATCAAGTCAATAGTCAACATCATGCGTCAACATCATGCATTAGGAATCGACGAGAATATAGCACCAACAAATCTTCCAACGTGCAGTCACTTTCAAAGTCTAGAAAAACGGTAAAAATTTCTCTTTGAATAGTTCTCTTCAATCACCTGTTCATTGTAACCAGCTGCCTTCATTTCCTTGTACCACGCCCTAGATTGGTTATCAGGGGAAGGCATCGCGAGGATCCGACCGGGGGCTGTTTCCAAGTTTGGTTACAAAGCCCCCGCGGTTTATCATTATCCCATTTTACGTTTGGGGTTAACTCCGATAAACGTAGCCTTTTAAGGTCATGCTAAGGACCAAAGGCAAGCATTATATATATCCATTTTACGTTTTTAGTCGCTTCAAGCTGTAATGAAGTCAATCTTGTAAATCAACTTTGGCGGCCCCACTAGGTTTTACTTGTCAATAGTCAAGTCAATAGTCAACATCATGCGTTTCTCTTTGAATGAGAGAGACAAGGCTGCATTATGCCAGGATTCCGTAACTTGCTAACTCACGAAAGCGATGATGCGATTACATCCATAAACAGTCGAGCACGAGAAGAAATTTGTGGAGTCAAACGAGAAAAAATGTCATCGGATATCATCACAGGACTAATATTAAATACACAGCCGACGTGATCTTAGACGAGCCATATCCGCCATTATCGATTTCGACGATCGGTCAATGTTTCAAACTAAAACTCCTCATGACAATGGCAGCGGAGGTGGGTCGCTTGACAAAAGAACACGTGCTCTTACGCTGCATTAAGAATCCAACTTTGATTCCTCTAACTTGTTTTCCTCAATTCCGCATGCAGGTGGACGCTTATCGAGTGCATCCAAGAAAGAGAGATGTGACGGTTTTGTTGGAAAAGTATTAAAAAAAAAAGTCTTAAATTCATCGTATTGATATTAATTCAGTAATAGACTTTTCAATTGAACTATTCATTCAATATTGTTGCAATCATGTTAAAAGTTTGAATCAATA
Organism: Eucalyptus tenuipes; assembly: GCA_014182365.1. Taxonomy (NCBI): domain Eukaryota; kingdom Viridiplantae; phylum Streptophyta; class Magnoliopsida; order Myrtales; family Myrtaceae; genus Eucalyptus; species Eucalyptus tenuipes. Next base: position 32,199,225 of record CM024542.1, on the reverse strand, counting down.
AAATATGGAGCAAGTAAATTTTATATTGTATGCTCTGGTAATATACTAAATTCTCCACATGTGACTTCTATAATATCTCTCACAGGGTGCCTTAATACTAGGTATTAATCAATCATTTGAGTAGAGGTAGAAAGGATAAAAGGGCTTATCATTTTATTGACATCCCTATGCCGCCTAGGAGAAAATGATGTGCGGTCGACAGTTTTTGGTCAAGCAGTAAGATTTGGCTTTTCTTACAATGTTTTTTCATTCAGCGGGGCTTTTGAAGATAACTAGGTGGGACTAAATTGGCTTGTTACTCAATTCATGTGGTCCACAGAGGCTAATTCTCAACGACAACATGGAATATTTCTACCCCATTTTTGACAATTTACGCACGAAGTAAGGACAAAAATTTGACGAAGTTATATAAGAAGAAGGCTCAACTCAATGATCGTTAAACCAAAGCCGAGTTCAACTCATCTTGAAATGTCATTGGATTCATCATCCTCTAGTGAGAAGAAACAAATGGGTTCCGCCGGATTCGAATCGGCCACAAAGCCACACGCAGTTTGCATTCCCTACCCTGCACAAAGCCACATCGGCGCCATGCTCAAGCTAGCAAAGCTCCTCCATCACAAGGGCTTCCACATCTCCTTCGTCAACACTGAGTTCAACCACCGGCGGCTCGTGAGGGCCCGAGGCCCCGAGTTCACGAATGGAACGCTGAGCGACTTTCAGTTCCTGACAATCCCGGATGGTCTTCCTCCTTCGGACGAGGACGCGATACAGGACTTGCCGATGCTCATCAACTCGACGAGGAATAATATGGCCGGCCCCTTCGGCGATCTCGTCTTGAGCCTGGGCTCGAACCCGAGTCTCCCTCCGGTGACTTGCATCGTTTCGGACGGTTTCATGACGTTCGCGACGAGTCCCGCGGCTTCGAAATATGGGATTCCGCTCATACACTTGTTCCTATACCCGGTTGTGCCCTCATGGCGGTGAAACACGTGCGAGCCCTGGGAGAAAAGGGTCTTGCGCCGCTCACAGGTAAAACACGTTTGAGTTTCTATTAATTTAAACAACTTATTTATTAGCCCAAAGGGGTGCACGTTTCTCCTTCTCTGCTTAAGGCCAAGGTTCGAATCATCACATTTTCTACTCTTTTAAGGCCATTCTTACGAACACATGCGCGTCTTCAGTGATTACACAGCACGTGAGGGACGGCAAACTGCCACACTCGATAAAGATCAGTCGAACGATGCTCGGAGGACACCCCGGTTCCTACCATAATGTCAAAATTTAGAAATATTTCTAAATTTGTTTCCTTCTTTTTTCTTTAATTTTATTTTTTTCTTATTTCCTTCCATTGGCGGGGGTTGCTGGCCATAGACAAGGACCACATTGCCCTCACTTGCCCTAGATTTGGCGAGGACCGCAACCCCTTACTATGGTCGGCAAGGGCTTCACAGCCCTCGTAGTGCCTGTGAGGGTCGTCGGCCTACAATGAACGGATGAAAGAAAGAAAATAAAATGAAAAGGAAAGAAAAAATCAAAACAAAATTTTGAAATTTTTTAGAAAATTTCAAAAATTGTCCACAGGTATATAATCATTTCACATAGAACAGCCGGTGTCTACATCAGTGATTTTTTGCTAAAGTTGGCCGGGAGAACTACATTGACGAATAGTCAAAAGGTTTTAGATTAAATTGACCAAATTAAAATGTTTTAGATTAAATTGACATCCATATAATACGTTTAAGACTCTTTTTGATTATTTTCCCTAAATTTCGAAGACTTGCATTGTATGTGATTTTTGACTTAGAATGCTTTCAAAAAATGAGAAAAACTTGCCGTAATTATATTTTTTGCCATTTGATGATTTTGCATGGATATGCATGCATGCAGATGAATCCCAATTGACGAACGGGTATGGGAACACTCCTATCGATTGGATCCCTGGAATGAAAAACATGAGGCTGCGTGACATGCCTCACTTCTTCCGAGTCTCTGGCTCCGATGACACTTTCATCAACTTCATCACCGATTTTGGCCATAAGACCGATGATGCCACGATGACCATTGTCCACACCTTCGAGGCGCTTGAGCCGGATGTGCTACACGCTCTCTCCTCAATGATCCCAAGGGTTTATGCAGTTGGACCACTCCACCTAATGATTGATCGAATTGCTAGAGAAAAAGTACTCGCCTCGAAGCACATTGAGTGCAATCTGTTGGAAGAGCACAATGAGTGCCTTCGCTGGTTGGACTTGAAGGAGCCCAAATCCGTGATCTATGTGAACTTTGGGAGTATAGCGTTCGTGACGCACCAACAATTGGTTGAATTCGCGATGGGGCTGGCTAATAGCAATAAGTGTTTCTTGTGGGTCTTGAGGCCTGACTCGGTGAATGGAGACACGACAACTCTTCCTAAAGAGTTTGTTGAGGAAACAAGAGAGAGAGGCTTTTTATCTGGGTGGTGCCCGCAAGAGAGGGTGTTGTGCCACCCTTCAATTGGAGGGTTCTTGACGCATTGTGGCTGGAACTCGACCATCGAGAGCTTGTCGGCTGGGGTTCCTATGCTATGTTGGCCATGCTTTGGAGACCAACTGACGAATTGCAAGTATATATGTGATGATTGGGGGGTTGGTTTGGAGATGGATGCGAATGTGAAGAGAGATGAAGTGGAGAGGCTTGTGAGGGAGTTGATGGAAGGACAGGTAGGGAAGAAAATGAGACGCAAAGCTATGGAGTGGAAAGAGAGGGCAGAAGCAGCATCCGGTGAAAAAGGGTCATCTTTCATGAATTTGGACAAGTTATTGGACGAGGTTTTGTCTCAATAGTTTAATGTGATGTTTTTTTATATGCGCTATCTTTTCCCCATAGAAGACTTTCTATGGTAATGGCTTATGTATAAATTTAAGTAAAAATAAATGTGATTGATATTCATATTTGTAACAGCAATATGAAAATAAAGAAATATAATCATTCTCTAAAATTGGCAGATTTCGACATGGAATTTTTACCTTAGAAAGTGGATCCGATCGATCATCTAAGTATACAGTTTTTCCTAAAGTTTGCCAACTGCCTTCTATATATTTCATCTACCACCCTACGATAGTGTTTGGTATGATCTGATGTTCCATCAGGGGTGATTTTTGGTCAAATGTAATTGGAGAACCATGTGATTTGTGCATAGTGAGACATCGTTGCACATGTACTGACATATGAAGGTTGCATTTACATGTTGGGCCTATATCTATAAGCCATTGGCTAATTTGCAACGCCTATGTGCAATACTCGACAAGATATTAGGTACTTCTGTTGTGCCATGTCATTGTGCTCTGTGCCATGGAGAATACGACACATGTCAAGTGAGTCTTTTGTTGAATTGGAAAGATTGAACCTAGGTAGTACTAAGGCTGACAATTAGTCACAAATTCATATTTTAAGCCAAATTTGTTTAAGTGGGTCATATACAAGTCACATTAATTTTTAAATACAGGTCTTAGTGGGTTCTAAAGTGAAAAGCCCAAAACAGAAGAGTTTTAATGAGTCTATTATAAACCCACTCAGTAAACAGGTCAATCGCGTCATTTCCCACCTGAGGCCCCTCTTGCATTGATGTCCGTTGCTTCATCCATTCTTCTTCTTCATTTCCCACCTTAGGACCCTCTTGCAATGACGTCCGTTGCTTCATCCAAGAATGCGCCTAGCCTCAAGATTACGACGTCGCTGACGGTAGAAGAAAATATTAGGTACAACAGTTTTGCCACGTGAGCTGTGTATATGTCCACACATTGATTGCTATGTGGCCATAATGAACCCGATTTTTAGATCTTTTCTCTCTTCTCCGTTACTCTATCTCATCTCACTGTTTTCTTTGGTTTTTTTGGCCTTATGAGGCCATGGATGACACTTGTGGCCATGGATTGCAATGTCACCAGCCAGCCATTATTGACTCATCACGAGCGTGCCCATGCTCATCCATGGTTATTGTCAGCGTCGTTCGGGCATTGTTAACACATAAATTTTGGTGACCCAGTTATTTATTTATTTATCGCATTAAAAAATCAGGGATTAATTTTAACCCACACAAAAATAATTAATTGCATAGCATATAATTTTAGGTACATTTATTTTTAATTTGTAGTTTTTGCACTTATTTATTGGACCAGTAACAAATGGGTTCGAATAAGTAGTTCTGAGCTTTAACTTGGCAGGCCGGACTAAACTCACGAAGCGAGCAAATTGGCCCAAGCCCGTTTGTGTTAATAATCGAAAATTATCTCATGAAAAATAGGAATTTGAAATTTTCCAGAATGTGATAGGAATTTTTTATATCTTCGGATAGTGCAGGTGTGACAAAATATTGCGAGCTCAACTTTGTAGGATTTGAAATTTCAGAAAATTTTTTTTGCAATCCTGAATTGTATTAAAAATTGTGTTTGGAAAAGAAATTTTTTTGAATATGAATAAAACTCTAACTTGTGATCTATAAATAGATTAAATGCGTAGGGTCTGAGGAGGCTTTTTCTCGTTTCCTCTTGAGTTAAATGAAGAAAAAAAAAAAAGGAACAGAGAGAGGGAGCCGTCCGTCGGTCTTGGAGAGAAAAAGAGAAGAAAAAGCTTGGAGAAAAGTCAAGGGAGCAGAAAGCAGAGAGAAGACGTGAGGGAAGGGAGAGAGCAGAGGGAGAGGGCGTGAGAGTGACGGGAAAGAGAGAAAAAACAAAAAGAAAAGGGAAAAAGCAAGAACAGAAGTAGAAGAAGTGGTCGTGCCGTCCGACCTCCCGCGTACGCAGACCCTCCGCCGCCGCTGTTCGTTCGTTCCGCGCCGGCGACCACACCAGCACCGCCGCTTGTAGCTCAGCGTCAGTCGTCGCCCGCGACCTGCAGCTGTCGGGCCATCTTCCGCCGTCGCCGGCTTCCGAGCAGCAACGCCGCCCCTGCCTTCGTCGCGATCCACCTCTGCTCCGACGACCCGGCGTTGTCCCTGCCCTGTTCGGTGCTGCCGAGCCCTTTCCGAGCGACACCGACGCGCTAACTTCGACCCCCCTTTGCTGCTGTAACCAACGACTACGCCGGCTGTCCCTCTGCCGGACCACCGCCGCAGCAGCCACCTTCGCGACGCACTGCCGCTCTGCTGCCCCGCCGGACGCCGCGTTGCCGTCCTGCCAGCCTCGGTCATCTCTCAGCCCAGCACCGCGCCGCTCCGAGCCCTTCCGTCCGAACACCACCGTGCTGTCTCTGTTCCGGCTCCCCTGTTTTGCTGCTGCCCCCTCGCTGCGCCATCAGCTTCGTCGGACCTCGCCGGAGCTCCGTACGACCGAGACCAACACCCACGGTGACCCACCGCCACAGCCGCTGCCCTTGAGCCGTGCAGCGCCGAGCCTCCATTGTTGGTCCATTCTACCGATTGATTTTTTGGAAAAATTTTTAGGTAGAGATTTATTTTATTAGGTTATTTTATTTTATTTTATTAGGTTGATTTATTTTATCTTATTTTAGTTTTTTGATATTTTGTCTCTTTATTTGAAATATTTCTCGATGTATAATTGAAATTCCCGATGTATCACTTCAATTTGCAACCGCACATGAATTTTTATTTCACCTTTAAGGTTTTAGATGGAATAATTAATCACGCGAGAATAAAATCGATATCTTGATTTTTAAGGCTTAACATCAATTTATCGATTTTATTAGCGAAATAATCAAGTTTAAATTTAAATTTGAATGATGGATAACATTTGTGATGACCATGGATGATTTGATGTTTATCTTTTAATTATTTTGTTTATCCCAAAAATACAAAAAAAATATATTTGCATTCCATGTATATTAGAATTGATTGCATGATAGGTTAGTTAGATTTTTTTTTTTCTAAATGCATGTTTAGAAGGTGTCTAAATTAGATAATATTTTACTTTAGTTAGATTTTTATTTTTTTAGTAATTTTAATTACGAATTTTATAAAAAAATACAAAAAAAATCATGCCAATGTCATCTAGAATTAGGTTAATGAGATGTATGTCATTTAGTGATTGTTGTTAGGTCCACTTGATTAGAAATTGCCTGTAATTAGAATTGGTCATTTGGTTAATTTAGATTGCACATTTAGTTATTGGACAATTTTCATTTCAAATTTCATGAAAAGGAAAAAAGAAAACTTAGAGTTAGGGCATTCTTGCATGTCATTGCATGTTGGGGTAGGATTGCATGTTTAATTTTATTTTCTACTTAGTTATAGTTTTACATAATTTCTGCATGCTTGTATTTTATTTATGTTATATAGTTTGGGTCATATTGCCATGCCATATCATTTCACGTTAGATTAGTAACATTGCATTGCATATAAATTAGATTCTCATTAAATAAGTGAAAATAAAAAAGATTGAGTGATTGCGTGTTAATTAAAAATCATATTTAGGGCTGTTGATGTGAGTTCTGATCTAACATTGCAGTTGCTTTCGATGCCACGATGTAAGTTTTGCAATTTATTCATTTGCTTTCTTGAGTGTTAAATTGGTGGTTTGTGCACTCGCATGATCGCCTCATATGTTAGGGAAGTGAATTAAAATTAATTCAAGCTGCCAGCAAAAATATTTTTTTTTTTAAATAAAAAGAAAAATGTACCCAAAGGACATTAGAAAAGTCTAGTATAATCAAGTCCCCGTACCCAAAGTCTCCGGTTCGTAGAAGTTTACTTAGGTGTTTAATCGATCTACCGTAAATCGATTAGTGACGACTCCTTTTTGCATGTTAGATATTTGAACGTAAGTTGTGAATTAGTATGAACTTGGGAGAGCCTGAGCTAAATTAAACTTAGTAGTTTATTAACCTAATTTTAGGTAGTGCATTCGAAATTTAGGTCGCGAGTCCATTAACCTAATTTTAGGTAGTGCACTCGAAATTTAGGTCGTGACAGACATACTATTGATCCCCTGTGTATACATATTTCCCATCAACCATGGATGAAGAAGGGATTCTTTTGAAAAATCTCACTGGCTAGCCATAAACGACTAGCTCACGAGTGACGCGACTCCATTAGGGGCGATATTGGAGAAGGCGTAGAGGTCGGGCTCAAGTTAGGGAGAGGGCAGGTGAACGTTGGCGCAATATGCTAGTGAAGGAGGGGCTGGAGGGAGAAGGAGGAGAAAATATTCAATGGTTAGCAACTACAACTACCATGTTATCGGCTGACCTGGCGTATATGCTCCACTGAAAAAGCGACATCTGTCCGGTGAACTTGGAATATGTACGAATTGGAAAATTAAAATCGAAGGGGCTTGACGCTCTTTTCTTCTCCTCTAGCGAGTCACTGACACAAGAAATAATAAATGCATTGTCCCCGCTCAAAACCCTCTCTCTCATCTTTTCAATTTTTCAAGGGTTGTATACCCGACGCTTTATCTCCCCCCATTCCTCTTTCTCTCTCTCATCTTTTCAATTTTTCAAGCTATGGCTTCGTCACCAGCTCTCTCTCTCTCTCTCTCTCTCTCTCTCTCTCTCTCTCCTCTTTTCAGAGAAAATGTTTGCTGGTTTCTCACCGATCAACAAGAAGACGACATTTTTCTTCGTCCATCTTCTCCAGAAAATCGAACGTTGTAGCGATTTCCGTTAACACAGATCAAGCAACAGGCGTAATCGGCGCTCGGAGAGTGGGAGATTATTCGCAGTCTCCAAAAAGAATTTGGTTGGAAGCTTTAGGTTGCTGACTTGAGCTGTCAAAGCCGACATTCCTGGGATCACGGCACGTGGAGGAGAAGCAAGCCTCTTCGGGCTCCCCTCAATGTCGAAGAGCGTCGCTTGCCGAGCGAGACCCCAGACATGGAAGGCTTGGAGTCGAGTTTCCTGGAGAGGCTGGTGCTATACGTGGCCAGCGCGGCGCTCAGCTGCATCGTCATATTCGCTGGGCTTCGTCACCTCGACCCGAACCGGGGGCCTCCAAGATGGCCCTCGAGCACAAGAAAGGAATCACCAAGCACCTTTTCTTAACAGGTATTAGCTACATACATGAATATAAAGGAGACAAACCCAGGCTAGTCCACCAGTCTATATCGGCCAAGAAAGTTCTCATCGATCAGTAGAACAACCCACAGCTTTCGGACTCGGGTCTGCACAACCTCCTCGTAGATGATGTGGTCCTCACCATGCTCAAGGCTAGTGCTGCCATGGGCTACCTTGCCCCGGAGTACACAAGCACCGGCTACTTCAGTGAGAAGAGTGACGTGTACGCCTCTGGTGTTCTGGTGCTCCAGATCCTATTGGGGAAGCGTGTGATCACTCCAGCAATGCTGCACGGAGTGGAAGCATGTTATTTCGTGGAACTTGTCGATGAGGACCTTGAGGGGAACTTCTCCGAGGCCAAGGCGACCCAGCTCGCTTTCTTTTTTTAATTTAAAGAGACCGTGTTGTAAATGATTATGTTGTTCATCGACGGATGAATCTACTGTTTCTGACTTAATACTATGAACCCGAAACTTCTTTCGACAATGTGTTTGGCGAACCGCTATTTGCTTTAGCGAAATTGAATGTTTTAAGTCCCTGGTCTCGAGTGTGCAGAAATGTCATGTTTCTCAATAGTTTCTTTCTCTTCTCACGCTTTGAGGGCCAAAGAGAGGCAAAACTCTACAGAAAACACAGCTTGTGTATAGAAAAGAAATAACAAAAAATGTAGATTTTCATTACACAATTTAGTGAATCTCTGTTTGCATTTGCAAAATTTTTAGGGGTTCGTTTGGATGGCCAAATCGAGATCCAGCAAAAACTCTTGGTCCTCTGTTTCTCTGGCAAATCCAAAAAGCAAACGCATCCCATTCTCAAGCTTCAATCTGTCTCCTCAGCGGCGAGATGATCTTAAAAACATGCTCTTTGTGATGCAGTCGTTTACTGTGCAGCACCTGCCGCCATTGCCGGCTTTAGCACCTTTTGCAATCCTAATCACCATAAGACCCCCCTATCAACAAAAAGTGAGCTCTCAATCCACTCCACAACGTGCCCTCATGAAGGGCATTGTACCCCACGATGATCCCTCCGTCGCCTTCTCGCGCCGCCTCGAACGCCCCGCGCGGGTGGTCACCTCCGCAGTCTAGGAGCACGAATTCCGCCGACCGAACCACTTGGCGATTTCCTTCTTGTGCTCGAGGGCCATCTTGGAGCCCCCGGTTTGGGTCGAGGTGACGGAGCCCGGCGAATATGACGACGCAGTTGAGCGCTGCGCTGGCTGCGTACAACACCAGCTTCTCCAGGAAACTCGACTCCGAGCCTTCCATGTCTGGGGGTCTCGCTCGGCGGGCGACGCTCTCCGATGTTGAGGGGAGCCCGAAGAGGCCTGCTTCTCCTCCGCGTGCTGCGTCCGTGATCCCAGGAATGCCGGCTTTGACTGCTCAAGTCAGCAACCTAAAGCTTCCAACCAAATTCTTTTTGGAGACTATGAATAATCTCCCACTCTCCGAGCGCCGATCATATGAGGTTACGCCGCCTGTTGCTTGATTTACGTTAACGGAAATCGCTACAACGTTCGATTTTCTGGAGAAGATGGACGAAGAAAAATGTCGTCTTCTTGTTGATCGGTGAGAAACCAGCAAACATTTTCTCTGAAAAGAGAGAGAGAGAGAGAGAGAGAGAGAGAGAGAGCTAGTGACGAAGCCATAGCTTGAAAAATTGAAAAGATGAGAGAGAGAGAAAGAGGAATGGGGGGAGATAAAGCGCCCGATATACAACCCTTGAAAAATTGAAAAGATGAGAGAAAGGGTTTTGAGCGGGGACAATGCATTTATTATTTCTTGTGTCAGTGACTCGCCAGAGGAAAGAGAAAAGAGCGTCGAGCCCCTTCGGTTTTAATTTTCCAATTCCTACATATTCTAGGTCACCGGACAGATGTCGCTTTTTCAGTGGAGCATATACGCCAGGTCAGCCGATGACATGGTATTTGCTAACCATCGAATATTTTCTTGAGAAGGAGAGAGGGGGTAACGGGGGAGAGAGAAGATTTGAAAAGTGGGCACCATTATGGCCACGTGACGATTAATGTGGATTTTTGTATGGCCCACATGCCAAAACTGGCAAAAAGGGTGTACATAATATTTTCTCTGACAACAGCCCCATGTCGTAGACTAATCGATCGGTTCCAAAACCAGTCCGGGAACCGGTTCCCGATCCTGTTTTCCGGGTGGGCCAGTCCGGGAATCGGGTATACCCGGTCCGGTTGCACACCCCTAGTCTAAAGAGGAGATATCACTTCATCATTCCCAGAGATGGCGAATGAACTAAACTCAGGAGCAGAGACATACTTAAGCTCGACACTTTAGGGACATATACGTCATCATTCCCAGAGATGGCAAATGAACTAAACTCACGAGTAGAGACATACTTAAGCTCGACACTTTAGAGACACATACGTCATAAATGGACCAATTCATTGTCTGATCAAGCCCAATACATTAAAATTCATCATCTATATTAAGCCGAAAACGAAAACCCAAACCCATTTCATGATATAGATAGATAGATAGATAGATAGATAGATAGACAGATAGCCCGGGACGGATTTTCACCACCACCTTCACACCCCTGTCCATAGCTAGACCCTTGAGCTCCCTCACTAACTCAACGAACTCATGGAGTAGCTCATTCTTTAAAGACCACGATTTAAAGATGAACATTACTTGAAATGGATCTTGAGTCAAGTTGGGTTGAGTATGAATTGTTGATTTGTATTACATATAAATGGGTCGAGTCAATTTGGGTTGGATTATTTTTGACCCGGCTTACCCGTTTGACATTTGGCCGACAAATCTATGGAATATATCTCCAAGACTTGCATGACATATGATCTGTGACTTAGTATGCATTCAGTAGGAGGAAAAGCACCGTAATTGAATTTGTTTTTTTATGATTTTGTATGGATATGCATGCATGCAAACGAATTGCAATTGATGAATGTGTATGGGAACACCCTATCGACTGGATTCCGGGAATGAAAAACACGAGGCTACGTGACTTGCCCAACTTTTTTCGAATCACTGGCTCTGACCACACCTTGTTCAACTTCACAGTCAATGCTATTGACAGGACAGGTGATGCCACGGCGACCATTGTCCACCTTTGAGGTGCTTGAGTCGGATGTGTTTTGCACCCTCTCTTCAATGATCCCTAAGGTTTGCACAATCGGATCACTCCACCTAATGATTGATCGAATTGCTCGAGATGAATTGTTTGTCTCGAAGCACATTGAGTGCAATCTCTTAGAAGAGCACGATGGGTGCCTCCAATGGTTGGACTCAAAGAAGCCCAAGTCCATGATCTATGTGAACTTTGGAAGTATAGCTTTCATGACACCCCCACAATTGGTTGAATTTGTGGTTGAATTTGTGATGGGATTGGTTGATAGCAATCAATGTTTCTTGTGGGTCTTGAGGCTTGACTTAATGAATGGAGACATTGCCATTTTTCCCAAAGAGTTTGTTGAGGAAACAAGGGAGAGAGGCTTTTTATCTGGGTGGTGCCCTCAAGAGAGTGTGTTGTACCACCCTTCAATAGGAGGAATCTTGACATACCGTGGTTGGAACTCAACCATCGAGAGCTTGTCAGCTGAAGTTCTAATGTTGTATTGGCCATGCTTCGGAGACCAACTGACGAACTGCAAAAAATATATGTGATGATTGGGGGGCTGGGTTGGAGGTTGACAGCAATGTGAAGAGAGATGAAGTGAAGAGGCTTGTAAGGGAGTTGATGGAAGGAGAGGTGGGGAAGAAAATGAGAAGCAACGCCATGGAGTGGAAGAGGATGGCAGAAGAAGTAGTTGGTGCAAAAGGATCATCTTCCCTGAATTTGGACAAGTTGCTGGATGAGGTTTTGTGTAAATAGTGCGTAATGTGATGTTTTTCTATATGTGCTTTGATTTCTTTAATAGAAGACTTTCTATGATAATCGCTCATGTACGAATTTAAGTAAAAATAAATCTGAGTGATATTTATATTTATAACACCAATCTGGAAAGAAAGAAATATAATCCTTCCCTTAAATTGATAGATTTCAACAAGGACTTGTTACCTTGAAAGTGGGATTTGTTTGACCTGGTCATCTAAGTACAATTTTTGCAAAAGCTTGGCCAATTGCCTTTTGTACATTATACAAGATATAATCCAACTCATTCATATGTTGTACTAGCATGGCGCTTGGCATGATTTGGCACATTGAATGATTGATGTTCCATGAGGTGTAATTTTTGGGACAAATGTAACTCGTGAACCATGTGGTTCGTGTGGAGTGAGACATCATCGCACGTGTACCGACATATGAAGGGTTGCGTTTACACGTTGGGTCTATATCTATCAATCATTGGCTAATTTGCTATATCAACATGCAATACTTAGGACTCGTTTGGCAACTTGCCAGATAGTAACTAATTCTATTTTTTTGTTCTCCGGAATAGATTTGGAATAGAAATCCATTTGTTAAATTATTTGGTCTTGAGAACAAATTTATTTTTGAGAATATATTTGGAACAGAATCAAGAAGTAAAAAAAGTTGATTCTTGTTTCCGAGAACAATTCCAGAAACAAGCCAACCTAAATTTCTTTTTTCTCTTCTTCTTTTCTTCTTGTTCTTCTTCCTTCTTTCTTCTTCCATCGTCGTCGCCATCGGCTATCGTCGCCACTACTGTCCATTGCTGTCAATCGCTGACGATTGGTTGGACAAGGTCTGGTGAGCTCCCTGGAGGCTTGCCAGCCATTGGCACGAGCCTTGCTTGGCTGGGCAAGGCTTAGTCGACGACGCGCGGCCTCGCCAAGGGCCGATGACGCTCTGACAAGGTTGTTAGCCCTCGTCTGGCTAGTTGCCAGTCATCTCAAGATCGGCGACTGGCCAAAGCTTGAAGAAGAAGGGAAAGAAAAGAAAAAAAAAAAGAGAAAAGTACTAAAACATTAAAAGAAAATGGTTTGAATTAGAAATTTTAAAGACAATAACAAATGCATTTCTATTTTGAGAATAGAAATTTTGGGCAGTTAGCAAGCGTCTTTAAATGCTTAGAAATTATTCTTAGGTGTAGAATAAAAAAGAATAATTTTTAATTTGAAATTATTTTTAAGAGCAAAATGATTACTAAATGCATCTTTAATAAAATATTAGGTACTTTAGTAGTGTCATGTCATTGTGCTTTGTGCCATGGAGAATACAACACATATCAGGTGAGTCTCTTGTTGAATTGGAAAGATTGAATCTAGGTAGTATTAGAGCTGATCACCGTCGTTAAAATAAGTCACGGATTTATCTTTTAAGCTAGATTTATTTAAGTGAGTCATACATGGGTCACTATAAGTTACAAATGCAGGTTTTAGTTGGTTCTAAAGTGAAAAGCTCAAAACAGATGAGTTTTAGTGAGTCTATTATAAACTCACTCAGTACACAGGTCAGGCATTGCACACCTTCTTCTTCTTCTTTCATCTCCCACCTCAGGCCCCTTCCACGACAATATCCCCCACTTCGTCCGAGAATGCACTCGGCAGTGACGTCGTCTTCCCCCTCTACTCTGTCGAGGAGGATGTCCAGAGATCCTCGCGGCCCTTATGCGACGGTTGCAGATGCGTTGTCGAGTCGATTTTCTTGATCAATGTCTACAAAGTTATAATTTCGTGGCTCTTTGAGCATTGACCGCGGTTTCTACCTTTTGGATTCCTTTTGTTTGGGGGTTCAAGTTTCTGTGGCTTTTCTGAATCCTCGTCCTTTGAATAGTTTTTTTTTTTGGGAGTTTTTTGCGACATTGATTTCTTTTTGCAATTTATTCTTGGTCAGGCTTTGTGGAGGATTTCAGTTCCTCTAACATGTTTGGGGAAAGATTTTGAGTTTTGTCTTTTGATATCTGCATTTGCAATTTATTACTAATTTACGATGGGAGTGTCGTTGGGCTTTGAAGGTTGGAGTCACCTTGTGGTGTCTAAAGAGGAGATACCGCTTCATCATTCCCAGAGATGGCAAATGAACTAAATCCATGAGCGGAGACGTACTTAAGCTCGATACTGAGGGACACATATGTCATAAATGGACTGACTCATCGTCTCATCAAGCCCAATACATTAAATTCATCATCTATATTTAAAGAGAATAATTGTTTGAAATGGATCCAGAGTGAGGTAAGGTTGAGTATAGATCACTGAATTTGTATTATATATTAATTGGTCAAATGAGTCAATTTTGATTGGATTATTTTCGATCCGACTTATTCGTTTGACAAGCCAAAAGCTGACATGTTCGCCTTTTCCTATAGCTCTGCACAAAGGAGAAATTCCATATTATTTTTATTTATAACCTTTCCTCACAAAACCATCTTTCTGCTGCAATCTTTCCCACGGGACTATCGCAAACCTAATATTTTTTCAATAGGGACTATGAATCTCTAGGAAAATTGTCTTAAACCTATTATTCATTTACCAGTTTAGTCTTAAATATTTTAATTATCCCAATTGAGTCCTAAATATTTTACGTTTTGTCAATTGAGTTCATTTGATCAATTTTGATCCGAAATCGCTAATATGGACACTAACAGTCCTATGTGACATGATCGACATTATTTAATAATATTTAATATTTTTTGGATTTTTGATTATTAATTTTCCCCCTTTTTTACTTTCCTTTCTTTTTACAATTCTGGCCGATGAGGGATTCAACCCTTGCCTTTGATTTGGGTGATAGTGAGGAGGCTCTCACCTATCTAGCCCTCACTTGTGGCTGGCGACTTCGCTGGCTAGAGTTGTGAAAAAAAGAACAAATAAAAGAAATGAAAACATAAATAAAAATGTAAAATTTGAATTTTTATAAAAATATTTCAAAAAATTGTCAAAGTTAGCACTGGTCATACCACATAAAATGACCAACGTCAACGTCAGCGATTTCGAAATAAAATTGACCGGATATACTCAATTATAAAATGTGAAAAGATTTAAGACTCAATCGACACAATTAAAAGGTTTATGATCGAATTGGTAAAAATATAGTAAGTTAAGATTTTTTAAATAATTTTCTTGTGACTCTCACTTCGCATCAAATTTTCCTATAGTTTCACGCTACATGCCATTGTTACACTCACACCCCTAGCTCAATCCTCACCCCTTAACCGGAAACAAAAATCGCCAACAACTCTTTTGGGCGGAGAGGTACTTCGAGAACTCGTGCTGGTCCTCGACCACACGGCTATCCTGATCATCGCTCCACGACGTCACGGAGTCCGTCTCAGTCCTCCGCCATCTCGAACGTCTTCTTTAAGAATGGCGGTGGCCCCACCTCGTTCAGACCCTCCATCGGCTTCGCCGCCCCTCCGCATGCCGAAGAACAGGAAGACGACACGTTATTGCCATTGTTGCAAACAAGCACACAATCCCGTCTCTTACTTCTTTGTCAGTGAAGAAATGTGTCGAAATATTGCGTGTACTTATATTATAATTAACAAATATAGCAATCTTATCTTTTCTTTTAATCGGAGGATAGATTTACGTGATAGACTTTGAATCCACTTTGCACATAAAGCCCAAGGGTCAATTTAAAAAATATGAATATATCTTCTATTATAATGTTATGCTTCTTGTTTCTCTCGCGAAAATCCACATTGACTACATCATTTTGAATAATATAACGAACACAATTTTAGACTTGAATACCGCATCGGTATCTTAAATAAAATGTTATATAACATTGACTATATTTTCTATCGTCTGCCCATGGTTTTCCTTAGATCATGCTTCCAATTGTGGATTTTGAGCAATAAACATTATTCATATTGGTAACCTACTAAGTAGAAGACTAGTGAAGTTCCGTGCAACTAGGACTCGGCGCAAATATAGCACCAACAAATCTTCCAACATGCAGTCAATTCGAAAGTCTAGAAAAACGATGCAAATTTCTCTCTTATAGCTCTCTTTAATATTCTGTTTGGGCAAACACCGTATATACCCATCTTAGGTTTCTATGTCGCTTCAAGCTATAATGAAGTCAATCTTGTAAATCAACTTTAGCGGGCCAGTTAGGGTTTACCCGTCAATAATCAAGTCAATAGTCAATATCATGCGTTGCCAGATGAAGTTCCGTGCAATTAGGAATCAACGAAAATATAGCACCAACAAATCTTCCAACATGCAGTCGCTTTCAAAGTCTAGAAAAACGATAAGAATTTCTCTTTGAAAGTTCTCTTCAATCACCTGTTCGGGCAAGCATTATATATATCCATTTTAGGTTTTCTAGTCGCTTCAAGCTATAATGAAGTCAATCTTGTAAATCAACTTTGGCGGCCCCATTAGGTTTTACCTGTCAATAGTCTAGTCAATAGTCAACATCATGCGTTTCTCTTTGAATGAGAGAGACAACGCTGCATTATGCAAGGATTCCTTAACTTGCTAACCCACGAAAGCGATGATGCGCAAACATCCATAAACAGTCGAGCGCGAGAAGAATTTTGTGGAGTCAAACGAGAAAAAATGTCGTTGGATACTATCACAGGACTAATATTAAATACACAGCCGACGTGATCTTGTTTTAGACGAGCCATATCTGCCATTATCGATTTCGACGATCGGTCAATGTTTCAAACTAAAACTGCTCATGACAATGGCAGCGGAGGTGGGTCGCTTGACAAATGAACACGTGCTCTTACTTTGCATTAAGAATCCAATTTTGATTCCTCTATCTTGTTTTCCTCAATTCCGCATGCAGGTGGACGCTTATCGAGTGCATCCAAGAAAGAGAGATGTGACGGTTTTGTGGGAAGAGTTTTTTAAAAGAAGTCTTAAATTCATTGTATTGATATTAATTCAGTAATAGACTTTTCAATTGAAGTATTCATTCAATATTGTTACAATCATGTTAAAAGTTTGAATCAATGAGATGTGGAACAATTAAATTATATACTGTATGCTCTGGTAATATACTAAATTCTCCACATGTGACTTCAATTGGCAGGGTGTCTTAATATTAGGTATTAATCAATCATTTGAGTAGAGGCAGAAAAGATAAAAGGGCTTATGCCATTTTATTGATATCCCTATGCCGCCTAGGAGAAAATGATGTGCGGTCGACAGTTTTTGGTCAATCAGTAAGGTTTGGCTTTTCTTACGATGTTTTTCCATTCAGCGGGGCTTTTGAAGATAACTAGGTGGGACTAAATTGGCTTGTTACTCAATTCATGTGGTCCACAGAGGCTAATTTTCAACGCGAACATGGAATATTTCTACCCCATTTTTGGAAATTTACGCACGAAGTAAGGACAAAAATTTGACGAAGTTATATAAGAAGAAGGCTCAACTCAATGCTCGTTAAACCAAGCCGAGTTCAACTCATCTTGAAATGTCATTGGAGTCATCATTCTCTAGTGAGAAGAAACAAATGGGTTCCACTGGATTCGAATCGGCCAGAAAGCCACACGCAATTTGCATTCCCTTCCCTGCACAAAGCCACATCGGTGCCATGCTCAAGCTAGCAAAGCTCCTCCATCACAAGGGCTTCCACATCTCCTTCGTCAACACCGAGTTCAACCACCGGCGGCTGGTCAGGGCCCAAGGCCCCGAGTTCACGAATGGAACGCTGAGCGACTTTCAGTTCCTGACGATCCCGGATGGTCTTCCTCCTTCGGATGAGGACGCGATACAGGACATGCCGATGCTCATCGACTCGATGAGGAACTATATGGCCGGTCCCTTCGGTGATCTCATGTTGAGCCTGGGCTCAAACCCGAGTGTCCCTCCGGTGACTTGCGTCGTCTCGGATGGTTTCTCGACGTTCGCGACGAGTCCCACGGCTTCGAAATATGGGATTCCGCTCATACACTTGTTCACTATACCCGGTTGTGCCCTCATGGCGGTGAAACATTTGCGAGCCCTGGGAGAAATGGGTCTTGCGCCACTCACAGGTAAGACACGTTTGAGTTTCTATTAATTTAAACAACTTATATATTAGCCCAAAGGGGTGCACATTTCTCCTCCTCTGCTTAAGGCCAAGGTTCGAATCATCACGTTGTCCATTCTTTTAAGGCCATTCTTACGAACACATGCGCGTGTGATTTCGCGACACGTGAGGGACGGGAAACCGCCACACTCGATAAAGATTAGTCGAACGATGCTCAAAGGACACCCTGGCTCCTACTACAATAGGGGATGCTTTGCTCCACAGATGTATTAGTAATCTTTGCCTTCGATCAGAACAGTCAAGTCATAGTTGGTCATACGTGGGTCTTAAATTCTCCTTTTGTAGGTTTTATCGTTATCGGTATTGCATTTTCGGTAGAGTTCAATTACTTTATGCATTCATCATTCTAGTATTAGACTTCACTTGACGAGGAATTACATATTATTCCATTCTCCCGGAAATTAAATTTTCGGTCGGATCATCTATCATTATATGAATGCCTTTGGTCACACGTGAAGGGCGCAAATCGATGGTTTATATCTCCGGGGATATTATTTTAAAAAAAAAACCTAAACATATTATATGGATGTTAATTCAATCATAATAATTTTAATTTGGTTAATATAGTAAATCTTTAACAATTTGCAAATATAATACTTTAAGCCAATTTCCGAAAACTGTTGATGTGAATGCCAATTGTCCTATGTGATACAACCGGTACTAACATGGGCAGCCTAAGCAATTTTAAAAATATTTCTAAATTTTTTCCTTCTTTTTTCTTATTTCCTTCTGTTGGCGAAGGTTGCTAGCCATGGACAAGGCCACGTTGCCCTCACCTGCCCCAGATTTGGCGGGGACTGCAACCCCTCGTCGTGATTGGCAAGGGCTTCATGGCCCTCGTAGTGCCTGTGAGGGTCGTCCGCCTTTAATGAACAGACGAAAGAAAGAAATAAAATAAAAAGGAAAGAAAAAATAAAAGCAAACTTCAGATTTTTTTTAAAATTTCAAAAATTGTCCACGTCAATTCATGTAGGACGGCCGATGTCGATGTTAGTGATTTTTTGGCAAAGTTGGCTGGGAGAACTACATTGATGAATCATCCAAAGGTTTTGGATTAAATTGACTAAATTAAAATGCTTTGGATTAAATTAGTATCCATATAATATGTTTAGGACTCTTTTTGGTAATTTTCCCTAAATTTCAAAGAATTGCATTGTATGTGATTTGTGACTTAGAATGTCTTCAAAAATGAGAAAAACTCACCGTAATTAGATCTGTTGCTGTTTGATGATTTTGCATGGTTATGCATGCATGCAGATGAATCCCAATTGATGAATGGGTACGGGAACACCCCTATCGATTGGATCCCTGGAATGAAAAACATGAGGCTACGCGACATGCCTCACTTCTTCCGAATCTCCGGCTCCGATGACACTTTAATCAACTTCATTGCTGACACCGGCCACAAGACCGATGACGCCACAATGACCATTGTCCACACCTTCGAGGAACTTGAGCTGGATGTGCTCCAGGCCCTCTCCTCAATAATCCCAAGGGTTTATGCGATCGGACCACTTCACTTAATGATCGATCGAATTGCTCAAGAAAAATCATTTTCCTCAAAGCACATTGAGTGCAATCTGTTGGAAGAGCACAATGAGTGCCTCCGGTGGTTGGACTCGAAGGAGCCAAAGTCCGTAATCTATGTGAACTTTGGGAGTATAGCATTCATGACGCACCAACAATTGGTTGAATTTGCAATGGGATTGGCTAACAGCAATCAGTGTTTCTTGTGGGTCTTAAGACCTGACTCAGTGAATGGAGACACGACGACTCTTCCTAAAGAGTTTGTTGAGGAAACAAGAGAGAGAGGCTTTTTATCTGGGTGGTGCCCCCAAGAGAGAGTGTTGTGCCACACTTCAATTGGAGGTTTCTTGACACATTGTGGCTGGAACTCGACCATCGAGAGCTTGTCAGCGGGAGTTCCTATGCTATGTTGGCCGTGCTTTGGAGACCAATCGACGAATTGCAAGAATATATGTGATGATTGGGGGGTTGGTTTGGAGATGGATGGTAATGTAAAGAGAGATGAAGTGGAGAGGCTTGTGAGGGAGTTGATGGAAGGAGAGGTGGGGAAGAAAATGAGATGCAAGGCCATGGAGTGGAAGAAGATGGCAGAAGCAGCATCTAGTGAAAAAGGGTCATCTTCCATGAATTTGGACAAGTTGCTGGATGAGGTTTTGTCTGAATAGTGTATTGTGATGTTTTTCTGTATGCGCTATTTTCCTCATTAGAAGATTTTCTATGATAATGGCTTATGTATGAATTTAAGTAAAAATAAATGCGATTGATATGCATATTTGTAACAGCAATCCCAAAAGAAAGAACTATAATCCTTCTCTAAAACTGGCAGATTTTAATGAGGACTTGTTACCTCAGAAATAGGATATGATCTACATCTAAGCATATAATTTTTTCCTAAAGTTGGCCCAACCACCCTCTATATATCATACAATACATAATCCGATCCATTCATCTGCTGCACTAGGATAGTGTTTGGTATGATTTGGCACATTGAATGATTGATGTTTTATCAAGTGTAATTTTTGGTCAAATGTAACTGGTGTGAAGGGTTGCATTTACATGCTGGGCCTATATGTACAAGCCATTGGCCAATTTGCAATGCCTACATGCAATACTCGACAAAATATTAGGTATTTCAATTGTGCATGTCATTGTGCTTCAAGCCCAATAAATTAAATTCATAATCTATATTAAAAAAAAAAACCAAAGCCCAAACCCGTTTCATGATATATAGACAGCCTGAGCCGAACTTTCACCACTACCTTCACTTCCCCACCCATAACCAGACCCTGAAGCTCCCTCACTAACTCAACAAACCGATTTATGGAGTAGCTCATTCCTTAATTTAAATGGATCTCAAGTCGGGTTGGGTTGAGTATGGATCACTGATTTATACTGCATATAAATGGGTTAGATGAGTCAATTTGGGTTAGATTATTTTTTACCCAACTTCATTTGGCAAACCTAAAGCTAACATGTTGGCCTTTTCCTGTAGCTATGCACAAAGGAGAAATTGCAAATTATTTTTGTTCCAAACCTTTCCTCACAAAACCATCTTCTGCTACAATCTTTTCCATTGGACTACTGCAATACCTAATATTTTCTTGATAGGGGCTGTGAATCTTCGGGAAAATTGTTCTAAACAAATTTTACTTTCGTCAATTTAGTCCTAAACATTTTAATTGTATTAATTAAGTCATAAATCGGATATTACTTATGTGAACATTGGCCGTCTCAGATGACACGATTGATGCTGACATGAATAATTTTTAATATTATTTAAATACTTTTTCATTTTTTTCTTTTCTACTGGCGAATGAAGCTAGAAAGGTTCTAGTGCTTGAAGTATTTGGGCAAGAGGTCCTTCGAGAACTCGTGCTGGTCCCCCAACCACGAAGCCATCCGATCGCCCTACGACACCTCGGAGTCCGTCTCCGGTCCTCCGCCCTCTCGAATGTCTTCTTCAGGAATGGCGGTGGCGCCCACTCGTTCAGCCCCGCCATTGGCTTCGGCCCCCCCTCCACTTGCCGAAGACACAGGAGGTCGACACGTTATTACCATTATTGCAAACGGCCACGTGATCCATCATTGTCTCCATTCTTCTTGGTCTGTGAAGAAATGTGTCGAAATATTGCGGGTACCTATATTATAATTAACATATATTACAATCTTATATTTTCTTTAAATCGGAGGATAGATCTATATGAGACTTCGAATCCACTTTGAATAAAAGCCGGCGTAAACTCCATGGGACCATTTAATAAATATAAATATATCTTCCATCATGAACTTATGTGTATTATTTCTCTTGGGAAAATCCACATTGGCTACATCATCTCAAATAATATAACAAATATAGTTTTAGATCGAAAGACACGTTGGTATCTTAAATAAAATGTTACTTAGCATTGGCTATATTATCTGTCGTCCACCTGTGATTTTCTTTGAACCATGCTTCCAATCGGTGAATTTCAAGTGATCAACATTATCCATATCGGTAACCCACTAAGCAGAAGACTAGTTAGATGAAGTTCCGTGTGATTAGGAATTGACAGAAAAAAAGAAAACTCTTTTTTATTTTTCTCAGTTCCAGATAAAGAGTCTTGGATAGAAAAACCTCTCTTTTTCCTTTTATTTCTTTTTAGCTCACCATATGTATTCCATACCCCCTTATTTATATCTAGCTACTAACTATGGTCCCCAATGGTCATTTGCACGAGATTCAACAACCGAAGCTCCTAGTAGCCTTTCATCTTTGTTAAAGGGGAAAGGACTAGATTAGTTCTACCAATATTGGTAGTAGTAGTCTCCTCGTAGACAATCTTGTGTGTCTAGGCAGTTGCAATGATTGGCACATTACAACGATTGGCACATTACAGTAAATGATATGGCACCTTTCGGAGAGTACATGTATTGATCCTCCGACAACAAATCTTCCAACTTGCAGTCAATTATAGCGGGAGAATTACCAAAAAAGTCCTAAACCTATTGTAATTGCGCCAATTTGTCATAAACTTTTTTTTAGCCAATTTAATCCTAAACCTTTTACAATTGTGCCAATTCAGTCCATCCGACCAAAATTGGCTGGCCGAACGCTAACGTGAACATCGGTCGTTTGGAGAACGCTGATGTGGCAATTTTTTAATTTTTTTTTCGAATTTTCAATTTTTTTTGAATTTTTGAATACTTCTTTTTTTCCTCTTTTCTTCTTCCTCTGGTCGACCGGCGCTGGCTAGAGGCTAGGGCCGGCGAGGTTAGCCTCGTTGGCCACTAGCGAAGGTGAGCCTCGCCCAGCGATGGTGAGGCCGCCGTCGCCACATCCGGCGAGGCTCGCCCCCCCGGCCACCGGCGAAGGAGAGCCTCGCCTAGCCATGGTGAGGTTGACCCTCACCGTCCCCGGGCGAGGAGCCTTGCTAGTGGCCGGTGAGGCCGCCGTTGCTAGTTGCTAGCGAGGCCGAACCTTGCCTTGGCCGGGCGAGGCCCGCCGGACCTCACCCAACCTTGGCGAGGGTCGAGCTCGTCGGCGCTAGCGAGGTTGATCCTCGCCAAGGCTGGGCGGGGCCGAGCCTTGCCGGATCCGAGGAGGCCTTGCCCGGCCAAGGCGAAGGTCGACCTCGCCGGATCCGGTGACGGCGGCCTTGCCGGCCACCGGCAAGGCTCCTCGCCGATGTGGCGACGACGGCCTCGCGGTCGCTGGGCGAGGCTTCCCTTCGCCAGTGGCTAGTGAGGTTAACCTCGCCAGCCCTAGCCTCTGGCTGGCCGGTGCCGGCCAAAGGAAGAAGAAAAGGAGGAAAAAAAAGAAAAAAAGAAAAAAATTCAAAAAATATTAAAAATTTTGAATTTTTTTTTTTTAAAAAATTAAAATTGCCATGTCAGCGTTCGCCGGACGGTCGGTTTCCACATCAATGTCCGGCCGAATGGACTAAATTGGCACAATTGTAAAAGGTTTAAAACTAAATTAGACAAAAAAAAGTTGAGGACTAAATTGGCACAATTGCGATAGGTTTAGGACTTTTTGGTAATTCTCCCCAATTATAGCCATAGGTTACCTGAAAGTCTAGAAAAACGATCAAATTTCTCTTTGATAACTCCCTTTGATCATTTTGTTATATTTTGTTGATTTGCCCCTGATAGGGTGTGTCCGAGGGGCACCATTTACCTTAACGGGATGTGTTTACAAGAAGCACATTTTGCCTATAATGAGGTGTGTTTGAGAGACACCTTTTGAAGAGGCTTGAACGGTTATCTTTAAGGGAAGTTGAAATAACTTCCTAGAGGAGGCAGTCCTACATAATAAAAGGACAGACGTTAAAACAATGTTTTCCTCTCTATCAGAATAACACATACAAAAGTTTCCATTACTATCTTTAGAAGACAGTCGATATTAACGCTGTGGAAAGTGAATATTTTCTTTGTGATTGTATTTGGACTATCGTGAAGTTGTAGATTCGTTTATTACTCGCTGGTGATTCAACGTATATTCTGGGGTAAATTCATTTGTTGTGCATCAAGACATTAGTCATTTCTTCCTCGACTTTATCCTAACACATTTGTTTGGGCAAGCATTATATATAAACCATTTTAGGTTTCTAATCTATAGTTTGTCGCGTCAAGCTATAATTAAGTCAATCTTGTCTTTTAACTTTAGAGTTTACTCGACAACAGTCAAACATCATACGGCTCTCTTTGAATGAGAGAGACATAGCTGCAGTTGCGTTGACTGAGTTGCCTCGCCCCCCTCCTCTGCATTATGCCAGATTCCTTAACTTGCTACCCACGAAAGGCGATGATGCGAATTCATCCCTAAATAGTCGAGAGTGAGAAGAAAATTGTCGCTTCAGACAAACCAAAATATCATTGGACACTATGACGGAACTAATTCTAAATACACAGCCGACCTAATCTTGTCAATTAGTAAGATTTGGGGTTTCTTACAATATTATTTTATTCGGCGGGAGCTGATAGGTGGGGGACCAAATTGGCTTTGTTGCTCAAGTCATGTGGTCCATGTGGAAGGAGGCAATTCTCAACGCCAATATGGAATATTTCTACCCCTACAAAATAAACAATTGGATATCAATTGAAAAAAAAAAAAACTAGTATTACTTAAATCATACATTTCCTTGGGGAAAAAGAAACAAGGAGATGGAAATCAAACTGAACTTGCCAACTTATAATGCGACGCCATACTTGAGGACAAAATGTTGACGAAGTTACATAAGGAGGGAAGCTCAACTCAATGATCGTTAAACAAAGCCGAGTTCAACTCATCCTGAAATGTCATTGGAGTCATCATCCTCTAGTGAGAGGAAACCAATGGGTTCCACTAGATTCGAATCGGCCACAAAGCCACACGCAGTTTGCATTCCCTGCCCTTCACAAAGCCACATCGGCGCCATGCTCAAGTTAGCAAAGCTCCTCCATCACAAGGGCTTCCACATCTCCTTCGTCAACACCGAGTTCAACCACCGGCGTCTCTCTAGGGCCCGAGGCTCTGAATTCGCAAACGGAACGCTGAGCGACTTTCAGTTCCTGACGATCCCGGATGGTCTTCCTCCTTCGGAAGCGGATGCGATACAGGACCTCCAGATGCTCGGTGACTCGATGAGGAACTATATGGCCGGCCCCTTTGGCGATCTTGTATCGAGCCTAGGCTCGAACCCGAGTCTCCCTCCGGTGACTTGCATCGTCTCGGACGGTTTCATGGCGTTTACGACGAGTCCCGCGGCTTCGAAATTTGGGATTCCGCTCATACACCTGTTCCCTATACCCGGTTGTGCCCTTATGGCGGTGAAACAATTGCGGGCCCTGGAAGAAAACGGTCTTGCACCACTCACAGGTAAACACGTTTGAGTCTCTATTAAATTTCCCCCGTATAAGTTTTATCGTTATCGGTATTGCATTTTCCGAAGAGTTCACTTACTTCATGCATTCATCATACTATCATACTTCACTTGACGAGGAATTACATATTATTCAATTCTCCTGGAAACTAACTTTTCGGTCAGATCATCTACCATTATATGAATGCCTTTGATCACACATGAACAGCGCAAATCGATGGATTGGATCTCCAGGGATAATTTTTTTTAAAAAGTGTCTTAACATATTATAAGATGTCAATTAAGTCCTAAACAATTTAATTTAGTCACGATAGTGAACCTTTTAACAATTTGCTAATGTAGTACTTCATGCCAATTTTGGTCGAAAATCACTGATGTAGAGGCCGGTTATTCGTGTGGTTAAATCGATGATAACATGGACAACTTACGCAATTTTTAAAAAATTTGCAAATTTTTTCCTTTAGTTTTTCTTTAATTTTAATATATATATATATATATATATATATATATTCTTTTTGTTATTTCCCTTTGTTAGCGGATGTTCACAATGCCCTCACCTGGCTTAGATTTGGCGAGGGACACGACCCCTCGTTGTGGTCGGCAAGGGCTTTGCGGCCCTCATGGTGCTGGCAAGGGTTGTTGGCCCACAATGAATGAATGAAAGAAAGAAAATAAAATGAAGAAAAAAATGAAGCAAATTTAGAAATTTTTAAAAACATTTCAAAAACTGTCCATCTTAGAATAGGCTGTTCCACGTAGGACGGCCGGCGTCCACGTCGGTGATTTTTTTATCAAAATTGGCCAAGAGAACTTCATTGGCAAATCGTCAAAAGAATTTGGACTAAATTGGCTAAATTAAAATGTTTATGACTTTTTTTTTTTGATAATTTTCCCTAAATTTCAAAGACTTGCATTGTATGCCATTTGTGACTTAGAATGCCTTCAAAAATGAAAAAAATTCACCGTAATTAAATTTGTTGCCATTTGATGATTTTGCATGGATATGCATGCATGTAGATGAATCCCAATTGATGAACGGGTATGGGAACACCCCTATCGACTGGATCCCGGGAATGAAAAACATGAGGCTGTGCGACATGCCTCACTTTTTCCAAATCTCTGGCTCCGATGACACTTTAATCAACTTCACTGCTGACACTGGCCACAAGACCGATGACGCCACGATGACCATTATCCACACCTTCGAGGCACTTGAGCCGGATGTGCTGCACGCCCTCTCCTCAATGATCCCAAGGGTTTATACGGTGGGACCACTCCACCTAATGATCAATCGAATCGCTCAAGAAAAAGTATTTGCCTCGAAGCACATAGAGTGCAATCTATTGGAAGAGCACAACGAATGCCTTTGCTGGTTGGACTTGAAGGAGCCCAAGTCTGTGATCTATGTGAACTTTGGGAGTATAGCGTTCATGACACACCAACAATTGGTTGAATTTGCGATGGGACTGGCTAATAGCAATCAATGTTTCTTATGGGTCTTGAGGCCTGATGCAGTGAATGGAGACACAATGACTCTTCCTAAAGAGTTTGTTGAGGAAACAAGAGAGAGAGGCTT
This sequence comes from Eucalyptus tenuipes, assembly GCA_014182365.1. Lineage (NCBI taxonomy): Eukaryota > Viridiplantae > Streptophyta > Magnoliopsida > Myrtales > Myrtaceae > Eucalyptus > Eucalyptus tenuipes. Next base: position 32,172,354 of record CM024542.1, on the reverse strand, counting down.
TTTATCTGGGTGGTGCCCCCAAGAGAGAGTGTTGTGCCACCCTTCAATCGGAGGGTTCTTGACTCATTGTGGCTGGAACTCGACCATCGAAAGCTTGTCGGCTGGAGTTCCGATGTTGTGTTGGCCGTGCTTTGGAGACCAACCAACGAACTGTAAGTATATATGTGATGATTGGGGGGTTGGGTTGAAGATGGATGGTAATGTGAAGAGAGATGAAGTGGAGAGGCTTGTGAGGGAGTTGATGGAAGGAGAGGTGGGGAAGAAAATGCGACGCAAGGCCATGGAGTGGAAGAAGATGGCAGAAGAAGCAGTCGATGAAAAAGGTTCGTCTTTTACGAATTTGGACAAGTTGCTGGACAAGGTTTTGTCTAAATAGTATAATGTGATGTTTTTCTGCATGCCCTATGTTTTCCTCAATAGAGGACTTTCTATGATAATGACTTATGTATCAATTTAAGTAAAAATAAATATGTATTTCCACGGGGCGCCCTCGTTCCGTATATGAGTTCTTTCGAATTTCTCGTATCGTTTTTCGTGGATTTGAAACACCAATCTGAAAAGAAAGAAATATAATCCTCCCTTGAATTGGCAAATTTTGATAAGGACTTGTTACCTCATAAGTTGGATCTAATCTACCAGATCATTAAGTATACAATTTTTCCCAACTGCCTTCTGTATATCATACATTCGACTCATTCATCCGTTGCACAAGCATGGCGTTTGGTATGATTTGGCACATTGAATGATTGATGTTCCATCAAGTGTAATTTTTTAGACAAATATAACTAGTGAACCTTGTGGTCCATACGGAGTGAGATATCATTGCACGTGTATTGACATATGAAGAGTTGCATTTACACGTTAGGCCTATACCTATTAGCAATTGGCCAATTTAAAAAACCTACATGCAATACTAGACAAAATATTAGGCATGCTAGTAGTGCCATGTCATTGTGCCTTGTGCCATGGAGATACAACACATGTCAAGTGAGTCTCTTGTCAAATTGGAAAGATTGAACCTAGGTATTACTAGAGCTGATCATGGCTATTAAAATAAGTCACAAATTCATATTTTAAGTCAAATTTGCTTAAGTGGATCATATATGAATCACTTTAAATTTTAAATACTGGTCTTAGTGGGTTCTAAAGTGAAAAGCTCAAAATAGAAGAGTTTTAGTGAGTCTATTATAAATCCACTCAGTAAACAGGTCAACCGCAACACATCTTCTTCTTCTTCACCTTAAACCTCTTCCGCGATGATGTCTGTTGCTTCATCCGAGAATGTGCCTAGCCTCAAGACTACGACATTGTTGATGGCAAAAGGAAATATTAGGTACACCAGTTTTACCACGTGGGCCGTGCATATGTTCACTCATTGATCGCGACATGACCATAATGAGTCCACTTTTCAGATCTTTTCTCTCTCCCTTAGAGTCACGAGCATGCCCACGCTCATCTATGGTCATTGTCAGCATCGTTCGAGCATGCTATTGATCTCCTGTGTATCCATCTTTTCCTTCCACCATGGACGAAGAAGGGATTCTTTTGAAAAATCTTCACTAGCCAGCCATGAACGACTAGCTCATGAGTGACATGACTCCATCAGTGGTGATGATGGGGGAGGCGCAGAGGTCAAGCTCAGGTTAAGGAGAGGGCAAGTGAATGTTGGCGCCCCATGCTGGTGAAGGAGAGGGCTAGAGGGAGAAGGAGAGAGGGGGCAAGGGGGGGAGGGGAGAGAAAAGATTTGAAAAGTGGGCCCATTATGACCCCAGTAGGCGATGTTGTCTTCCCCTCTACTCCGTTGGATAGGACGTCCAGAGCTCCTTGTGGCCCTTTTGCGACAATTGTAGATAGGTCGTTGAGTTGGTTTTCTTGATCAATTCCTAGAAAGTTATGATTTCATGGCTATTTGAGCATTGATCACGGTTTTTACTTTTTGGATTCCTTTTGTTTGTGGGAAAATTACCAAACAGACAGTCCCAAACCTATTGCATTCAGTTCTAAATCTTTTTTTTTTTTTTTTCTGATCAATTCAATCCCAAACTTTTTACAATTGTGCCAATTCAATCCATTATACAAACGTGGTGATTAGTTGGATCTTTGGTTAAATTAATTAACATCTGTTTCTTTGATTGACCTCCTCTCCACCCAATTTTGGCCGGCCAACGCTGACGTGAACAATTTTTTAATAATATTTTATTTCAAATTTTTATCATGTTTTCTTCTTTTTTGTCCCTCCTCCTTCCTCCTCCCTCATTCCTCTAGTCGGCCAGCCAAAGGTGAGCACCGATGAGGTCAGCCTCGCCGGCCTTAGGTAGGTGGTAGCTTCTCCATGGCTAGACGAAGCCGAGCCTTTCTGGATTTGGCAAGATCGAGCATCCTCATGGCTAGCAAGGCTCAACCATTGCCAAATTTGATGAGGATAAGCCTCACCCAGCCATCGGCAACCCTCGCTAGCCTAGCTAGCGGCTTGGGTGCGGTTGCCAAGCCACGGCCAGGCTTCCCCAAGGCCAGTGAAGTCCTTCGCTAGCCCTTCCTTTGGCCGATTGCTGGCGGTGACTGGTTGGAGGAAGGAGAAGGAAGTGAAGAAAAAAAATTAAATAAAAATTTCAAAAAAATAAAATATTATTAAAAAATTGTCCATGTAAGCATTAGTCTGCCAACCGAAAATGGCTAAATGGACTAAATTGACATAATTGCAAAAGTTTTAGGATTAAATTAGCAAAAAGGTTTATGACAGAATTTGAAAAATTGTAATAGGTTTAAAACTGTTTTGATAATTTTCCCTTTGTTTGTGGGTTGAAGTTTTTGTGGCTCTTCTGAATTCTTGTTCTTTAAATAGGGTTTTTTCAGTTTTTTGCGACATTGATTTCGTTTTCCAATTTATTCTTGGTCCGGCTTTGTGGAGGATTTTAGGCCCTCGAACATGTTCGGGGAAAAATTTTGAGTTTCGTATCTTGATTTTTGAATTTGCAATTTACTGGTTTCCGATGGGTGTATCGTTGGGCTTCGAAGGTTGGAGTCACCTCATGGTATCTAAAGAGGAGATGCCACTTCATCATTCCCAGTCGCGAATGAGCTAAACCCATGAGCGGAGACATACTTAGCTCGACACTGAGGGACCCATTCGTCATAAATGGACCGATTCATTGTCTCGTCAAGCCCAATATATTAAATTCATCATCTATATTAAACGAGAACCCACACCCAAACCCGTTTCATAATATAGATAGCCTGTGCCAGACTTTCGCCGTTACCTTCACATCCCCGCCCATAACCAAACCTCAGAGCTCCCTCGTTAACTCAACAACCCGATCAATGGAGTAACCTATTCTTCAAAGACCACGATCTAAAGAGAAAATTTGCTTGAAATGGATCCCAATTCAAGTCAGATTAAGTATGGATCATTGAATTTGTATTGCATATGAATAGGTTAGATGAGTCAATTTGAGTATGATTATTTGCAATCCGACTTACTCCTCTCATAGGCCTAAAGGTGACATGTTGGCCTTTTCCTATAGCTCTGCACAAAGGAGAAATTACAAGTTATTTTTATTCAAATCCTTTCATCGCAAAACCATCTTCTGATGCAATCTTTCCCATAGGACTATGGCAATACCTAATAATTTCTCGATAGGGACTATGACTCTTTAGGAAAATTATCCTAAACCTATTGTATTTTTTGCCAATTCAATTTTTAATATTTTAATTGTGTTGATTGAGTTCTTATTCTTTTTACGTTTTTGCCAATTGATTGCACTCGGTCAAATTTTGATTGGAGATCGCTAACGTGGACGTTGGCCATCTTATGTGGCATGATCGACGCTAACATGGACAATTTTTAATAATATTTTAATATTTCTTCGAATTTTTTAAAATTTCCTTTTGGCTTTACTTTTTTTTTTTTTTTTACAACTCTAGCCAGTGACGGGTGAGGGATTTGACCCTTACTTTGATCTTGGCGAGGCTGCGGAGGCTCTCACCCATTTGGTCCTCACTAGTGGCTGGTGACTTCACCGGCTAGAGTTGTAAAAAAAGAATAATGAAAAGAAAAGAACAAAAGGAAAAATAAAAAAATTATTTTTTTTGAAAATATTATTAAAAATTATCTATGTTAGCTCTAGTGATGCTACATAAAATAGCCAATATCCACATAAAAGATTGTTGACATCTGATTTTTAGTTGACGTGTCAAAAATGTGAAAAAAAATTGAGATTAGGGCTTTGACCCGATGAAACCCATTTCTCAAGAAAAAAAATCTTGTTTTTTTTAATTTCTTTCTTTTTTTTAATTTCTTTTTTTTGCATTATCAAATTTAAGGAATTTCCAAAACATTTTCAATAAAAACCCAAAAAGTTAAACGATTGGCTTTTTATTGACTTTTTTGTCAAATCTTTGACCAAAACTCAACCTCATATAAAAAATTTGAAGATGCTAAATAGCCTTAATTTTACTTTTGTCAAATTGATTTTTCAAAAATATAAAGATTTGATTTAAAAATCAATCTTTTAGGAAAAAGTCAATTAAATAGCTGACTTTTGGTCAAATCTTTGACCAAAAATTGAAAAAAGAATGTTAATACTTTGAAAAACCCTAAACTGGTACACATGTGACAAATTTACCCCAAACTATTTTTTTTACCATGAAAAACCCCAAACTAGTACACTTGTGATAAATTTATCCCGAGTGACCATAAAAAACCCAAAACTAGTACATTTATGACAATTTTACCCCAAATTAATCTATTCAACCACCAAAAACTCCAAACCAAGTACATTTGTGACAAATAAACCATCCATTAAATTGGATTAATACTACACAAAAATTGTAAATTGTGACAAACGGAGAGTAAAATTCCAAACTAATATACTAGTCAACCGTCACGTGTCATTCAACTTAATAATTTGACAGTAAAATTTAACGGAAACTAACATGTGGTAAATTTGTCACAAGTGTACCAGTTTGGGGTAAATTTGTCAAAAGTGTACCAGTTTGAGGCTTTTGGTGGTTAAAAAAATAGTTTGTGGTAAATTTGTCATATGTGTACTAGTTTGGAGTTTTTCAGGGTTAATGGGGTTTTTCAGAGTATTGACCCAAACAAATAAAAAATCTTCATTTTTTTTCTTTTAGTGTCAATATGACTTCCGTGTTAAAAATTTCACAAAATTCGATTAAGAACCTTGTTTTCCGAATTTTTCGATTCTAGGTTCTAAATCGACAAAAAATAAAATTACATTTGTTTTAGTCATAATTAGGTGTAGTTCATTTTACGACATTTGGTCTAAGGACTATTTCTAATCCTCTCGTTCATTCAATTTCGGGAATTGCCATGTTGAAGGGCGAATTGCCATTTTAAGCTATAATTATGAGGTCAAAATAGATTCTTCAAAAGTCGTGAATAGACGTTTGTTTTCCACTCATTTTCTTAAGATATATCTAAATCTAGGGTTCGTTTTGAGAAATTCACATGAGAATTTCTCAATTTGAGGGATTTCGCTCTCTTGAATATAGGAAAGTCAAACAATTAAGTTTCAATTGAATAGATTTATATTGACCCATTCAAGACTATGATTCAATTTAGGAATTAAGGTTCAATTTTCAAGAGTCGGAATTCTGAAAAGTTGTGTGATGGTAATGATGCCAAGATAATCACTCACTTTTATATCCTTAATGTTTGAAAATTTTCAAACCTTTCAAAGTTTCACCTGAACCGACATTACAACCCTTATCTGAAGTCTTTTTCGATTGAGATAGTTTGAGTTGAAGTAAGAATTTTGCATAAGAGCTACAGCTAGAGCTAGAAGGAGTGGAAGCAATCCTACCTTATCTTGTCTTCAAAGTCCTTGACTTGTAAACCTGATGAACATATTGATTAAATATTCTTTTCTTGGCCTCAAATTGAATACCCATTGTGTAAACCCATTGCCAAACTAACATTACGATCCTTTGAAAAACCTTTTGATCAATGAATTTGTATTCATTGTGACATGGGTTATGTGAGACCTCTCCGGTGAGAATTGAATAGCTTTCCCACATCAAAAGATGGGAATAAAAGCCATTCTTGAGAGCTAGTGTGAAAGACCTCATTGATTAGATTATTTCCAATTTGGCATATTTGGTCTTACCCTTAAATGGTTAATCAAACTTCATTTAGTTAAAATCCTTTCCTAAGGAATTTCATAATTGGTATCATTTACCAAGATATGTTTGAATGATTCCGCAAAATTAGCCTTCGAGCAATCTCAAAATTCTTTTTTAAAATATATGTTCCTTAGTGAATTGGTTTTTGGTCAGCCTAAACCATATTCTTTGTTTCCTATTTTTGGTCAACCTAAACCATACCCTTTGTTTTTGGTTTTTAGTTCTTCTAAACCATACCCCTTTCCCTTAAATTCTTGATAAATCTTAAACCTCGTCTTTTAAGTTCTAGGTTACTCTCATAAATTTTGACTTTATGTTCTAGGTTATCTTTAAACCCTATCCTTAGGTTAGTGGTCATCCTTAAACCATTCTTTTTTCTTAATAATTTTAGTGCATTCATTCCATTCCACGAGAGATGGAGAAAAAAATTGCAAGCATGAGTCCAAACACTTTCAACGAACGAAGGTAAGTATTCAAGAATGTTCCTGACCAAATGTTATTTTCCTTTCATCATTTCCCTTTGCTAAGTGGAGTCGACTAAAAATTGTAGGTATCAATTTGTCTTTGAGTGAAACCTTTTGAACTTCATGGGGACAATTGTTGATATCTAATTTTTAGTCAAATCGTCAAAAAGGTAAACAAACCCAAAATTAGCACTTCTGATTGCGACGAAACCCACTTCTCGACCAAAAAGTCTCGTTTTTCATTTCTTTCTTTTCCATTATCACTTTTAAGAAATTTCTTAGCCATTTTCAATAAAAACCCAAAAACTCAAACGATTAACTTTTGGGTTGATTTTTTGGTCAATCCTTTGACAAAAGTCAATTTAAAAAAGTCAACCCCATATCAAAAGTTGTTTTTCACCCAAAAAGATATTAAATAACCTTAATTTCACTTTTGTCAAATTCATTTTTAAAAAATTTAAAATTTTGAATCAAAAATCAATCTTTTAGAAAAAGTCAATTGAATGGTTGATTTTTGATTAAATCATTGACCAAAAAATTGAAAAAAAAAATTATTCAAAATACTTTATTTTAGTGTCAATTTGACTTTTGTGTTGAAAATTTCACAAAATTCGATTAAGAATCTTGTTTTTTGAATTTTTCGATTTTAGGTTCTAAATCGATCAAAATAAAATTACTTTCTTTTAGCCATAATCCTTTTATGAAATTTGGTCTAAGGATTGTTTCTAATCCTCTCGTTCATTCAATTTCAGAAATTGCCATGTTGAAGGGCGAATTGCCATTTTAAGCATTAATTAGGAGATTAAAATCGATTCTTCATAAGTCGCGAATAGATGATTGTTTTCCACTCATTTTCTTAAGATAAGTCTAAATCCAAAGTCCATTTTGAGAAAGTCACATGAGAATTTCCCAATTTGAGGGATTTCGCTGTAGGAAAATCAAATAATTAAAGCTTCAATTGAAGAAATTTAGATTGACTCATTCAAGACTATGGTTCAATTTCATGAACCAAGGTCCGATTTTCATATTAGACCTCGATTCATTTTTTACCTAAGTCTCGTCACTTTAATTCAAGGTCAATTCGAATGCATTAGGTTATCCTAAGTATGAGTAATTAGTTAAATAGGTTATTGCAGTATTAATTGAATTCAATTTCAATTAATTTGCAATTTTGAGCGAAGAATTGCAAAATTGCTTGTTTTAGCTTATAATGCTCGATTATATGTACCCATGGTTCAGGTTGGTTGGTTTCACGATAATCATTCAATTAAGTCAATAAAAAACCCATAAATTGCATTTACGGGGTTTAATTGGTTTAATTGGTTTAATTTGATTAAAATTAGACAATTTCTCTTCAAATTGGATAAGTTTTCTTTTGAAGGACCAAATTGCATAAATTTTGAACCCACAACGACTGTCTAGCCAAAAACTGGCCTAAACCAGTTAAGAACTGTTCAAACCAATGTGAATCGATCTGACCAGCCCAACTAGCCACTGGCGAGGCAGGCTAATTCGGCCTCTTGCCAGCCGATTCTAGACCTCTAGTAGCCGATTCCAGGATCCTCATCATGTGAACTTTATCCTCATGCCCTTACATATCTCAAATTTTGTAGATTAAAGTTTGAATTTCAAGAATTTGAAATTTAACCCCTAATTAGGCTATTCAGTACAATTCTCATTTTAAATCTCAATTTTTGCAAATCAGTGCCACCCGATTAGTCCTAAGACACATCGTAAGTGTGTGGTCTTTTAAAATTTAATTTGGCTATTAAATCAAGTTTTTTACCGTTGGATCGAACTGACGGCTAAGATTCACCGATTTGGGGTTAGTATAAAAGGATTTTCCTTCCAATTTTCAAGTGGCCTCAATTTTTGCAAATAATTCTCTCACTAAAATTAGAATTCTCTCTCTCTCTCTCTTTCTCTTCCCTCCTTCGCGCACAACCACTGCTCATCAGCATACACACCCACACCAATGGCACCTCCAACGTCCCCCTCTCTCTCTCTCTCTCTCTCTCTCTCTCTCCTGGAGTTGATTGCGACTTCCCTCAATCTCGGTGATCACCCAATCCTCCGATCCGGCAATCCATTTCCAAGGCCTCAAGCACCGATGCCTACGTCGATGAGTAGACCGGCTCCTTCTCTCCCTTGTTTGGTGGCCGGCACTACTCATGTGAGGAGCCAATGTTCCCCGATCTACCCCTAGGTCCATCCTTAACTTAGCCGTGGTCGGGGTTTGGAGGATCAATCACCAGAGCATCTCGGCAACCTCACCTTTCACTAATGCTTCAAGGCCAATCCGATTGGACCAGTTCGGTTCCAGATCAAACCAGCGGTCCAGCTAGCTCCTAGCATTCCATAGGTTGTCTGATCTGATCCTTGAAGCCTTGATCTTGCTCTATCAAAGGAAATTTTGTCTAATTGCATCAAAAATAGAAGATAAACGCAAGAAGGTTGGTATTCTCGAACTCGAATTCGATAAGGCAAGATCGGCATATCCAATCGGGGTTAGGATTCAAGTTTAGATCCAAATAATATGCTTAGATATGATGTTGATGAAGTTATTTGATGATTTGCTGAGTTTGAAGTTCATTGAGGATGAACTCGAGATTGTTTGAATGTGATTAGCGTTGATTTACAATTTTCGTACCTTTGTGAGTAGCTTATTGTTTTGGTTTGATTGAAGTCATAGACAAGCTTTTTTTACTTCGATCCTTTCTAAACTTAGAAAATAGACTTCAACACCTTCAATTTGATAGGTCGCATGCCTGGAACAGATGTTGTTTGTTCCTTGAAAAACACTTCGGAAATCAGTCAATTATGCAATAGTTTTAGATTAATTTTGTGTTTTGACTTGTTTTGATTTTTTAATTTTTATTTTCATGTTAATTTTTGTGTCGGATTCTAGAAAATTTTTCTTCATGAGATTTGTTCTAAATTGCCTGGAGTATAACATATATTTATTTTTTTGGGATAAGTCCTATAGAAATCCTAAAACTTGTCATGAAAATGTAATTGAGTCCTATAACTTGCAAAAAGTGCAATCAAATCCTAAAACTTGTCAAGTTGTTTCAATCGAGTCCTAAAGTTAACACCGTCGACTTTTTAACAGAAAATGCTGACGCGGCGCGGACGTAAAATTTTAAATAATTTTTTATTTTCCACGTGGCTTTTTTATTCAATTTTTTAAAATTATATTTAAAAACTAAAAAAGAAAAGCTAAAATTTATTTTTAAAAATTGTTAAAAAATAAAAATAAAAAAGGCAGCTCCTCCCTTGCCGCCGTCACCGCCCATCGCCGAAGGGGCTGGCGATCACGCCGGCCCTAGGCGGGGTGGCCGGCCCTCGCCAAGCTCGAGCGAGGGTGCCGGATCGGGGCACACCGGCCCTCACAAGGGGCCGATGGCCGTCGCCCGCCCGGGCGAGTTGCCGACGATGGTCGCTGGCCCCTCCGGCGATGGGCGGCGGCTGCCTTTTTTTTTTTTTTAAATTGTTTTGTTTTAAATAAATTTTAACTTTTCTTTTCTAATTTTAAATGTCACATCAGCATTTTCCGTTAAAAAAGTCGACGGTGTTAACTTTAGAACTTGATTGAAATAATTTGACAAGTTTTAGGACTCAATTGTATTTTCGTGACAAGATTTAAGACTTCTATAGCACTTATCCCTTTTTTTTTGTTTTTGGATTTTTCGAAGGTGTTTTGATAAGCTAAAATCGTCTAGAACCAACCATATGTTGTTTTGCCTTGCACTGATCCGAGTTGCATTTTTGTGAAATTGAGCTTGTAGATGAGTCCATTTGGCTTCATGATCTTCATAAGACTTGAAATACATGTCGTGTGTGTTCTAACAATGTATAATTCACATGATTTGATCATCATTTAGTATACCAATTGCATGCTCAAGTACGTTAGGGTTCTGTTACAATTAAGACATTCCATAACATGCATCTGTTTTACTATTTTCATCTAGATTTGTGTGATCTTAAGTAGGCTTTGATGTCTAAATTAAAACTATTTGTCATTTTGCATTCCACATATAGAATTTTTCGTTAGATTTTTCAAACGTCATTAGGTAATCAAAATCAAGCATGTTCTGTGATGTTTGTAATTGTTTAGGGGCTTATCATGAAGTCACTAAAACACACTTGTTTAAGTCTCTTAAAGACTGGATCATGCATCAATGCCTTCTCGACTTTTGAAGTGTGCATTACAAGCTTCGTCTTCATATATGATATGTCATAATTGAACATCATTTGGTATGTGAACGTCATGCATTAATTTGGCTAGTTGCAATTGAAAATCATTAAGCACGTCGTTTTAGTTCTAAGTCATATTGCGATGTCAATGACTCGTATGTTTCTTTCACATCTCGACCTAGGGCTAGATGTTTTACCCAAATCATTGTCGCATTCAATTCTTCATCGTATGTGAATTTCATGCCATTCATGCATTGTTTAAATGATCTTTTGAACTTCTAAACACAAACCATGTTATGTTTTTGTAAGTGGCTAACATACGCATTTTTACGAATATTGGTTTTCGAACATTGAATTGACCTGATTGAATTTGAAACCTTCCAAAAAGTTATAAGATTTGTCTACATCTTTCCAATGCCGTTGATTTTGTGCAATTTGGTTACCATTTGACCCTTTTTTCCATTTTTCCAAATTAGGTTAGAATTCTGACTTAGGATAAATTTAGAACCCCTATTTTACCCCTGTTTAGTTAGTCTTTTGCTATTTTTGTGTGATTATTTCAGTAGGGATTCTTGAGTTGAATCCCTAACAAACTTTGTTTGTCACTCTTTGGACTACGTTATGGTGAAATTTTGTATTTTTCAGACTCTATTTGATAGGTTAAATCTTGTAATGGTACTTTGCCCCGCTGTTTTGTGAAATTTCTGATGCGATATTGAACTTCGTTGAATTTTTATAAATACTTGCGTGGCCCGTTTCAGAAAAATTTCTTAATGAAATTGTTCCTTGTGATGTCATGCACGTTGTGTAATTTTCCTAAGGACAAATCATCAATGGGTCCTTTTCAATTTTGTTGATTTTTTTTTTGTCTTATCTGTATGTTTTGTTGTAAATCCTTATTGTGATTGTCTATCTAGATTTTTTAGGACACCTTGCATGTGGAATTAAGATTCATCATCTTCATGAAATCCATTCCAAATTCCCTAATTCTCATTGATTGAAAATTTCGATAACTGAAATTAACTTTTGATGGCATTTTCTTCAACATTGATTTGAAAGGTCGATTTTGCATATCAAAATGGCTTCGGTATATGTGATGCTTCCGACATTAAATGTTTTAGAATATTTCAAATGCTTGATTTGATATCGAGATAGTCAAGGTTTAGACCGTATTTAAAAAACCTGTGATGTCTATAAGTGCATGATATGCAAGTCCCAGACTAGCTTTGGCAACTAAATGCGTTCAATAGCCGAGATGTTCCTCTGTGCAAATGTCTCGTTTTCCTTTCTCAACGTTTCAAACATATCTAGGCCTTTTGAAGCATCACATGAACTACACACATACATGAAACCGCTCCATTTGTTAGAAATGCCCGTGATTGTAATTGGCGCTTGCTTATTGAATAAGTGATCCGCCATTAGCTCACTAAAATTGTTTGATTGTTAAAAAAAAAAAAGGCCCGAGGGCTTGCCTGTATGTTTAATTCTTGTTGACGCATGTGGATGTTAGATGTATGTTTAGGTGCGATGCTTGATTTTGTGGGTAAATCTTTTAATTCACCTAGAACATGTTCTAGGGATTTATAAAGGTTAATGACCATGCGAGAATACAAATGGTCACTAATGGCTGTAAGTCATAAAAATGAAATTGAGTAGATGTCTAGAAAGACTGACGCATGAATTGCAAAGGCCGACCCCAATGCCCTAATTGTTCATTTGTGCATATGATTTCACTTGTTGGGTCATTCTTGATTGCTCCTTGTGTTTTTGATTGTTTTGTCATGAACGATTGTTTCTTTCCATTGTTTATACCTAGTTCTAGTTTTGGATTAAAATTATATTAGATCCTTGGAGGTAGAAATCCCTAGAGACTTGAAGACAACGAAAGGTTGATGTCCTATTTGACAATGACATTGTATCATTCATCCTCGATATATGTTAGGTGTGATTTTTGATTTCGTTGGTAAATCTTGGGATTCACCTAGATCATGTCCTAGGGATTTATAAGCATTGGTGACTATGCGAAAACACAAATGTTCACTAATTGCTATAAGTCATAAAAATGAAATTGGGTAGATGTCTAGAAAGACCAATGCATTAATTGCAAAGGCCGACCCCGAGGCCCTAATTGTTCATTTGTGCATAGAATTTCATTGGTTTGGCCGTTCCCGATTGTTTTTGGTGTTTTTTTTTATTGTTTTGTCATGAATTATTATTTTTTTTCCCCTTGTATGTACCTAGTTCTAGCTTTAGATTAGAATTAGATTAGATCCTTAGAGGTGGAGATCCCTCAAGACTTGAAGACGAAGGAAGGTTGATGTCCTATCCAACCATGACATTGTATCATTCATCCTCGATATATGTTTCGGGTCGCTTCATTTGTATAAACACCCGATGAGTTATGGGTTCTTTTATTTCCTTTTATTTCTTTTGAGCTTTAGGGTAGCGTGTTAGATTTACCACTTTCTTTTTTGCTTGCTTGGTTGTTTACTTATCGTCTCATCTTTAAATTTAATTGTGTGCTTTCTTTTCAATCTCATAGATATAGAAATGCATGAAAACAACTATCCACACATGATCATTTAGTTTAGGTTCATCAACCCCAAAAAAGTAAAAAGAAATGTATGGACACCTTAGGTAACACGACATACTGTTAGGTACCGAAATGACACTAATAGAAATATTATCATAACCCAAGTTCGCAAACCTAGACATCTAGTTGCGCAAAAATCGAAGGACAACTCCCGACCATCGATTGGGTTTTCTAGCCAATCTTCAAAAAATGAGGCTAGTGGCAACTCCCATCTTTATTAGGTTGACAAATAATTAGATTGAATATAAAATAAACTTGTCATAAGGGGTATCGGCCTCGACAAGTTCACTATGGTCTAGCATACTCACTGTGGAAAGTTCCTAATGGATAAAGTGACGAGTACTAATGGGAGGGTTACCATGGTAAAAATACCCTGAAATTCGATATCCACACCCGACCTCCTCTTCCGAGGTGTGTCGCCCGTGTGGGTATGGATCACGACACCCTCCACTGTCACGCGGGGGACAAGCTTAGGAGAGCTCATGACCATCTATAAGGGAACTTACAATGGTTCGTTCTAAAAGGCGTGGTGATGATGTCTTTTGGAATACGAACCATGAGGAAACTCTCATGGTCAAATATCCTTAAACCCGACATTTTCTCCCATCTATTTGGGCCTTGAGGTGGTCACGTCGCAACAAAAATTTCTGGTCAAAATTGATCAGATAGATTCAATTGATAAAATGTAAAAAAAATTAGAAATTAATTGACACAATTAAAATGTTTAAGACCGAGTTGGTAAAAGTAAACTATGTATGATTTTTTCGACAATTTTCTCGTGAGTCTCAAGCTTCGCTTCAAATGTTCCTATGGTCTCTCTTCTGGGCGAGAGGTCCTTCGAGAACTGGTGAATGAAGCTAGACAATTTCCAGTGCTTGAAGTATTAGGGCAAGAAGTCCTTCCAGAACTCGTGCTGGTCCCCTACGACGAAGCTATCTCGGTCATCGCTCCACGTCACCACAGAGTCCGTCTCCGGTCCTTCCCCTTCTCGAATGCTTCTTCAAGAATGGCGGTGGCCCCACCTCGTTCAGCCCCTCCATCGAGCGCCCCCTCCGCATGCCGAAGAAGAACGGGACGACACATTATTTTACCATTGTTCCAGACGGCTACGTGATCCATCACCGTCTCCGTGCTTACTCGTCTATGAAGAAATGTGTTGAAATATTGCGGGTACTTATATTATAATTAACAAATATTACAATCTTATATTTTCAACGTAAAGGTTTACTTGTCAACAGTCAAACATCATGCGGCTGTCTTTGAACGGCAGAGACATCGCTGCAGTTGCGTTGACTGAGTTGCGCACTCCCTCTGCATTATGCAAGATTCCTTTACTTGCTACCCACGAAAGCGGGAACTGATTGGTCGGGACCGAATTGGCTCGTTACTCAAGTCATGCGGCTGCCTTTGAATGGCAGAGACATCGCTGCAGTTGCGTTGACTGAGTTGCGTACTCCCTCTGCATTATGCAAGATTCCTTTACTTGCTACCCACGAAAGCGGGAACTGATTGGTCGGGACCGAATTGGCTCGTTACTCAAGTCGTGGGGTCCCTGTGGAAAGGAGGCTAATTCTAAGCGCCAGTCCCCTACAAAATAGTCAATGGGATATTAATTAAAAAAAACTAGTATAAAAGGTGGATCGGATTACTTAAATCATACATTTTCCTGAGGAAAAAGAAACGAGGAAGATGGAAATCAAACTAAATTGGACAAGTTGTTATGTGAGGCCATACTTGGAAATTTACGCACAAAGTAAGGACAAAAAGTTGATGAAGTTATATAAGGAGGGAAGCTCACCTCAGTGATCGTTAAAGCAAGCCGAGTTTAACTCGAAATGTCATTGGAGTCATCGTCCTCTAGTGAGAAGAAGCAAATGGGATACGCCGGATTCGAATTGGCCACAAAGCCACACGCAGTTTGCATTCCCTGCCCTGGACAAAGCCACATCGGCGCCATGCTCAAGCTAGCAAAGCTCCTCCATCACAAGGGCTTCCACATCTCCTTCGTCAACACCGAGTTCATCCACCGACGGCTCACCAGGGCCCGAGGCCCTGAGTTCGCAAGTGGAACGCCAAGTGACTTTCAGTTCCTGACGATCCCAGATGGTCTTCCTCCTTCGGACGCAGATGCGATACAGGACTTCCAGAAACTCAGCGACTCAATGAAGAACTATATGGCTGGCCCCATCGGTGATCTCATATCGAGCTTGGGCTCGAACCCAAGTGTCCCTCCGGTGACTTGCATCGTCTCGGACAATTTCATGACGTTCGTGACGAGTCCTGCGTCTTCGAAATTTGGGATTCCGCTCATACACTTGTTCCCTATGCCCGGTTCTGCCATCATGGCGCTGAAACAATTGCGAGCCCTAAGAGAAGACGGTCTTGCACCTCTCACAGGTAAAACACGTTTGAGTTTCTATTAATTTAAGCAACATATATATAGGTATTATCGTTATCATTATTGCAGTTTCCGAAGAGTTCACTTACTTTATGCATTCATCATTCTATTATTGTACTTCACTTGACGAGGAATTACATATTATTCCATTATCCTGGAAATTAACTTTGTGGTCAGATCATCTACCATTTTATGAATGCCTTTGATCGCACATGAAGAGAGTAAATCGCTGGAAATTAATTTTTCAGTTAGTACAAGCCGTTCCACATAGGACGCCGGCATCCATTTCAATAATTTTTTGTTAAATTGAAAATTTTAGAACTAAATTGACATTCATACAAAATATTTATGACTTTTTTGGTAATTTTCCCTAAATTTGGAAGACTTGCATTGTATGTGATTTGTGACTTAGAATGCATTCAAAAATGAGAAAAGTCACCGTAATTAGATTTGTTGCCATTTGATGATTTTTGCATGCATGCAGATGAATCCCAATTGATGAATGGGTATGGGAACACCCCTATCGACTGGATCCCGGGAATGAAAAACGTGAGGCTGCGCGACATGCCTCACTTCTTCCGAATCACCGGCTCCGATGACACCTTGTTCAACTACAGTGCCGACATCGGTGACGGCACCGGTAACGCCACGGCGACCATTGTCCACACCTTTGAGGTGCTTGAGCCGGATGTGCTACATGCCCTCTCCTCAATGATCCCAAGGGTTTATGCGATCGGACCACTTCACTTAATGATCGATCGAATAACTCGAGAAAAATCATTTGCCTTGAAGCACATTGACTGCAATCTGTTGGAAGAGCACAATGAGTGCCTCCAGTGGTTGGACTTGAAGAAGCCAAAGTCTGTGATCTATGTGAACTTTGGGAGTATGGCGTCCATTACACATCAACAATTGGCTGAATTTGCAATGGGACTGGCCAATAGCAATCACTATTTCTTGTGGGTCTTCAGGCCTGACACGGTGAATGGAGACAAAGCAACTCTTCCTATAGAGTTTGTTGAGGAAACAAGAGAGAGAGGCTTTTTATCTGGATGGTGCCCGCAAGAGACAGTGCTATGCCATCCTTCAATTGGAGGTTTCTTGACGCACTGTGGCTGGAACTCAACCATCGAGAGCTTGTCGGCCGGAGTTCCGATGCTCTGTTGGCCATGCTTCTCAGACCAACCGATGAATTGCAAGTATATATGTGATGATTGGGGGGTGGGGTTGAAGATGGATAGTAAGGTGAAGAGAGATGAAGTGGAGAGGCTTGTGAGGGAGTTGATGGAAGGAGAGGTGGGGAAGAAAATGAGACGTAAGGCCATGGAGTGGAAGAAGATGGCAGAAGAAGCGGCTGGTGAAAAAGGGTCATCTTCTCAGAATTTGGACAAGTTGCTGGAGGAGGTTTTGTTTAAGTAGTGTAATTTGATATTTTTATGCGCTATGTTTCCTCCGTTTGTCATTGAAGTAAAGTCCTTTAATTGATTGAATTGCACGACTCAAATCAAATAGAAGAGTGTGTTTTCCATCCTGGCTGGTAAAGAGAGCTCTTATTGGTATGCAACACGATTGGCACTGTCTACAATACATCCGACGCACGCCGTGAGACTTTTCTATCACCTTTCGCGGGGGCACCTTATTATTTTCAATAACATTATACCACACTCATGAATTTGGTGATGCTGGATCTCGGCATTGCCACGGAAATATTGTAGATGCTAATTAATCGATTGAGAAGAGGTCGAAACGATATAAAGGGCTTATGTAATTTTATTGATACCTCCGAATGCCGGGTAGGGGAAAATGAGGTGAGAGTCAAGAATTGTTTTTGTCAGTTAGCAGATATAGTGTTTCTTACAATGCTATCTCATATTTTGAATATCATTTAGGGCGCGTTTGGTAACGTTTTTGTTCTAACAACTTTTGAATAGAAATAAATTTTTTTGTTTCCATTCCGGAATAATTTTTTAGTATAAGAACGCGCTTGGTTATGTAAAAAATTTCTATTTCAGAATAGAAATGCGCTTGGTAAACTTGCATAATTTTGTTTTTTTTTTTTTAATTTTTCAATATTTTTATTATATTTTTCCTTTTTTTTTTTCTTTCTTATTTCTTATTTTTTTTTTTCCTTCTTTTTCTCTTTGTGGCTGGTCGCCGGCCACGCGCGACAACCAATGACCAGCTAGGTGAGCTCCGGCAAGCTCGCCGAAGCCTCGCCAAAGCCACCACAAGGCTCGGCCTCGCTAGATTTGGGCAAGGCCGAGCCTCGCCGGTGGCCTCGGTGGCTAGGCGAGCCTCGCCGGTGGCCTCGCAAGGCTCACCCGGCCATCGAGGCCACCTGCTAGGCTCGACCTCGCCCACGCGACGCGAGGTCGGCCTTGCCCTAGCTAGCTCGCCCAGATCTAGCGAGACCGAGCTTGCCCAACCAGGGTGAGGTTGTGACAGCTTGAATTTTCAGATTTCATTTTCGATTAAATAAATCCGGTCTTTCGTCGACTCGCCAATAGTGTTATTCTCTGAGCTGATCACTCACGAGATAACTGGTCTACCTAGGGAAGCAATTAAGGAATCTAAATGCAATGGACTTGAGAATTCGACTAGGAATCGACTACTCGACCGTGTCGATCTGCAAGGGTTATTACGGCACTGTCAGAAATCGATCAGAGACCGAAGATAGGTTGATTTGACTGAGATATGTGATCAGAGTATGGGTGATTCCATCTGATTACAAAATACTCGTCGATCGGCACTAGACCGATTTTTCTATCGTTTTGGTACTCGGTGCCCGTAATTGAAAACTCGAGATTTTCACCACAACCGAGAGTCGCCAATGTGTCGAAGATGTACTTTGTGACTCGAGATAAATCAATCACTGGTCAATTGCACCAAAAATTCTTAAAAGTGACCCGGTAGACTAGGTCACGCTAAAAGCGCGCCGAAGTGAAATTAACCACGAGTTTGAATTCGATTTCAAAAATTGAAAGTTCTGTGGTGTCACGATCTATTTTAGGAACATCGACTCATCCTCCAAAGAACTTTCAGAGATTCCGAGATTTTTACGGAAAATCGATTCGGACGTTGCGGAAAATTGAACAGAAATTCGGATGGGCCAAATTAAAGGAAATTTGGACTTCCAAGCCGAGTCTTTGGATGTCAAGGACTTGTAGAAAATTATTCGGGATTTTTCTACATCAAAATTGGACCTCAATTTGGGGAATTGAGTAAAGAAATTGAAGCTTAGATTATGAAATTCGGATCCATGGGAAGGGCTTCAATTTTAGCTTCAATTTGGACTATTTTGGTGGAAAATTTGGGTGGAAAGTATTAAGGGGGACATACCATCAATGCAAGGGATAATATGTGTGGACTTTTGGCCTAAACTATGATGAATTGGATATTTTCTTCTTGGCTTATCCCCTCCCCTACGGCAGCTTCTTGATCACGCCTCCTTCGCCCCCGTCTTCTTCACGCTTCTCTTGTTCTACTTTCATTTTCATTTTCCTCTGCAACCGAAGCTACCATCATCTTGCCTACATCCACCACCGACATTTCTCCACGGAGCCGCCAACTGTCCATGATTCAGCCCTCCTCAGTTAACAATTGAAGACGGTGTTGACTCCTTGCCGCGACACCACCCACGAAATCAGCCTCCACCGAAGCAGTTTCGGCGTTGGAGCTGCTGCCAGGCGTCCCAAGCAAAGTCTTCTTCTCGGTCGGATTGTTGACCGCGATTTCCACATTCAGCCGTCCACTCCATCACTCCACCGAAGCCACGAAGCAAGCCCAGCGTCCACTTCTGCTTCACCAAAGTTCTGCACGTGTCTTCAACCGAGCAACGCCAGAGAATTCAGCCGTGAGTCCAGCAGATTCGGGGTCAGCTTCTGCAGATTTGTTGACCATAAATCTCCTCCGCCTCCGTCGATCCGCACGAGGGCAGCGAAGCAGCTCCGTTCCAGCACACGTCTCCACTTTGCTTCATTTCCCTGGAACTCCTTCGAAGCAACCCAGCGAACTCACCAGTAGAAGCCACGTCTTCCGCCGAGGCTGCTGCTCGCCCATTCAGCCCAAATCAAGCCAAAGAAATCCTTCGGCCCAGCCCAAGCAAAGTCAGTCCACGTGGAATGCAGCCCATTCTCAGTCTATTGAAGCTTGTATTTGAAACCCACGAAAATCTCCGCCTAGTTCAGTGTTTCCAGCGGCAGCCCACAACTCACCAGCAGAAGCCACGTCTTCCGCAGAGGCTGCTGCTCGCCCGTTCAGCCCAAATCAAGCCAAAGAAATCCTTCGGCCCAGCCCAAGCAAAGTCAGTCCACGTGGAATGCAGCCCATTCTCAGTCTATTGAAGCTTGTATTTGAAACCCACGAAAATCTCAGCCCAGTTCAGTGTTTCCAGCGGCAGCCCACATCTCAACTTGTTAGTTGGGCTTAGCAGCCTGCAAGCCAAGCCCGCGGTTCAACCCATTGGAATTCGGCCCAACTTCAGCCCATCTCCAGCAGAGTTTCAGCCCGCGGAGCAAGTCAGCCCAAGTTCAACCCAAGCCCAGCTTTTGCTGTGGGCTTGCAAGGCTTTTGAGCCCGGCCCGAGTGTCCATCGACGTTGCCGAAAACCCGAGTTTCGGCCGCCGTCGCGTAGTCGTCGCGGTGATCCGGTCTCCGCTTTTGATCAAGGGAGCTTTACTCACTAATCCCTTATTAGTTGGTTAATAATGCTTATGGGTTGATAAGTGCAATTAGGTGGTTATATTATATTAGAATAATTAAATTAGGGATTTACCTATGCATGTTAGGCAAATGGATAGTGTAGTTGGCAAGGAAATAGGTCATGGTATTTATTGAACGAGTCTTGGTAATTTTCCGGGCTTGTCTCCGCTTCCAATCGGCATTACAGGCCTAAATTGGATTTATTGCATTTATTTAATAATTTTTTGTAATTATTTAATTATTTTTCGGAAATTCAACTGGGATGGCCGGTGACTGAAATTTTGTGCTGAGTTTAGTGATGCTTTTTTTTTATATATATATTTAATTGAGCATTGGATTATAATAATTGTGTGAAATTGGTGATTTTGAGGACTTATCCCAAAAATTGGATAATGTGGATGTAAATCTAAGAATTGCCAAGTGGGACTGTGATACCACTAAATCTCACCAATTATAAGAAATTTGTCAAGTGGGGCCGTGATGCCACTAAATCTAAGAAAATTGCTCGGTGGGGCCATGATTACCACCTATAAATAAGTTGTGTCCTAAGGACCATAATTCATAATTGGGAATTGAGTTGGAATAGTTAAAATGACTGGAAGTGGTCTTGTTGACATGTATCGACTGAGTCGATTGATCGATGACTCGATCTAATTGATTGGATGACATGGTTGTCAGTATTTTTTTACATTAAACTGACATGCAGGAAAGAACTGAGGCTAAGGTAAGCCCTCCGACTCGTGATTGTGCTTAGGAAGCCCTAAGGCATATTTTCTTCCTAATAAGGTCTTAGGGAGTAGAACTCGCTGAGACATTGTCTCACTGGTTATTGTATAACCATTTTCAAGTCCTTAGACGATGTTAGTGGAGGACCAGAAGTCCTGGAGTTTGAGGAAGTGAAGGAAACAGAATCGGCAAACCTATCTGACTCGCTAGTCATAGGACAGTTCCTTTTTGATTAAGCCAATATTTTTGTAAGCGACCCGATGTTACAAATAAACTTGTGTGTTTTTAAAAGTTTGGTTTTGGTTTGAAAAATTTATGGCCCTACTTTCCTATCCCATGGTTTTATTATCTGGAGATTATTTATATGCTTCCGCATGCGTATATTAATTGAAAGGGTCGGTGATGCATCCTAAGATATCGCTATTATATCGACCAAGTAGGGATAGACACGTGCTCGGAGGGTCGGGGCGTGACAGAGGCTCAAGCCGACGAGCCTCACCGTGGCTCGGCGTCTCCGAGGGCCGGCGACCTCGCCGGCCCTCATCTAGCCGTTGGCCGGCACTGACCATGGCCAAGGTCGGCGACCGGCCAAAAGGAAGAAAAGAAGAAGAAAGAAGGAGAAGGAGAAGGAGAAGAAGAAGGAAGAAGAAGACGCAGAAGAAGGAGAAGGAGAAGAAGAAAGAAGAAGAAGGAGAAGAAGAAGAAGAATGAGGAAAAGCAGGAGGAGGAGAAGAAGGAGAAGGAGGAGAAGAGGAGGAGGAGGAGGAGAGGAGCAGAAGAAGGAGAAGAAGTAGAAGGAGGAGAAGGAGAAGGAGAAGAAGGAGAAGCAGAAGAAGGAGAAGGAAGTAGTAGGAGGAGAAGAAGAAGAAGGAGAAAGAAGGAGAAGGAGAAGGAGGAGAAGGACAAGGAGAAGGACAAGGAGGAGGAGAAGAAGGAGAAGGAGAAAGGAGAAGAAGGAGGAGAAGGACAAGGAGGAGAAGGAGGAGGAAGAAGGAGGAGGAGAAGGAGAAGGAGAAGGAGAAGAAGAAGAAGAAGAAGAAGAAGGAAAAAAGGAGAGAAAATTTGTTTCTCATAATTGTTCCCGGGAATAAAAGTTTTACTAAACGCGTTTTTTTTTTTTTTTGTTCCACGGAACAAAAGAACATAAATTTTTGTTACAGAAACAAAATTTGCCAAACAAACCCTTAGTGAACAAATAGGTCATTTGCATGGGGACAAAATTGGCTTATTATTTAGGCTCCATTTGTTTTGTAAAATTAAAAATGATGTGAAAAATATTTTCGCCTATAATGAATATAGTTTTTATTCATTCATTTTCATAAATGATATAAGCAATCATTTTTAGGAAAATATTTTGTCCAATCATTCATTTTCTACGAAATAAATGGAGCCTTAATCATATGATCCATGTAGAATGAGCCGTCACCATTGAACGTTGCATGGTCAACTTATATCGATCAGCCATTGGCTAATTCTCCATGCCAATATGGCATATTTCTACTTTTACAAAATAGACAATTGGGCATCGAATAAAGAAAGATTCTAGTATGTAAGGTAAATCACATGTTATACTAACATGGCATCACTTACAAGTCACTTGAGAAGAAACATGCATAGTTTCTAAGCGAGAATAGTTAATCGGCTTGACAATAAAATATGGATAATGTTTACATTAATTGGAAGTAAGAATAATTTTTTCTGAAACACGGTGATGAAATCAAACTAAATATGAGAACTTATAAGGTGGTGCCATACTTGGAAATTTACGCATAAAATGAGGACGAAAGAGATTACAAAGTTATATAAGGAGGGACGCTCAACTCAATGATAGTTAAACCAAGCCGAGTTGAACTCATCTTAAAAAGTCGTTTCGAGTCGTCACTCTCTAGTGAGAAGAAACAAATGGGTTCCGCTAGATTCGAATCGGCCACAAAGCCACACGCAGTTTGCATTCCCAGCCCTGCACAGAGCCACAGCGGGGCCATGCTCAAGCTAGCAAAGCTCCTCCATCGAAAGGGCTTCCACATCTCCTACGTCAACCACTGACGGCTCGCCAGAGCCCGAGGCCCTGACTTTGCGACCAGAACACCGACCGGCTTTCGGCTACTGACAATCTCCGATGGTCTTCCTCCTTTGGACGCGGATGCGATACAGGACATCTCGATGCTCTGCGACTCCACAAAAAAAGATATTGTCGGCCAATTTGGCGATCTCATTTTAAGCCTGGGCTTGAATCGGAGCCTCCCTCCGGTGACTTGCATCGTCTCGGATGGTTTCGTGACGTTTACGATGAGTCCTGTGGCTTCGAGATATGGGATTCCTTTCATATACTCGTTCTCTATATCCGCTTCTGCTCTCATGGCGCGGAAACACTTGTCAGTCCTCAGGGAAACGGTCTTACGCTACTCGCAGGTGACGGATAAAAATAATGTTGCAATTGGCGGAGAAAAAATGTTTAAGTTTCTATTACTTAACAAGATTATATATTAATCCAAAGTTACGTTTGATTATCCAGATTTTTAACTAGAATACAACTTGATATAATATGATATGAAGTATAGGGATTTTGTTATATTCTATCTATTGTTCAGTGATTATAGTAATAAAGTTGAATATATTTATATTATATCAATGGCATATAAGTATAAATAAATAAACAAAATTTACAAATGAAAATGGTTTAAATCTCTTGTAACATTCTTGCCTACTTTATTTTTATTTGCTTATTTTATTTTATTTTCCTCTCTTTTTATTTATTTCTTTCTTCCCTTTCCATCATTCTCTAATAAAATTTTCTTAAATAGTAAAAATGTACTAATATACCTAAAATATGTAATCAATATAAATATATATTTATATATTGAATTTATATAATAGAATTAAATTCGAAAATACAAATAAAAATAAGAGTAAATTAAAATAACTAAATTGTTAGTTTTTGTTATTTTGAATTTCTTATATTAGAATTCAAATATTACTTAAATTGAAATGTAATTTTAATATTGTTAATTTAAGAAATTTGTTATTTGAAAAAAATGAATTTTAAAAATCATATTCACCGTTATCATCTCCCATGAGACGATTTTATCCAGTCTATATTCCTCTTATATCTGACTTTACCATGTTTTGAGCAGGCATCAAATGTAGGATTTGATAAATTATCATGGCTGCCAAGCCAGAGGATACATGTTGGTCTTCTCACTCAAGGCCTAGGTTCACATCACCACATTTGCCTCTCTCTTTAGGCCACTCCTAGGAGCAGAAATCTGTTTCCGACTCTCCACTAATTACCCAATGCATGTGGGATGGAAGACTGCCACACCCAATTGGATCAGTCAAATACTGTGCTCAAAAAGTCCGCAATACTTTGGGTAAATGCATATATCAATTGGCTCCTATAACAAGGGAAGCTTTGCTCTTGTGTCTACTCCGCATATGTATTGATAATCTTGACTTCGCGCGCGACAGTGGATCGCACTTCATCATACAGAGGAAGCGAGCTAATTAACTCCTGCCTAAGTAGAACCTAGATGTTCTTCCTTTTACAGTTTCCATATGCATCATGTAGAAAGTCTTAGATTCCCCTTATATAATAGGTTTTATCGTTATTCCTATCACATTTTCCGAAGAGTTCACTTACTTAAGGATATCATCATCCTATTAGACTTCACCTGATGACGAATTGCATGTTATGCCAATCTCCTAGATATATATTCTTAGCCAGATCATCTGCGATCATTTGCATGTCGTTGAACACGTACGAAGAGCACCAATTTATGGACTATATCTACCAAATTTGCATAGCGTATGATTTGTGACTTAGTATGCATTTAGAAAGGAGGAAAAGCACCATAATTTAATTTGTTATTATTTGCTGATTTTGCATGGACACGCATGCATGTAGATGAATCCCAACCATTGAACGGGTATGGGAACCACCCTATCGACTGGATACCAAGAATGAAAAACATGAGGCTGCATGACTTGCCCAACTTTTTTCTGAATACTGGCTTTGATGACACCTTATTCAACTTCACAGCTAATGCTACTAATTGGACAGGCAATGCCATGACGACCATTGTCCACAACTTCAAGGCGCTTGAGTCGGATTTGCTATGTGGCCTCTCTTCCATGATCCCTAGGGTTTATGTGATCAGACCACTTCATCTGGTGATAGATAGAATTGCTGGAGATGAATCATTCGTCTCAAAGTACATTGAGTGCAATCTCTTGAAAGGACATGAGTGTCTCCAATGGTTGGACTCAAAAAAGTGCAAGTCCATTAACCATGTGAACGGTGGAAGCTAGGTTGCACCGACACGGTGCGACACGACACGACACGTCGACACAACACGTCGACACGTCATTTCTCAAAAATAGAAAATTCCGACACGCTGAGACACGTTATATATTAAATAAATATTTTTATTTTTAATTAATTTGAATTTAATTTATAAAAAAAGAACTTATTATAAATTTACACTAATCATTCAACATTTTCGATAAGATTCTAAGTTTTTTTATTTCTTTATCCCAAATTTACTTTTATTTCTTTAAAATCAGACCCCCTCCCCCAAAAAAAAACCCCGCGGGCCCAAACTCCCTCCCTTTTTTTCTCTCGACAGACCCCACCCCCAAATTTTTTCACTTTTTTTCCCTCCCCACCACCTGACAGCCGTCCCTTCCCCTCCCTCCTGTCATTTCCTCCTCCCTCCAACACGCAAGCCCCTTTTTTAATCTTTTATTTTCCTTCTCAGTTCTCAAAACCTAGCAGCACAGCACCTTCTTCTCCTCCTCCTCAGTCCTCGCCGCAAGACGCCTATCTCCGAAAGCATCGAAGACTCGCAAGAAAAGCACCAGCATTCGCCGAGGGAGCGGAAAAGGAGTAACCTAGAAAAATTTCAGTGGAAGGGATCAGAAAAGAAGGCGGAACGCGCGGTCCCTGTGCACGGAGAGGCTGCACACCGCCGCGAACTCCTCCTCCTCCCCCTTGCCGCCGCCGCCGCCCCACTCGACAACGCCGCCCTCCCCCACAAGTGCCTCCCTCGTGAAGTTCCTCCTCATGGCCCTCGCCTCACTCTTTTCTCTTTCTTTTTCTCTGGCCGTCTCTCGCCGTCGCGGGCTTGCCTTCACTCGCGGCCTCCACCCTTTCGGACAAGCGTGTCGAAGCGTGTCGACAAGCGTTGACCGCGTGTCGGATTTGTCGACACGTGGTCAACGCGTGTCCGAACGTGTCCGAGCGTGTCGGACACGTTGACACGTGTCGGACATGACTCGGAAGCTCCGCCAACGTGTCGATGCTACCTAGGGTGGAAGTATAGAATTTGCAATGGGATTGACTAATAGCAATCAATGTCTCTTGTGGGTCTTCAGCATGACTTAGTGAATGGAGACACCACAATTCTTCCCACAGAGTTTGTTGAGAAAACAGGGGAGAGAGGCTTTTTATCTAGATGATGCCCTCAAAAGAGAGTGTTGTGCTTGCTAGGAGTGTGCAGCAGAAGTCTGAAACCTTCACCCGGGGAGATCTCCAAAAGGAAGCAGGAGCTTGAGCCCGTTAACATATCCAACTCGACTCACTTTCACTCAAAAACTTAAGCCAATAAATTATAGGCTAACCAGGATATATTAATTCCCTCACGTATGAGATTTAGTGTTAGGTCCGCTATCCCTTAATCTAGGTACCTTTCTACATCATCTTATCTCAAGTTGAATCTCCATCAACATCCAACTTCATCCCTAGTCTTTTTATCCAAACCGAACCATGAAATATGCCATCAGGCTCGCATTGCTACACAACAATGCCCACTAGCCCGAAAACTATGTTGATCACCAAATTCAGTCCTTGAGATATTTACTAAACACCGATACTCATTGCGAGTGAGCTACTAATCAACCATCGACTCTAATAGCATTTGCTAGGTGTGCGCAGCAGAAGCCCGATACCTTCACTCGCGAAGATCTCCAAGAGGTAGCCCAAGCCCAAGCCCATCAACATATCTAGTTGAACCCACCTTCATTTAAAAACTTAAGCCAATGAGTTATGGGCCAATTAAAATATATTAACTACTCTACACCACACCACTTATCAAATGTGGCATTCTCTAGCACAACTCACACGTGCATCCTAATAGTGTAACCCTTCAATCAAAGGGTTCTTTGACGCACTGTGGCTGGAACTTGACCGTTGAGAGCCTGTCAGCTAAAGTTCCGATGTTGTGTTGGCCATGCTTCGGAGACCAAATGATGAATTGCAAAAATATATGTGATGACTCAGGGGTTGGGTTGGAGATTGACAATGATGTGAAGAGAAATGAATTGGGGAGGCTTGATGGAAGGAGAGGTGAGGAAGAAAATGAGAAGTCAGGCCATGGTGGAAGAAGGTGGCGGGCGAAAGAAGAAGTTGGTGAAAAAGTTTCATCTTCCATCAATTTGGACAAGTTGATGGATGAGGTTTTGTCTCAGTAGTGTAATGTAATGTTTTTCTGAATGCACTATATTTTCCCCAATATAAGATTGTCTATGAGAATCGCTCGTGTACAAACTTTAGTTAAAATAAATATAAGTGATATTCATATTTATGTCATCAACATGAAGAAGAAGAAAGACTTATAACCCCTTTCTTAAATCAGCAAATTTCAATATAGATTTGTTACGTAAGAAGTTGGATCCGATTGACTTGGTCATTTGAGTATATAATTTTTCCTAAAGCTAAGCCAAGTACTTTCTGTATATCACAAAATATATAATTTGACAAATTTATCTATTGTACTAGCATAGTGTTTGGTATGATCTGGCATATTGAATGATTAATATTTCATAAGGTGTAATTTTGGGACCAAAGTAACTCGTGAACCATGTGAACCGTGCGGAGTAAGACATCGTTGCACATGTACCGACGCATGGAGGGTTGCACTGCATTTACATGTTGGGCCTACATCTATCAGCCATTGGCCAATCTGCCACACCTACATGCAATACTCGAGAAAATATAACGTACTTCAATAGTATCATGTTATCATGGTTCATGCCATTGAGAATACAACACGTGTCAAGTAAGTCCCATGTTGACTAGAAAAGGTTGTGCGTAAGTAGTACTAGAGCTAATTAGGATTGTAAAAATGAGTCACAAATTTATATTTTAATCCAAATTTATTTAAGAGGATCATATTTGAATCACTTTAAATTTTAAATATAGGTTTTAATGAGTTGTAAAATGACAAGCCGAAAGCCGATATGCTTTATTATAAATTCACTCAATAAACAGGTTAGGGGGAGCCCACCTTCTTCTTTTTCATCTCCCACCTACGGCCCCTTCCATGACAATGCCCACCGCTTCATCCGAGAATGCCCACAGCCTCAAGATTACGCAGTCGTCAACGGCAGCCCCCCACTGCGGACCGACTTCGTCAAAGGTGACCCCGGGTTGTCTTCCCCCTCTACTCCGTTGAGGAGGACGTCCGGAGCTCCTCGCAGCCCTTTTGCGACGGTTGTAGATGCGCCGTTGAGTCGGTTTTCTTGATCAATTTCTAGAAAGTTTTAATTTCATGGCTGTTTGAGCATTGATTGCGATTTCTACTTTTTGGATTCTTTTTGTTTGCAGGTTGGTATGTTTGTGGCTTTTCTAGATTCTTGTTCTTTTGGATTAATGACAGGGCGCTCTTCAGTGGGTAACGGGTAACACGGAGACATATCCGAGCCCAATACATCAAAATTTTTCGTCTATATTAAACCAAAAACCAAAGTTTGAACCTGTTTCATGTTATAAAGATAGCCTAAGCTGGAATTCCACCCCTATCTCCACACCTCAATTATAACTAGACTCCTGATCTCTCTTAGTAACTCGACCATGGAGTAGCTCATTATTCAAAGATAATAATTTAAAGAGAAAAATTTCTCAAATTGGATCCCAAATCAGATTTAGTAGGGTATGGATCACTGAATATATATTACATATAAATGCCTCTAAACAGGTTAGACGAGTCAATTTAGATCGAAATTTTTTTATTTGGCCTATCCATTTGATGAGCCTAGCGTTGGCATTTTGGCCTTTTCTGAGCTTCGCATAGACGAGAAATTGGGAATGTTTTTTACTCAAAATCTTTCCCCCACAAAACCATCATCTGCAGCAATCTTTCCCATTTGACTACCGCAGTACCTAATATTCTTCTTGATTGGGGCTGCATGCCTGTTCGGCTTCGCATCAAACTTCTCTAAGGGCTCACACTACCTATGAAGCACCGACACATTTGGGAACCTTCCGTGTCGTGTCGGACACGTCGGACACGCACGGACATGCTTGGACACGCGGTCAACACGTGTCGGAAAATCCGACAAGTGATCAACTCTTCTCAACACGTGAGTCGGAGCGTGTCCAGAATTGCAAGAGGCTGGGTTTCCTGGAGCGGGTCTGCAAGCGTGAAGGGAGAGTGAATCATTGTAGAAGGCGATGGAGGGTGGAGACGAGGGCGAGGGAGAGGAAGCGAGGTTGCGTAGGTGAGGCCGCAGCGGTGAGGCCGCGACGATGAGAGAGGGCTGGAGGAAGAGAGAACCAGGCGACTGAGATGGCTGCGACGGAGGACTGGAGACAAGGCTACGATCGCAAAAGCGGGAGGACCAGAGGCAAGGCAACAAGCGACTGTAACGAGGCGACCATGAGAGAGTACAAATTGAGAGGAAGAGGATCATGCTAGAAGGAGGAGGGAGCGGCCAGCGTTTTTCGAGAGTTTTCAAGGTTGTTCTTTTTTTTTTAGGAAGAAGGGTTTCTAAAAGATAAAGAATGGGAATGTGGTGCAAGGAGGAGGAGGCTACAGTTTAGGTGTCCAAGGAAGGGCAGAAAAAATAAAAAATGGGGGGTGCCGTGGAAGAGGAGTCTAAGGAGGAGGAGGTAGCTAGGTTTGGATTTTCCAATTAGGGCAGAAAAAAAAAAAAATGAGGTGCTGTGCAAGGAGGCGCCTTGGAGGAATAGTAGGTAGTTAGTGTTTGGGTTTTCAAGGAAGAGCAGGAAAAAAAAAATTAAAAATGATGGTGCCATGAAGAGCAAAAAAATTAAAATTAAAATGGGATGCTCGTCCAACTAAACTAGGCGGGATTTGTCTCTTTTTTCTTTTCTATTTTGGAGGGAGAGGGTGGAGGGTGATTTCAAGAAAGAAAAAAGATGAATAATGTTGAATAATAATAAATTATGATCATCATAAAAAATTATAAATTTATTTAAATAAGTTGACTGTACTCTTTATTTTTGAAATAATCATATGTATATATAAAAATATTTTTTTATTATATAATGTGTCCCAAAATATCGAAATCCTTATTTTTTAAAAAATAACGTGTAAACGTGTCGTATCTTGTCGCGTGTCGTGTATTCGTATCGGTGCTAAATAGCACACTATATGCCATGTTGCCCTCGTACTTCCAGCTCAATCCTACCCCGTAACCCAAAACAAAAAATGGCCCAACAACTCTTATATTTTCCTCAGAAACAGCTAGCTGAAAATGACGGTAGAGGCCAGCGTTGGCTCTTGCGTGTCAGTATCATGTAGCTCTCTTTGATTGAGACATTCTGCTGTTGCGTGACTGAGTTGGACATCTCTGCACTACACAAGATTCCTTGATTTTGCTACCCACGAAAGTATTTACATTGGTGACGATGACATCCCTAGTCGAGCGTTTTCTGGTTACTATATATAGGTGACGACGACAGAAGCTGTCATCGTATCGTCCGGCGAGTCGACGTGAGAAGAAATTTGTTATTTCAAACGATCAAATTATCACCGGATACTATAATGGAACTAATATTAAATACACGGCCGACATAATCTTGTTTTAGATGAGCCAATCGATCATTATTGATTTTGATGACCGATCAATGTTTCAAACTAAAATTACTGGTTAATCAGGTCGACTATTTACAAGATTTTAATGAATTTTCATATCGGCGTATTGAAACTAGAATTAATATATTGCTGTAGCCCGTTTGAACATGATCTATCTATTTAATATTAATCATCAGTCAATGAGATAGAGAGCAATTAAATTATATGCCATCTGCTCTAGTAATATACCAAATTATCCACATGGGACTTCTCTAATATCTCTCTCATGGGTACCTTAATACTATATATTGATTAATCAATTGAAAAGAGGTCTTATCTAATTTTGTCGGTGTCACCAAATGCCGCCTAGGAGAAAATGATGCGTGGCCTAAAATTTTTTGTCAATTAGTAGATTTGGCGTTTCTTACAACATTATTTCACTCGGCTTGGTTTTCGAAGATCTCTCAACGAACGGATAGATCATTTCATGGGGACCAAATTGACTTGTTACTTACTCTGGTGGCCCCCATGGAGGGAGGCTAATTCTCAACATCAATATGGAATATTTCTACCCACAAAATAGCCAATCGTACATCAAGTAAAAAAGATTATTTCGAAAGGTAGATCTTGTGATATACTAACACAATGTCACTTATACATCACTCAATAAGAAATGTGCTGTTTGTAAACAAGAACACTTAATCAATATAGATACATATACATTAAATATACATTAACTGAAAAAAAGAATATCACACGCCTTACTTAAATCATACCATACCTTAATTTGGATAGGAGGAGGAGGAAGAGGAGGAACGGGGGGGGGGCTGGGGGCTAATATGAGAAGTTATAATGTGGTGCCATACTTGGAAATATACACACAAGATGAGGACAAATTTGACGAAGATATATAAGGAAGGAAGCTCAACTCAATGATAGCTAAACCAAGCCGATTTGTACTCATCTAGTGAGAAGAAACAAATGGATTCCGCTGGATTCGAATCGGCCACAAAGGCCCACGCGGATTGCATTCCAAGCCCTGCACAAAGCCACATCGGGGCCATACTCAAGCTAGCAAAGCTCCTCCATCACATGGGCTTCCAAATCTCCTTCGTCAACACCGAGTTCAACCACCGACGGCTCGCCTGAGCCCAAGGTCTCGACTTCACGAGCGGAACGCCGAGCAGCTTTCAGCTCCTGACAATCCCCGATGGCCTTCCTCCTTCGGATGCAGATGCGATACAGGACATCTCGATGCTTTGCGACTCCACGAGAAACTATATGGCCGGCCCCTTCAGCGATCTCGTATCGAACCTGGGCTCGAAGCCAGGTGTTCCTCCTGTGACTTGCATCGTCTCGGACGGTTTCATGACGTTTGCGACGAGTCCCGCGGCTTCGAAATATGGGAATCCGCTCATACACTTGTTCACTATAGCAGGTTGTGCCCTCATGGCGGTGAAACAATTGCGAGCCCTGGGAGAAAACGGTCTTGCAGCACTCACAGGTAAAACACGTTTGAGTTTTTATTAATTTAAACAACATATATATAGGTTCCATCGTTATCGGTATTGCATTTTCCGAAGGGTTCACTTGCTTTGTAAGTTCATCATTCTATTATTAGACTTCACTTGACGAAGAATTCATATTATTCCAGTCTCCCAGAAATTAATTTTTCGGTCAGATCATCTACCATTATATGAATGCCTTTGATCGCACATGAAGAGCGCAAATCGATGGATTAGATCTTTGGGAATAATTTTTTTCTTTTAAATAAACTTATTAAACGGATGCTTATTCAATCCTAAATATTTTAATTTGGTCAATAAAGTAAACCTTTTAACAATTTGCTAATATAGTGATTCAAGTCAATTTTGGTCGAAAATCGCTGATGTGGATGCTGGTTGTCCTACGTGATAGCGCCAGGTGTTGACATAGACAACTTAAGCAATTCTTATAAAAGTTTTTGCATTTTTTTCCTTTTTCCTTTAATTTTATTCTTTTCCTTGTTTCCTTTCGCTTGCGGAGGTTGCCAGCAATAGGCAAGGGCTTGCCCTCACTTGCCCTAGATTTGGGGATGGACCGCAACCCCTCGCCGTGGTTGGCAAGGGCTCTGTGGCTCTCGTAGCACTGGCAAGGGTTGTTGGCCTACGATGAACGAATGAAAGAAAGAAAAACTCAAAACAAATTTAGAAATTTTTGTAAAAATTTCAAAAATTCAAAAATTGTCCATGTCAATATAAGTTGTTCCATGTAGGACAGCCAGTGTTTATGTCAGTAACTTTTTGTCCAAGTTGGCCGGGAGAACTATATTGGCAAATCAACAAAATGTTTCATGTTAAATTGGTCACATTAAAAAGTGTAGGACTAAATTAGCATCATAAACTATGTTTAGGACTTTCTTTTTGGTAATTTTCCCTAAATTTTTTGAAGACTTGCATTGTATGTGATTTGTGACTTAGAATGCTTTAAAAAATGAGAAAAAGTCACTGTAATTAGATTTGTTGCCGTTTGATGATTTTGCATCGATATGCATGCTTGCAGATGAATCCCAATTGATGAACGGTTATGGGAACACCCCTATCGATTGGATCCCGGGAATGAAAGACATCAGGCTACACAACATTCCTCACTTCTTTTGAATCATTGGCTCCGATGACACCTTATTCAACTTCAACGCTGACACCGGTGACAAGACCATTGATGCCACGGCGACCATTGTCCACACCTTCGAGGCACTTGAGCTGGATGTGCTACACGCCCTCTCCTCAATGATCCCAAGGGTTTATGCGGTTAGACCACTCCACTTAATTATTGATCAAATCGCTCGAGAAACATCGTTCGCCTCAAAGCACATTGAGTGCAATTTGTTGGAAGAGCACAATGAGTGCCTTTGTTGGGTGGACTCGAAGGAGCCCAAGTCTGTGATCTATGTGAACTTTGGGAGTATAGTGTTTATGACGCACCAACAATTGGTTGACTTAGCGATGGGACTAGCTAACAGCAATTAGTGTTTCTTGTGGGTCTTGAGGCCTAACGCAATGAATGAAGACCCAACAACTCTCCCTAAAGAGTTCATTGAGGAAACAAGGGAGAGAGACTTTTTATCTGGGTGGTGCCCGAAAGAGAGAGTGATGTGTCACCCTTCAATCGGAGGGTTCTTGACTCATTGTGGATGGAACTTGACCATCGAGAGCTTGTCAGTCGGAGTTCCGATGCTATGCTGGCCGTGCTTCGGAGACCAAACAACGAATTGCAAGTATATATGTGATGACTAGGCGGTTGGGTTGGAGATGGATGGTAATGTGAAGAGAGATAAAGTGGAGAGGCTTGTGAGGGAGTTGATGGAAGGAGAAGTGGGGAAGAAAATGAGACGCAAGGCCATGGAATGGAAGAAGATGGCAGAAGAATCAGTCGGCAAAAAAGGGTCATCTTCCATGAATTTGGATAAGTTGTTGGACGAGGTTTTGTCTGAATAGTGTAATGTGATGATTTTCTATAGGCGCTATGTTTTCCTCTATAGAAGAATTTTTGTGATAATGGCTTATGTATAAATTTAAGTAAAAATAAATGTGGTTGATATTCGTATTTCTAACACCAATCTAAAAAGAAAGAAATATTCTCTAAAATTGACAGATTTCAACAAGGACTTGTTACCTCAGAAATTGGATCCGATCTACTAGGTTATCTAAGTATACGGTTTTTCCTAAAGTTTGGCCAACATATAGCATTTGGTATGATTTGGCACATTAATACCCTATGTGTCCATCTTTCCCGTCAACCATGGATGAAGAAGGGATCATTTTGAAAAGTCTCACCGGCCAGCCATGAACGACTAGCTCACGAGTGATTCGACTTTGTCAATGGCAACAGTGGAGGAGGAGGTCGGGCTCAGGTGAGAGAGAGGGTAGGTGAACGTTGGCGTCCCGTGCTAGTGAGGGAGAGGGCTGGAGGGAGAAGGAGAGAAGGGGTAATGGTGGGGTGGGGAGGAGAGAAAAGATCTGAAAGGGGGCCCATTATGATCATGTGACTATCAATGGATTTATGCACGGCCCACATGGCAAAATGGGTGTACGTAATATTTTCTCTTACGACAGTTCACGTCGTGGACTGACTTCGTCTGCTGTGACCCCGGCAGGAGACGTTGTCTTCCTCCTCTACTTCGTCGAGGAGGACATCCAGGGCTCCTCGCGGCCCTTTTGCGACAGTTGCAGATGGGTCATTGTGTGGGTTTTGTTGATCAATTTCTAGAAAGTAATAATTTCGTGGCTGTTGAGCATTGATCGCAGTTTCTCCCTTTTAGATTCCTTTTGTTTGTGGGTTGAAGTTTTTGTGGTTTTTCTGAATTCTTGTTCTTTGAATAGGGTTTTTTGAGTTTTTTACGACATTGATTTCATTTTGCAATTTATTCTTGATCCGGCTTTGTGGAGGATTTCAGGCCCTCGAACATGTTTGGGGAAAGATTTTTAGTTTTGTTTCTTGATTTATAGATTTGCAATTTATTGGTTTGTGATGGGTGTGTTGTTGGGCTTTGAAAGTTGGGGTCACCTCGCAATGTCTATAAGACGAGATGCCACTTCATCATTCCCATATATGGCGAATGAACTAAATCCATGAGCGGAGACATACTTAAGCTCGACACTGAAGGACACATACGTCAAAAATGGACAGGTTCATTGTCTCATCAAGCCCAATAAATTAAATTCATAATCTATATTAAACAAAAACCAAAGCCCAAAACCATTTCATGATATATAGACAACCCGAGCCGAACTTTCACTACTACCTTCACTTCCCCGCCCATAACCAGACCCCGAAGCTCCCTCACTAACTCAACAAACCAATCCATGGAGTAGCTCGTTCTTTAAAGACCACAATTTAAATGGATCTCGATTCGGGTTGGGTTGAGTATGGATCACTGATTTACACTGCATATAAATGGATCGGATGAGTCAATTTGAGTTGGATTAATTTTTTACACAATTTCATTTGGCAAGCCTAAAGCAACATTTTGGCCTTTTCCTATAGCTATGCACGAATGAGAAATTGCAAATTATTTTTATTCCAAACATTTTCTCACAAAATCATCTTCTGCTACAATCTTTCCCATGGGACTTCTGCAATACCTTATATTTTCTCGATCGGGACTGTTAATCTCTGGGAAAATTGTCCTAAATCAACTTTACTTTCTTCAATTCAGTCTAAATATTTTCATTATGTTAATTAAGTCATAAATCAGGTATTGCTAATGTGAATACTTGCTGTCTCAAATGACACGATTAATACTGACATGAATAATATATAACATTATTTAATTTTTTTTTTTTTTTTTTCTTTTTTACTAGCGAATGAAGCTAAAAAGGTTCTAGTGCTTGAAGTATTTGGGCAAGAGGTCCTTCGAGAACTCGTGCCGGTCCCCCAATCACGAAGCTATCCGATCATCGCCCTACGACACGCCGGAGTCCGTCTCCGGTCCCCCGCCATCTCGAATGTCTTCTTCAAGAATGGCGGTGGCCCCCACTCGTTCAGCCCCGCCATTGGCTTCGGCACCCCCACTTGCCGAAGACACAGGAGGTCGGCACGTTATTACCTTTATTGCAAACGGCCACGCGATCCATCATTGTCTCCATTCTTCTTGGTCTGCCAAGAAATGTGTCGAAATATTGCGGGTACTTATATTATAATTAACAAATATTACAATCTTATATTTACTTTAAATCGAAGGATAGATCTATATGAGACTTTTAATCCACTTTGAATAAAAGCCGGCGTAAACTCCAAGGGACAGTTTAATAAATATAAATATATCTTTCATCATGAACTTATGGATATTATTTCTCTTGCGGAAATGCACATGGACTACATCATTACGAGTAATATAACAAATATAGTTTTAGATTGAATGACACGTTGATATCTTAAATAAAATGTTACTTAGCATTGGCTATATTATCTATCGTCCACCCATGATTTTCTTTAAACCATGCTTCCAAGTGGTGAATTTCAAGTGATTAACACTATCCATATCAGTAACCCACTAAGTAGAAGACTAGTTAGATGAAGTTTCGTGAGATTAGGAATTGACAACAAAAAAGGAAATTCTTTTTTTTTTCCAGTTCCAGATAAAGAATCTTGAATAGAAAAACCTCTCTTTTTCCTTTTATTTCTTTTTAGCTCGCCATATGTATTCCATGCCCCCTTATATATATATCTAGCTACTCATTATGGTACACAATAGTCATTTGCACGAGATTCAACAATTGAAGCTCCTAGTAGTCTTTCATCTTTGTTAAAGGGGAAAGGACTCGATTAGTTCTACCAATACTGGTAATAGTAGTCTCCTCGTAGACAATCTTGTGTGTCTAGGCAACTGTAATGATTGACACCTTACAGTAAATGATATGTCACCTTTCGGAGAATACATGTATTGATTTTCCAACAACAAATCTTCCAACTTGCAGTCAATTATAGCCATAGGTTACCTGAAAGTCTAGAAAAATAATGAAATTTCTCTTTGATAACTCTTTTTGATCATTTTGTTATATTTCGTTTGTTTGTCCATGATAGCGTGTGTCCGAGGGGCACCATTTGCCTTAATGGGATGTGTGTACAAGAAGCACCTTTTGCCTATAATGGGGTCTGTTTGAGAGACACTTTTTGAAGAGGTTTGAACGGTTATCTTTAAGGGAAGTTAAAATAACTTCCTAGAGGATGCAATCCTACATAATAAAAGAACAATCGTTAAAACAACGTTTTCCACTCTATCAGAATAACACACACAAAAGGTTTTCATTACTACCTTTAGAAGACAATCAATATTAACGCTGTGGAAAGTGAATGTTTTCTTTGTGATTGTATTTAGACTATCGTGAAGTTATAGATCCGTTTATTACTTGCTGGTGATTCAACATATATTCCGGAGTAAATTTATTTGTTGTGCATCAAGACATTAGTCGTTTCTTCCTCGACTTTATCCAACACATTTGTTTGGGCAAGCATTATATATAAACCATTTTAGCTTTCTAATCTATAGTTTTTTTTTTTTGGTAATTAGCTTTCTAATCTATAGTTTGTCGCGTCAAGCTATAATTAAGTCAAGCTTGTATTTTAACTTTAGACTTTACTCGACAACAGTCAAACATCATACGGCTCTCTTTGAATGAGAGAAACATAGCTGCAGTTGCATCGACTGAGTTGCCCCCCCTCCTCTGCATTATGCCAGATTCCTTAACTTGCTACCCACGAAAGGCGATGATGCGAATTCATCCCTAAAGAGTCGAGAGTGAGAAGAAAATTGTCACTTCAAACGAGCCAAAATATCATTGGATACTGTGAAGGAACTAATACTAAATACACAGCCGACCTAATCTTGTCAGTTAGTAAAATTTGGGGTTTCTTGCAGTGTTATTTTATTCGGCGGGAGCTGATAGGTGGGGGACCAAATTGGCTTTGTTGTTCAAGTCATGTGGTCCATGTGTAAGGAGGCCAATTCTTAACGCCAATATGGAATATTTCTACCCCCACAAAATAATCAATCGGATATCAACTAAAAGAAGAAGAAGAAGAAAACTAGTATAGAAGGTAGATAGTATTACCTAAATCATACATTTCCTTGGGGAAAAAGAAACAAGGAGATGGAAATCAAACTGAACTTGCCAACTTATAATGCGACGCTATACTTGAGGACAAAATGTAGACGAAGTTACATAAGGAGGGATGCTCAACTTAATGATCGTCAAACAAAGCCGAGTTCAACTCATCCTGAAATGTCAGTGGAGTCATCATCCTCTAGTGAGAAGAAACAAATGGGTTCCACTAGATTCGAATCCGCCACAAAGCCACATGCAGTTTGCATTCCCTGCCCTGCACAAAGCCACATCGGCGCCATGCTCAAGTTAGCAAAGCTCCTCCATCACAAGGGCTTCCACATCTCCTTCGTCAACACCGAGTTCAACCACCGGCGTCTCGCTAGGGCCCGAGGCCCTGAATTCGCGAACGGAACGCTGAGCGACTTTCAGTTCCTGACGATCCCAGATGGTCTTCCTCCTTCGGAAGCGGATGCGACACAGGACCTCCAGATGCTCGGCGATTCAGTTAGGAACTATATGGCCGGTCCCTTTGGCGATCTTGTATCGAGCCTGGGCTCGAACCCGAGTCTCCCTCCGGTGACTTGCATTGTCTCGGACGGTTTTATGGTGTTTACGACGAGTCCCACGGCTTCGAAATTTGGGATTCCGCTCATACACTTGTTCCCTTTACCCGG
This sequence comes from Eucalyptus tenuipes, assembly GCA_014182365.1. Lineage (NCBI taxonomy): Eukaryota > Viridiplantae > Streptophyta > Magnoliopsida > Myrtales > Myrtaceae > Eucalyptus > Eucalyptus tenuipes. The sequence goes on along the minus strand of CM024542.1, from coordinate 32,133,059 downwards.
TTGTGCCCTTTTGGCGGTGAAACAATTGCGGCCCCTGGAAGAAAACGGTCTTGCACCACTCACAGGTAAAACACGTTTGAGTTTCTATTAAATACCCCTTGTATAAGTTTTATCGTTATCGGTATTGCATTTTCCGAAGAGAAACTAACTTTTTGGTCAGATCATCTACCATTATATGAATGCCTTTGATCACACATGAACAGCGCAAATCGATGGATTAGATCTCCAGGGATAATTTTTAAAAAAAAGAGTCTAAACATATTATACGGATGGCATTTTAGTCCTAAACATTCTAATTTAGTCAAGATAGTAAACTTTTTAACAGTTTGCCAATGTAGTACTTCATGCCAATTTTGGTTGGAAATCGCTGATGTGGACGCCGGCTATTCTGTGTGGTTCAACCAATGTTGACATGGACAACTTATGCAATTTTTTAAAAAATTTCCGAATTTTTTCCTTTAGTTTTTGCTTTAATTTTATATATATATATATATATATATATATATTATTTCCCTTTGTCAGTAGATGTTCATGATGCCCTCACTTGGCTTAGATTTGGTGAGGGACGCGACCCCTTGTTGTGGTCGGCAAGGGCTTTGCAGCCCTCATGGTGCTGGTGAGGGTTTTCGGCCCACAAAGAAAGAAAGAAAATAAAAAGGAAAGAAAAAATGAAGCAAATTTAGAAACTTTTAAAAATATTTCAAAACTAGTCCATCTCAGAACAGGCCATTCCATACAGGACGGCCAACGTCCACATCGGTGATTTTTTTTTTATCAAAATTGGCCAGGAGAACTACATTGGCAAATCGTCCAAAGAATTCAGACTAAATTGACGAAATTAAAATGTTTATGACTTTTTTTTGGGTAAATTTCCATAAATTTCAAAGACTTGCATTGTATGCAATTTGTGACTTGAAATGCCTTCAAAAACGAGAAAAAGTCACCGTAATTAAATTTGTTGCCATTTGATGATTTTGCATGGGTATGCATGCATGCAGATGAATCCCAATTGATGAACGGGTATGGGAACACCCCTATCGATTGGATCCCGGAAATGAAAAACATGAGGCTGCGCGACATGCCTCACTTCTTCCCAATCTTTGGCTCCGATGACACTTTCTTCAACTTCATCGCTGACAACGGCCATAAGACCGATGATGCCACGATGACTATTATCCACACCTTCGAGGCGCTTGAGCCGAATGTGCTGCTCACCCTCTCCTCAATGATCCCAAGGGTTTATGCGGTGGGACCACTCCACCTAATGATCAATCGAATCGCTCAAGAAAAAGCATTTGCCTTGAAGCATATAGAGTGCAATTTGTTGGAAGAGCACAATGACTGCCTCTGCTGGTTGGACTCGAAGGAGCCCAATTCTGTGATCTATGTGAACTTTGGGAGTATAGCATTCATGACACACCAACAATTGCTTGAATTTACGATGGGACTAGCTAATAGCAATCAATGTTTCTTATGGGTCTTGAGGCCTGACACAGTGAATGGAGACACAACGGCTCTTCCTGAAGAGTTTGTTGAGGAAACAAGAGAGAGAGGCTTTTTATCTGGGTGGTGCCAACAAGAAAGAGTGCTACGCCACCCTTCAATCGGAGGGTTCTTGACTCATTGTGGCTGGAATTCGACCATCAAGAGCTTGTCGGCTGGAGTTCCGATGTTGTGTTGGCCGTGCTTTGGAGACCAACCAACGAATTGTAAGTATATATGTGATGATTGGGGGGTTGGGTTGGAGATGGATGGTAATGTGAAGAGAGATGAAGTGGAGAGGCTTGTGAGGGAGTTGATGGAAGGAGAGGTGAGGAAGAAAATGAGATGCAAGGCCATGGAGTGGAAGAAGATGGCAAAAGAAGCAGTCGACGAAAAAGGTTCGTCTTCCACGAATTTGGACAAGCTGCTGGACAAGGTTTTGTCTAAATAGTATAATGTGATGTTCTTCAGTATGCCCTATGTTTTTCTCAATAGAGGACTTTCTATGATAATGGCTTATGTATAAATTTAAGTAAAAATAAATGTGATTGATATTCATATTTGAAACACAAATCTAAAAAGAAAGAAATATAATCCTCCCTTGAATTGGCAAATTTTGATAAGGACTTATTACCTCATAAGTTGGATATGGTCTACCAGATCTTTAAGTATACAATTTTTCCTTAAGTTTGACCAACCACCTTCTATATGTCATAAATCCGACTCATTCATCTGCTGCACAAGCATGGCGTTTGGTATGACTTGGCACATTGAATGATTGATGTTCCATCAAGTGTAATTTTTTAGACAAATGTAACCGGTGAACCTTGTGATCCATGCAGAGTGAGACATCATTGCACGTGTACCGACATATGAAGGGTCGCATTTACACATTGGGCTTATATCTATTAGCCATTGGCTAATTAAAAAAAATCCTGCATACAATACTCAACAAAATATTAGGCACGCTAGTAGTGCCATGTCATTGTGCCTCGTGTCATGGAGAATATGACACACGTCAAGTGAGTCTCTTGTCGAATTGGAAAGATTGAACCAAGGTAGTTCTAGAGCTTATCAAGGCTATAGTCACAAATTCATATTTTAAGCCAAATTTGCTTAAGTGGATCATATATGAATCACTTTAAATGTTAAATATAGGTCTTAGTGGGTTCTAAAGTGAAAAGCTCAAAATAGAAGAGTTTTAGTGAGACTTTTATAAATCCACTCAGTAAACAGGTCAACCGCAACACTTCTTCTACTTCTTCTCCATCTTCTTCTTCTTCATCTCCCACGCAAACCCCTTCCGCGATGATGTCTGTTACTTCATTCGAGAATGCGCCAAGCCTCGAGATTACGATATTGTCGATGGCAAAAGAAAATATTAGGTACACCAGTTTTACCACGTGAGCCGTGCATATGTTCACTCATTGATCACGACATGGCAATAATGAGTCCACTTTTTAGATCTTTTCTCTATCCCTTGTTACTCTATCTCTTCTCTCACTGTTTTCTTCCTTTTTTTTTCCTTTGAGGCCATGGACGACACTTGAGGCTGTGGATTGCAATGTCACCAGTCGACCATGGATGACTCACTCGCAAGCATGCCGACGCTCATCTATGGTCATTGTCGGTGTCATTCGAGTATGCTATTGATCCCCTGTGTATCCATCTTTCCCATCTACCATGGACAAAGAAGGGATTCTTTTGAAAATCTCATTAGCGGCCATGAACAACTAGCTCACGAGTGACACGACTCCACCAGTGGCGATGATGGGGGAGGCGCAGAGGTCAAGCGTTAAGGAGAAGGCAAGTGAGTGTTGGCACCCCATGCTGATGAAGGAGAGAGCTAGAGGGAGAAGGAGAAAGGGGGCAATGTGGGGGAGGGGAGAGAAAATATTTGAAAAGTGGGCCCATTATGGTCACATGGTGATCAATGAGTGGATTTACGAAAGGCCCATGTGACAAAACAAGTGCACACAATAATTTCTTCCCCTCTACTCCGTTGGATAGGATGTCCAGAGCTCCTCGCGGCCCTTCTACAACGGTTGTAGATAGGTCGTTGAGTTGGTTTTCTTGATCAATTTCTAGAAAGTTATAATTTCATGGCTATTTAAGCGTTGATCACGGTTTCTACCTTTTGAATTCCTTTTGTTTGTGGGGAAAATTACCAAACAATCCCAAACCTATTGCATTCAGTTCTAAATCTTTGTTTCTGGTCAATTCAATCCTAAACTTTTAAGACTAAATTGGCAAAAAGGATTAGGACAGAATTGGAAAAATTGCAATAGGTTTAGGATTGTTTTGGTAATTTTTCCTTTGTTTGTAGGTTGAAGTTTTTGTGGCTTTTTTGAATTCTTGTTCTTTGAATAGGGTTTTTTTTTTCGAGTTTTTTTGCGATATTGATTTCGTTTTGCAATTTATTCTTGGTCCGGCTTTGTGGAGGATTTCAGGCCCTTGACATGTTCAGGGAAAGATTTTGAGTTTTGTATCTTTATTTTTGAATTTGCAATTTACTGGTTTCCAATGGGTATGTTGTTGGGCTTCGAAGGTTGGAGTCACTAGGGGTGAGCATCGGTCCAGGGTCAACCCTGAACCGACCCTGGACCGGCCCAACCCTGTCGGTCCTGGTCCGATTCTCAGGGAGACTGGGTCGGTCCTTGGTCCTAGAATTCCTAGACCAGCACTGTATGGGTTGGTCCTCAGTCCTGAGAGTTTCGGGTCGGTCCAACCCGGACCAACCCTGACTATATGTATATATTACTTATAATTTTTTTATATAGAGAAAAATTTAAAATAAACGGCGTCAACAACATTAAACAACTCTTTAGTGAGAAGTTCAAGTAATTTTACATTGTTCTTTAATAACTTAGATTTTTAATGTCTTTTATGGCGTCAATAGTCATAATTTACGAAAAAGGAAAATATTTTTGTGATGAGTCCTCACGGCGTCCAAAAAGGCATAAACAGCTTCTTATGGCATCTTCCTTTAGTATTCGTTATCTTCTGTCTTATTTGTCATTTTAGTCTTCAATTTGCCAAAATCAAAATAAACAACTTTTCCGCTCGCCACTCGACACTCATCTCGCTTGCTTTGGGTCACTCATGCCGCTCGTCGCTCGATGCTCGCTTGGTTTGTTGCTCCTCGCTCGACATTCGATGCTCATTTTGTTTGATGCTCACCCCATTTGACCCTCACCGCTTACCTTTCTTAGCTGACCTCGCTCATCATCGAACTCATTGGGTCGGTACGGTCCTTGGTTGCTCTTTCAAGGAGTAAAAAAAATAAAATAAAAAATTATTGATTGGTCCTGGGTTGACCCTAAAATCGGACTAAATCCATTGAGTTAGTTCGGTCCTCAATCGCTTTTTTAAGGAGTACGAAAAATGAAATAAAAAATTCTCGGTCGGTCTTGGGTTGACCCTGGAACCAGACCAAACTTATTGGGTCGGTCCGATCTTCGGTCCCAAGCTCAATAAGGTCGGTCCTCGGTCCCAAAAATTGAGGACCAGCACTGTACGGGTTGATCATAGGGTTAGGGGGTGGACCGGCCCAACCTGGACCATGCTCACCCCTAGGAGTCACCTCGTGGTGTCTAAAGAGGAGATACCACTTCATCATTCCTAGTGGCGAATGAGCTAAACCCATGAGCAGAGACATACTTAGCTCAACACTAAGGGACCCATTCGTCATTAAATGGACCGATTCATCATCTCATCAAGTCCAATATATTAAATTCATTATCTATATTAAACCAGAACCCAAACCCAAACCCGTTTCATATTATAGATAGCTTGGGCTAGACTTTCGTTGTCACCTTCACACCCCCGCCCATAACCAAACCTCAGAGCTCCCTCACTAACTCAATAATCCAATCAATGGAGTAACCTATTCTTCCAAGACCATGATCTAAAGAGAAAAGTTGCTTGAAATGGATCCCAAGTCAAGCCAGGTTAAGTATGGATCATTGAATTTGTATTGGATATGAATAGGTCAAATGAGTCAATTTGAGTCTAATTATTTTCAATCCGCCTTACTCCTTTGATAGGCCTAAAGTTGACATGTTGGCAAAACCATCTGACCTATGAGAGGAGAAATTACGAGTTATTTTTATTTAAAACCTTTCATCGCAAAACCATGTTCTGATGCAATCTTTCCCATAGGACTATGGCAATACCTAATAATTTCTCGATAGTGACTATGACTCTTTAGGAAAATTATCCTAAACCTATATTTAGGAATATTTTAATTGTGCCGATTGAGTTGTTATTCTTTTGACGTTTTTGCCAATTGATTGCACTCTGTCAAATTTTAATCGAAGATCGCTAACATGGATGCAGACTGTCCTATGTGGTATGATCAATGCTAATATGGATAATTTTTAATAATATTTTAATATTTTCTATTTTTTTTATGTTTTTAATTTTCCATTTTGCTTTACCATTTTTTTAACAACTCTAACTGACGATGGGCAAGGGATTCAACCCTTGCCTTGATCTTGATGAGGGTGCAAAGGCTCTTACCCATTTGGTCCTCACCAGTGGCTAGTGACTTCACAGGCTAGAGTTGTAAAAAAAAAAGAATAATAAAAAGAAAAAAAAGAAAAAAATTGATTTTTTTTTAAAACATTATTAAAAATTATCTATATTAGCTCTAGCGATGCCACATAGAATAGCCACTATCCACATCAAAGGTTGTTGACATCTGATTTTTAGTCAAAGTGTAAAAAAAAAACTGAGATTAGGACTTCCAATCGTGACAGAACCCATTTCTTGAAAAAAAAAATTATTATTTCTTTCTTTTGCGTTATCAATTTTAAGGAATTTCCTAGCCATTTTCAATAAACACCTAAAAAGTTAAATGATTGACTTTTGAATTGACTTTTTGTCAATCTTTTGACCAAAGTTCAACCTCGTATCAATTATTGGTTATCTACTCAAAAAGATGTTAAATAGCCTTAATTTTACTTCTGTCAAATTGATTTTTCAAAAATTAAAAGATTTGATTCAAAAATCAGCATTTTAAGAAAAGTCAATCAAAAGATTGACTTTTGGTTTAGACCTTTGATCAAAAAATTGAAAAAAAAAAAAAACTCCAAAATACTTTGTTTTATGGTCAATTTGACTTTTGTGCCAAAAATTTGAAAAAATTCAATTAAGAATCTTGTTTTCTGAATTTTTCAGTTTTAGGTTCTAAATCAAAGAAAAATAAATCCTCTTGTTCATTCAATTTTGGGAATTGCCATGTTGAAGCCTTAATTAAGAGGTCAAGATCGATTCTTCATAAGTGGTGAATAGATCATTATTTTCCACTCATTTTCTTAAAATAGGTCCAAATCTAAGGTCTGTTTTGAGAAATTCCTATGAGAAATTCGCAATCCGAGGGATTTCGCTCTCTTGAATATAGGAAAGTCAATTAAGCTTCAATTGAAGAAATTTAAATTGATCCATTCAAGACTATGATTCAATTTCATGAATCAAGGTCCAATTTTCAAGAGTCGGACATTTGAAAAGTTGTGTGATGGTAATGATGTCAAGATAATCACTTGCTTTTATATCCTTAATGTCTGGAAAATTTCAAGTCTTTCAAAGCCTCACATGAATTAACATTACAACCCTTATCTAAAGTCTTTTTTGATTGAGATGGTTTGAGTTGAAGTAAGAATTTCACATAAGAGCTACCGCTAAAAGGAGTAGAGGCAATCTTACATTATCTTATCTTCAAGGCCCTTGACCTATAAACCCGGTGAATATATTGATTGAATATTCTTTTCTTGGTCTCAAAGCGAATACCCATTGTGTAAGCCTAGTACCAAACCAACATTACAGTCCTTTCAAAAACCAACGTTTCTAAAACCTTCAACATGAGTTATGTGAGACCTCTCCAGTGAGAATTGAATAGCTTTCTCACATCAAAAGATAGGAATAAAAGTCGTTCTTGAATGCCAATGTGAAAGACCTCGTTGATTAAATTATTTTTAATTTGGCACATTTGATCTTACCTGTCGCGACCAATTTTTTCCGGGTGTGAACCACCTAGGGTTTGGCTAATGGATTATTAAGCCTAAACTTAACTCGGACTCTCCCAAGCCCATACCAATTCGCGACTTAGATTCAAGTTCTTAACATGCAATTGATTTTTAACTAAAAGTCGCCACTAATCAGTTTACGGTAGGTCGATTAGACACCTAAGTAAAGTAACGGGAGTTTTACTTTACTCCTACGAACCAGAGATTATGGGTACGGGGACTTAGTTACATTAGATCTCTCTAATGCCCTTTCGGTACCATTCTTTTATTTTCAAAAATGCTTTTGCAGGCAGTTTGAATTGATTTTAAATCTATTTCTCTAACATGTGAGGCGACCATGCGAGTGCGCAAACCACCAATTTAACACTCAAGTAAAGCAGTAAATAAATTGCAGAACTTACCTCATAGCAACGAAAGCATCGCAATGTTAAATCGAATTCACATCAAGTAATCCTAGATATGATTTCTAATTAACACGCCATCACTCAATTTTTGTTTTCACTTTTTAAACGAGAACATAGTCCATATGCAATGCAATGCTTCTAATCTAATATGAAATGATATGGTATGGCAACATGTCCTAAACTATATGAAAAAACTAATGATTTCTTAATGAACATGCAATAATTAAACATGTAATCTAAATTAACCAAGATGACCTAATTCTAATGACGTGCAATTTCTAATTAAATGAACCTAATAACAATCACTAAAATGACATGCATTTCATGGGTCTAATTCTATATGACGTGCACATGATTTTTCTATTCTAAAAGAAAATGCGATCTATCCTAGAAATTGCAACTAGTTTATCCTAAGACAAATTTTATTTTTTCATGAAATTCGAAATTAAGGAAAATGCGAAACATAACTACCTAGATTAAGATTCTATCCAGTTTATATTAAGGATCGGTCGACTAAATCCTAATTTAAACTAAGATATTATCTTAACCTAGCAAGCTTTAACCTAAGATGCAAAAATAATCTAAACTTAAAATAAACATGCAATTTATTCTAATATGCCATGACGTGCAAAATATGCCCTAACTCTACATGACATATGCATGATGATTTTTTGTTGGTTTTCATTTTTTTAAAAATTCGAAATTAAAATTGCCGAATAATTAAACATGCAATTCAGATTAATGAAAGAAAATCTAACATCCTAAATTAATGTTTTTAGTATTTTTTAAGAAATTCGAAATAAATAAATTTCCTATTCTAAACATGCAAAATAAACCTAAAACAAGTAATGTTCTAACATGAACCTAATCGACTCAAATATTTTTTGGGTTTTTCCTTTACGGGAGCAATCAAATAAAGGCATCAAGAACAGCACGGCACTAAATATCAAGCAAGATATCATCCATGTCCATTTAATTTCAGGAAATAAATTGACGAATCGTATCTCATGCATGAGATCGGATTGGCCAATTTTTAATAAAATCACGAATCGTATCTCGAGCTTGAGATCGGATTGGTGATTTTTCCGTACGATTGCGGGTTGTATTTCGAGCGTGAAATCGGACCGTCAATCATATGTACGTTGCGAAATTAGGAAGATTTCCCAATTTAAAAGGCTAATCGGTATTTTGTGGATATGATGGCATCATTCAAATATTCATACGAGATAGCGATTTCACAAATTAGGCAATAAAAATGTATGAAGATCAATATGATGAAAATTATTACCTAAATTGCAATATCGCTCGGATACCGTTTCCAAATTTGAATGATGGAAGGTTCGCAAAGGGATGACCGGGATCGGAACCAGCTCCACGATGCGGCATGACCAAAGTGAGCGAAACGGCTCATATTGGGGACGTCACGGCGGAGATCGGGTGTGAGGTGGGTTTTGCTTCATTATCGTCGAAGAGAGAGAACCGCCAACGTGGGATCCGGACTTGCGAATGAAGCACGGTAATAGATTTTGGCGACGGACGTGCTCTTGATTTGCAGACGTCACGTTGCTTAATGCAACTGAGATCTCCAATTTCCACCTTCCTTGATGCTGTCTTTTTTCTTTGGAATTCACTGCTCTGGATCACGTGGCCATGAATTTCAGTTGAAGCTCCTTATTTTGGCCGACATGTTGTGATAATGGAACAAAATTCGTCTTCGGGACTCACGATGACGGCTCAAAGGTTTCTCGGCCAATAAGGATTCCCGACCAATGGACCAAGGTTGTGGTGATCGACCAAGGAAAGACCGCGGTGGTGGCGCTGGTAGTGTGCCCCGAGTGAAGGTCGGCTAGGTGAGCTTCTCGGAACAGGAAGAAATCATGGGAGCCCTGCAAAAATAGAAACTTTGCTGTTCTGTTTCAGTGAGGACACGGCTCGGCTCACAGTGCGCTCAGCCTCTTGTCGCTCATGGTGCAGCAACTCCGGGCCGACATGGAGAGGGAGGTGTATGTTCTGCAGCAAAATTTAACTGGATCTGTGAAGGAGACTGAAACGCGAGCGGCGTCGTCGATGCACCTGGAGAGAAACGGAAAACTTGCTAGGCTTCTCGAATGTTAGAGAATTTAGCAGCTCGCTCGGGCTGGTTTAGATTGATGATGAAGCTCCGAGACAGCAAAGTCTGCTAACGGCACGAGGTGCAGCCGCAAGAATGCTTGTGAGGACCGAAGACTCGCCTGGATCGCGGTGGCTATTGCTGAGAATTGCTCGAAATTGCGCCGAGATATTCAACGACAAAAGCAAAAAAAACGGCACAAGTAGAGTCAAAGCTTGACTGAACACATGGAACACAACATGCGGCATGTGTCATGTAAATGTAAAGACCATCGCAAAGAGAAAGCCAGCCCCTCCCCTCACGTGATTTCTCTCTTGTGCTCTTAGAATCAAATTTCGCTCTTTCCGAATTTATGGCCCCCTTTTGGCGTACTCTCCAACGAGGTGAGCGAGTTTTCTTCTTGTACCTTCAGAACCTGCAAGAAAGGATAGAAAATACTCTCTTTTTGTGGCCATATGTATCAATATGCGTGGCCTCCCCCTTTGAAACCCTACACGTTTTTTTTTTTTTTATATAGGCAATCGGTTAGGGTTTTTAATTTTTTGCAAATCGATATCCACAAAGATCCCTTTTTTTCAAATATAATATTCAATTTTCCAAACGCAATATTCGTTTACCCTTGCCCTATCCGGAAAAAATTCCATCATATCTCGAAAAATTTCAGATTCTTATTTTCATGAGATAATTTCCGATTATCATAGGCTTGGGCCAATTCGCTCTCTTCGTGGGCTTAGCCCGACTCATTAAATTAAAGTTTCTGAAGCATCAATTCGAACCCATCCGTCACTGGCCCAATGTAAATGTAAATTAAAAATAAATGCACCTAAAACTATATGCTATGCAATTAACTATTTTTTTAGGGATAAAATTAACCCCTAATTTTTTAATGCAATAAATGATTAAACGGGTCGCCAAAATTTAGGTGTCAACATTACCCTTAAATGGTTAATCAAACTTCGTTTAGTTAAAATCATTTCCTAAGAAATTTCACAATTGGTATCATTTACCAAGATATGTTTGAATGATTCCGCAAGATTAACCTTCAAGCAATCTCGAAATTCTTTTTCAATATATGCCCTAGTGAATTGGTTTTCGGTCAACTCTTATATCTAGTTTTTGGTTAACCTAATCCATACAATTTATTTCCAATTTTTGGTCAGCTAAACCATATTCTTTGTTTCCCGTTTTTGGTCAACCTGAACCATACCCTTTGTTTTTTTGTTTTTTGTTAGCCTAAACTATACCCTTTCCCTCAAGTTCTTAGTAAATTTTAAATCTCGTCTCTTAAATTCTTGGTAAACCTTAAATCTCGGCCTTTATGTTCTAGGTTATCCTCATAAATTTTGACTTTATATTCTAGGTTATCCTTAAATCCTGTCATTTAAGTTGGTGGTCATCCTTAAACCATTCATTTTTCTTAATAGTTTTAGGGCATTCATTCCATTCCATGAGAGAGATGGAGAAAAAAATCGCAAGCATGAGTCCAAGCACTTTTAACGAACGAAGGTAAGTATTCAAGTATGTTCCTAACTAAATGTTAATTTCCTTTCATTATTTCCCTTTCCTAAGTGGAGTCGACCAAAAATTGTAGGTATCAATTTGTTTTAAGTGGAATCTCTTCGAACTCCCACTTGAAGAGGGGTAGCTATTGACACCTGATTTTTAGTTGATTCGCCAAAAAGATTTTTTTTTTTTTTTTTTTAAAATCGAGATTAGGACTTCTGATCGCGATGGAACCCATTTCTCGACCAAAAAAGTCTCATTTTTTTTATTTATTTCTTTTGCATTATCACATTTAAGAAATTTCTTAGCCATTTTCAACAAAAACTCGAAAAGTTAAACGGTTAATTTTTAGGTCAACTTTTTGGTCAATCCTTTGACCAAAAGAGGTTGACAAAAAAGTCAACTATAAAAAGTTAACATCATGTCAAAAAAAATTTCACCCAAAAAGATATTAAATAGCTTTAATTTCACTTTTGTCAATTTGGTTTTAAAAAAAATAAAGATTTGACTCAAAAATCAATCTTTTAGGAAAAATCAACTAAAATGTTGACATTTGATCAAATGTTGACCACAAAATTGAAAAAAAAAAATCAAAATAATTTGTTTTAGTGTCAATTTGACTTTTGTGTTGAAATTTCACAAAATTCGATTAAGAATCTTGTTTTCTAAATTTTTCGATTTTAGGTTCTAAATTAACCAAAATAAAATTATTTTTTTACTCATAATTAGGTATAGTTCCTTTTATGACATTTGGTCTAGGGACTATTTCTAATCCTCTCGTTCATTCAATTTTGGGAATTGCCATGTTGAAGGGCGAATTGCCATTTTAAGCCCTAATTAAGATGTCAAAATCGATTCTTCATAAGGCGTGAATAGACAATTGTTTTCCACTCATTTTCTTAAGATAAGTCCAAATTCGGGGTCCATTCTGAAAAATTCACATGAGAATTTCCCATTTTGAGGGATTTCGCTCTTTTGAATATAGGAAAGTCAAACACTTAAGCTTCAATTGAAGAAATTTAGATTGACCCATTCAAGATTATGGTTTGATTTCATGAATCAAGGTTCGATTTTCATATTAGACCTTGATTCATTTTTTACCTAAGTCTAGTCACTTTAATTCAAGGTCAATTCGAATGCATTAAGTTATCCTAAGCATGGGTAATTAGTCAAATAGGTTTATTGGGGTATTAATTGAATTCAATTTTTATTCATTTGCAATTTTGAGTGAAGAATTGCAAAAATGCTCGTTCTAGCCTATAATGCCCGATTATGTGTACGCATGGTTTAGGTCCATTATTTTTCACAATAATCATTCAATTAAGTTAATAGAACCCATAGATTACATTTACGGGGGTTTAATTGGCTTAATATAATTAAAATCAGACAATATCTCTTCAAATTGGACAAGTTTTCTCTTGAATGACCAAATTGCATAAGTTTTGAACTTACAGGGACTGCCCAGCTAAGAATGCCACGCCTTGAACCTCGAGCGCGCGTGCACCCCTCGATGGTCGATAAAATTTTCGATATCCCAGGACGCGTCGTCGACCTATTCGTTTTAATGCACATGCGGAAGTGAAATAACTAATCTCCTGACAACAACTTGGGATAGCTAAGCAGGACAACCAATTCACAAAAGCCACACTATTAAAAACAATTTAGTCTCTCTACAAAAAGATCGACTTCCAAAAAGAAGCTGTCCTACAACCTACTAGTCGAACACTTTTGCCGATCCTTCGAACTCCACCTTCACAGACTCCGGGGGCTTTGGGTCCTCCACAACCGTCATCTAAGGATCTGAAAAGGTTAAGCCCACGATGAGGTGAGACAATGTCTCAGCAAGTTCACCCCCTAAACCCCTATTAGGAAGGAAATACGCCTAGGGCGGCTTATACACACAATACAAAGGACTTACCTTGCCTCAGTTCCCTCCTGCACGTCAATACAATTCATATATCACATATGTGCAGTAATAACACTCGATCAATTGGAACGTCTCAATTCACATCTCCATCAATCATCACATCAATCAATCTATCACAAAAGGGGTCCCGATTATGAGACCAAATCGTTATGACATGTCCCATACCGTGCCACACAAAATTTTATCCCATAATCAAGCGCGATTAAACCACTCATCCATGCATTCCAATTTTTAATCACGGCTTAATGGGCACAGCCTACTCAGTGTTCGACGGTCTTCTGGCGTAGCCAGGTTAATCACAGCCTACTCGATGTTCGGCGGTTTAATCATGGCTCAATGGGCACGGCCTACTCGAAGTTTAGCGGTTAATCACTCAATTGCACTCAATTGCATAAATTATCAACCAATTGCATAATTAAGCAATCAATATCACATATCACCCAACAATGGCCATCCTTTGCCATGACCATAAACCATTACCATGGAACAACCATTCACATCTCATCATGCATAAATTCCAAGCATTTCACAGGTCAACCACATCATCAAATATGCAATTTCTTAGCAAGCAAAGCATCAGGAACAAACACGAACTACTACCGGTCCTAACCGGCAGAAACGGTCCACTCGCGCGTCTCCGAGTTTAAATCCAAATTTCTAATCAACCGAGTTCAAACAATTCTCAAATTTGAATATGTTGTAAAGGACACATAAACAAACATTTTTCATGAAGAAACCTTAACCCAAATCCTTCTAGATTAGGCCTAGTAAATTGCACAATCCTATACAAAAACTGGGTCCATTTCCAAAAAGTCTGTTTTCCAAAATCAGTTTCGTTCAAGGTCCAAAACTTATCCATTTGATCTGAAATTTGAATATGTCAAACTACAAGAGGTGACAAATAACTTTTGTGAAGAAACCATTTTGAAATTAGAACCTTAAGAGTTCATAAAAACCCCTAGAATCCATGAATTTTCATACTTTGAAATCTCTAAAACTCCTAAGTAAAATATATGTTATAGATCAAGATGTCTAAAACATTTCTCAAGAAGAATCAACTTCAAATTCGCAACCCATTTCGATCTACAAAAATGACAAATGGCGAGGGTCTAGAGATCAGAACTGCAGAAAGTCCACTGATTTGAACTAATCCATCCTCAAAGGTGCTAATCTCACTAATTAGATTAATACTAATCCATTCTAAGGCTAATCTAACCATTCTAGATTATCACTAATACATACTTAAGCTAATCTAATAAACCATTAAGCATAATTAACCTCTTAAGCAAGGTTTAGTGAGTAAATTCACCGGTTTAGCGGTCCGGTGAGTCCACAGCGATGGCGATGCGACGGTGAGTGAAACACAAGCCCACAGCGACACCAACGGAGGCTCGGACCAGGCTGAAAACGGCCCAATAAGTTACTGCTGAAGGAGGAGAAACTGATTCTGCTTGGCTGAGCTAGTCTTGGTCCAAGATGGAGTTGGTTGCGGCACCGATGGCTGGACGGCGGAGCTGGTGGTGGTTCGGTGGCTGCTCGGGGACGGCGAGCTGACTAAGGCAAAGTTGGTCGAGCGGGACCGAGTTGGTGTTGTTGATCGCTCTGGAAATTCTGGTGGGTTGGTGTTGGTTCTGTTATATGGGCAGAAGATGGAAGAGGCGGGCATGTGCTGGTGGAAGATGGAGGTGCTGAGGTGGAGTGGGACGTCGCTTGGGGGAAGCTACTGCTGCTGCGTGAGTGGAAGGAACATGGGGCTTACGGTGGGAAGGGGTAGATGATGGTGGAGCAGGGGAAATGAGAGGAAGTCAAAACCAGGGAAAAAGGGAAGAAGGGAGGGTCGGCTCAACAAGGAAGGGTTTGCACGAAGGAAGAAGATGGGGAAGGAGAGAGAGGGGGGGAAGTCGGCTGAACGTGCATGCAGAGGGGGAAACGTGCGCAATAAAGAAAGAGAGAGAGAGGGAGAGATAAGGGAGAGAGGAGGTCAAAACTTGAGCCAATAAGAAGCCAAGCTAAATTTCCACACACTTGAGTGTTTTTTATCCCTATCTTCAACCAACTTTGTCAAGCCATGCATCAGTGGTTGATTTCTCTCTAATTTCTTCACAAACAAACCCAAATGGCGGCCAAAAATGCTTTCCTTGTTGCCCATACGAATTTCCATCAAATTACTTTCAATTCCTCACAAAAACAATCCAATTTGAAGCCCAAAAATTCCAAGGGAGCAACCCCTACGAATTTGCGTCATCTCTTCAAAATTTACTTCAATTTGGTGGCTCAAAATTCCTCTAATAATGCCCATCCGAATTTGCAACTCTTTTCCGATTTGTCTGAAATCGATTTTTCCTCAAAATTCCCGACTCGACGGAATTTTCCCGAAAGATGAGACGACGTCCTATAAATGAATCATGACACACTCGAACGTTCGATTCCTGAAACTGAATTCAATTTCGTGGTTAAAATTGACTGAACGCGATTTTAGTCCTATCTAACCTATCGGGTAGTTTTTAGGGATTTTACCGCGGTTATATCCCTTAACGGCTTAACCTAATAAGTTAGTTAACTCATAAGTGATCAACTCAAAGAAAAAGGAATATAGGTGCGTCGGCGAAAAGCCCATTTCATTTTATCGAGATTGGGTCGAAATTTAGGATGTCACAAAGAACTAGCCTAAACCAGTTAAAAACTGGTCAAACCGATGTGAATCAATCAAACCGGCCCGAGCAATCACTGGCAAGGCGGGCCGATTCGACCTCTTGTCGATTGATTCTAGACCTCCAGTGGCCAATTCCATGATCCTCACCATGTAAATTTAATCCTTGTGCCCTTACATTTTTCAAATTTTGTAGATTAACCCCTAAATTTCAAGAATTTAAAATTTAACCCCTCATTAGGCTCTTAAGTACAATTCTCAGTTTAAATCTCAATTTTTGCAAATCAGCACCACCCGATTAGTCCAAGGACACATCCTAAGTATGTGGCTTTTTAAAAATTTAATTTGGCCATTAAATCAAGTTTTTGACTGTCGGATTGAATAGACTGCCAAGATTCATTGATTTTGGGTTAGTATAAAAGGATCTTCCCTCCAATTTTTTGAGGGCTCATTTTCTACGAATAATTATCTCACTAAAATTAGAATTCTCTCTCTCTGCCCTCCTTCGCGCATAGCCACCACTCGTCAGCATATGCGCCCACACCGGCGGCCTTGTCACTACCTCCACCACCTCCGACGTCGCTCTCTCTCTCTCTCTCCTAGAGCTGCTTGTAGCTTCTTTCAGTCTCGCTGATCACCCAACCCTTTTGTCCGATGATCCATTTCCACGGCCTCAAGCACTAGCGCCTACGCAGGTGAGTAGACCAGCTCCTTCTCTCCCTTGATTGGTGGCCTGTGCTAATCTAGTGAGGAGCCAATGTTCCCCGATCTACTCCTAGGTCCATCCTCAACCTAGCCATGGTCGAGGTTTGGAGGAACAGTCACTAGAGCATCTTTGGCAACCTCACCTTTCACTAACACTCCAAGGTCGGTCCGATTGGGCTAGTTCAGTTCTAGATCAAACCAGCGGTCTAGCTGGCTACTAGGCATTCCACAAGTAGTCCGATCTGATCCTTGGAGCCTTGATCATGCTCCAGTAAAAGCGATTTTGTCTAATTGCGTAAAAAATCGAAGATAAATGCGAAAAAGTTGGTATTCTCAAACTCGAATTCGATGATGCGAGAATAGTGCATCCAATTGGGGCTATGATTCAAGTCTAGATCCAAATAATATGCTTAGATCTGATGTGGATGAAGTTGTTTGATGATTTGCTGAGGTTGAAGTTCATTGAGGATGAACTTGAGATTGTTTGAATTTGATTAGTGTTGATCTGCAATTTCCGTACCTCTTTGAGTAGCTTATTGTTTTGGCTTGATTGAGGTCCTAGACAAGCTTTTTTTGACTTTGATCCCTTCTAGGCTTAGAAAACAGACTTCAAGACCTTTGATTTGATAGGTCATACCCTCCAAACGGAGGTCGTTTGATCCTCAAAAAATACTTTGGAAATCAGTCAATTCTGCAGTAGTTTTAGGTTGATTTTGTGTTTTGACTTGTTTCGATTTTTTATTTTTCTATTTTCGTGTTGATTTTTGTGTCAGATTCTGGAAAAATTTTCTTCATGAGATTTATTCTAAATTGCATTGAGTATAACATATATTTTTTCTAGATCTTTCGAAGGTGTTTTGGTGAGCTAAAATCACCTAGAACCAACCATATGTTGTTCTGCCCTGCACTGATCTGAGTTGCATTTTTGTGAAATTGAGCTTGTAGATAAGTCTATTTGGTTTCATGGTCTTCATAAGACTTGAAATACATGTCGTGTGCATTCTAACAATGTATAATTCACACGATTTGATTATCATTTGGTATACCAATTACATGCTCAAATACATTAGGGTTCTATTACAATTAAGACATTCCATAACATGCATCTGTTTTACTATTTTCATCTAGATTTGTGTGTTCTTAAGTAGGCTTCGATGTCCTAATTAAAAATATTCATCAGTTCGCATTCCACATATAGAATTTTTCATTAGATTTTTCAAACGTCATTAGGTAATTAAAAGCAAGCATGTTCTTTGATGTTTGTAATAGTTTAGGGGCTTATCATGAAGTCACTAAAACACACTTGTTTAAGTCTCTTAAAGACCGGATCATGCATCAATGCCTTCTTGACTTGTGAAGTGTTCATTACAAGCTTCGTGTTCATATATGATATGTCATAATTGAACATCATTTGGTATGTGAACGCCATGCATTAATTTAGCTAGTTGCAATTGAAAATCATTAAGCACGTCATTTTAGTTCTAAGTCATTTTGCGATGTTAATGACCTGTATGTTTCTTTTGCATCTCAACCTAGGGTCAAATGTTTTACCCAAATCATTGTTGCATTCAATTCTTCATCGTATGTGAATTTCATGTCATTCACGTATTGTTTAAACGATCTTTTGAACTTCTAAACACAAAGTTCTGTTTTTGTGAGTGGCTGACATGCGCATTTTTACAAACATTGATTTTCGAACATTGAATTGACCCGATTGAATTTGAAGCCTTCTAGAAAGTTATAAGACTTGTCTAGATATTTCCAACGCTGTTGATTTTGTGCAATTTGGTTACCATTTGACCCTTTTTTCCATTTTTCCAAATTAGGTTAGAATTCCGACTTAGGATAAATTCGGGACCCCTGTTTTACCCTGTTTAGTTAGTCTTTTGCTATTTTTGTGTTATTATTTCGGTAGGGATTCTTGAGTTGAACCCTTAACAAACTTTGTTTCTCAGTCTTTGGACTATGTTATGGTGAAATTTTGTCTTTTTCAGACTCGGTTTGATAGGTCAAATCTCAATTGTAATGGTACTTTGTCCTGCTGTTTTGTGAAATTTCTGATGCGATATTGAACTTCATTGAATTTTTATAAATACTTGCGTGGTCCGTTTCAAAAAACTTTCTTTATGAAGTTTGTTCCTTGTGATGTCATGCACATTGTATAACTTTCCTAAGGACAAATCATCAATGGGTCCTTTTCAATTTTGTTGATTTTTTATGTCTTATCTGTGATGTACTGTTGTAAATCCTTATTGTGATTGTCTCTAGATTTCTTAGGACGGCTTGCATGTGGAATTAAGATTCATCGTCTTCATGAAATCCTTTTCAAATTCCCTAATTCTCATTGACTGAAAATATTCAATAAATGAAATGAACTTTTGATGGCATTTTCTTCAACATTGATTTGAAAGGTCGATTTTGCATATCAAAATGGCTTCGGTACATGTGATGCTTCCGACATTAAATGTTTTAGAATATTTCAAATGCTTGATTTGATATCGAGATAGCCAAGGTTTAGACCGTATTTAAAATACTTGTGATGTCTATGATTGCATGATATGTAAGTTCCAGACTAGCCTTGGTAAATAAATGCGTTCCATAGCCGAAATATTCCTCTATGTAAATGTCTTGTTTTCCTTTCTCAACGTTTTAAACACATCCAAACATTTTGAAGCATCACATGAACCACACACATACATGAAACCGCTCTAATGCCTGTGATTGCAATTGGCGCTTGCTTATTGAATAAGTGATCCACCGTTAGCTCACTAAAATTGTTTGATTGTTTGGAAAATAAGGCCTGAGGGCCTGCCTACATGTTTAATTCTTGCTGACGTGTGTGGATGTTAGATGTATGTTTAGGTGCGATGCTTGATTTCGTGGGTAAATCTTGCAATTCATTTAGAACATGTTCTAGATATTTATAAAAGTTAATGACCATGCGAGAATATAAATGGTTACTAATGACTGTAAATCATAAAAATAAAATTGACTAGATGTCTAAAAAGACCTACACATGAATTGCAAAGGCCGACCCTCAAGCCTTAATTGTTCGTTTGTGCATATGATTTCATTTGTTTGGTCATTCTTGATTGCTCCTTGTGTTTTTGATTGTTTTGTCATGAACGATTGTTTCTTTCCATTGTTTATACCTAGTTCTAGTTTTAGATTAAAATTAGATTAGATCCTTGGAGGTAGAAATCCCTGAAGACTTGAAGATGACGAAAGGTCGATGTCCTATCCGACCATGGCATTGTATCATTCATTCTCGATATATGTTAGGTGCAATGCCTGATTTCGTTGGTAAATCTTGGGATTCACCTAGAACATGTCCTAGGGATTTATAAGTGTTGGTGACCATGCAAGAACACAAATAGTTAATAATGGCTATAAATCATAAAAATGAAATTGGATGGATGTCTAGAAAGACCGACGGATGAATTACAAAGGCCGACCCCTGGGCCATAATTGTTCATTTGTGCATATGATTTCATTTGTTTGGCCGTTCTTGATTGCTCCTTACGTTTTTGATTGTTTTGTCATGAATGATTATTTTTTTCCCTCATATGTACCTAGTTCTAGTTTTAGATTAGAATTAGATTAGATCCTTGGAGGTGCAGATCCCTCAAGACTTGAAGACGACGGAACGTCAATGTCCTATCCGACCATGACATTATGAAAGGGCTAGTAAGTACACCTAGAGGGGGGTGAATAGGTGTAAATAAAAATTTTCGCATGACTTAATGAAAGTAATTTTCCTTTTAGAAGATGTTAGACATTAAGCGTATTTCAACTTTAAGCAAATAGGCAATCAATAAATAAAAGTAAGGAGTTCAAGGAAAAGAATAAGAACACAAGGTTTATAGTGGTTCGGCTTAAATCAAGCATACGTCCACTCTCCCACGCTAACAGCCTTCTGCTGGATTCCACTATGCAATCAACAAGAGATTACAACTTTGAGTGCAAACACTTAGTAGTAGATCACACAATCTCACTAAGTTACTCTTTTGGTATTTCTCCCACGATCACAAACGTTTAAGCTCACCAAAGACAAGTGTATGATCGAAAGTCGCTCAGACTTTAAAATTATAAATTCTACGCTCCATCTCTTACTTGCTCATCGGTCATTGATCTCCTTAAATACTCCTCCACTTCCAAACTAGCCGTTGGACAGCATCTTAAGGATCGTCTTCCAATTTACCCATTGGCAGATCTGTATTTAGAAGATTTGATAGCCGTTGAGTGATAGAAGTAGAATCCCAAATTGATTCCGATCGCCCATACAAACGAAATCTTGGTTTCCATAAGTAGAGCTTATTCGTATAGAAAGATCTTGTCTTCAAGATCTAATTGTCAATCAATTAGATTGAGTCAATCAAATCAATCTTGATATAGAATCCAAACCAGATTACTAGCCGTTATACATTTGGGGTTGTGTTATGATCTGTCTTGTTCTGGATGTAAAGTCTGAGAGTACTAGATTTTACAATCTGAGTCTGAAGATATTTTGCTTTTGAATAGATTAGCTTTAAGGTCTGAGCACAGTCTGAATAAGTTCAGCTTCAGCATAGAGTCCGTCTTCTTGTTCTTCCAAGCATAGATTTTCCTTTACATGTTCTACCATCTTGCATAATCTATTACTCAACCATCAAACACGTTAGTAGCCTTTGATTTATTTTATCATCTTCAAAACATCATAAGGGATTTTCCTAACACATTATATCATTCATCCTCGATAAATGTTTTGGGTCGCTTCATTTGTATAAACATTCGATGAGTTGTGGGCTCTTTTCTTTCCTTTTATTTCCTTTGAGCTTTAGGGTTGCATGTTAGATTTACCACTTTCTTTTTTGCTTACTTGGTTGTTTACTTATCGGCTCATCTTTAAATTTAATTGTGTGCTTTCTTTTCTATTTCATAGATATAGAATTGCATAAAAACAACTATCCACGCATGATCATCATTAAGTTTAGGTTTATCGGTCCCGAAAAAGTAAAAATAAATGCATGAACACTTTAAGTAACACGACATATCGTTAAGTACTGGAAGGGCGCTAATAGAAATATTAGCATAACCCAAGTCATCAAACCTAGATATCTAGTTGCGCAAAAATCGAAGGACAACTCTCGACCCTCGATTGGGTTTTCTAGCCAATCCTCAAAAAACAAGGCTAGTGGCGACTCCTATCTTTATTAGGTTGACTAAATAATTATATCGAATATAAAATAAACCTGTCGTGAGGGGTATAGGCCTCGACGAGATTCACTATGGTCTAGCATACTCACTGTGGAAAGTTCCTCATGAATGAAATGATGCCATCCATGGGGAGCAAGTACTAATGGTAGGGTTACCATGGTAAAAGTACCATGAAATTCAATATCCACACCCGACCTCCTCTTCTGAGGTGTGTCGCCTGTGTGGGTACGGATCTCGATACCTTCTGCTATCACGCGGGGTACGAGCTTGGGAGAGCTCACAATCTACAAGAAACCTCACAATGATTCGTTCCGAAAGACGGGGTGATGACGTCTTTTGGAATACGAACCGTGAGGAAACTCTTATGGTCAAGTATCCCTAAAGCCGACATTTTCTCCCATCCATTTGGGCCTTGAGGGGGTTGCGTCGCAACAAAGATTTCTGGCCAAAATTGATCGGATAGACTCAATTGACAAAACGTAAAAATGTTTAGAAATTAATTGACACAATTAAAATGTTAATGACCAAATTGTTATAAGAAAGATATGTTTGATTTTTCCAACATTTTTCTCGTGAGTCTCCAGCTTCGCATCAAATTTTCCTGTGGCCTCTCTTCTAGGCGAGAGGTCCTTCGGAACTGGTGAGTGAAGCTAGAAAATTTCTAGTGCTTGAAGTATTCGGGCAAGAAGTCCTTCCAGAACTCGTGCTGGTCCCCTACGACGAAGCTATCTCGATCATCGCTCCACATCACCACAGAGTCCGTCTCCGGTCCTCCGCCTTCTCGAACGTCCTGTTCAAGAATGGCGGTGGCCCCACCTCGTTCACCCCCTCCATCGGCTTCGGGGCCCCCTCCGCATGCCGAAGAAGAGGGGGACGACACATTATTTTACCATTGTTGCAGACGGCCACGTGATCCATTACCGTCTCCGTGCTTCCTCGTCAATGAAGAAATGTGTTGAAATATTGCGGGTACTCACATTATAATTAACGAATATTACAATCTTATATTTTCATTTAATTGGAGGATAGATCTACACGATAGAATTTGAATCTACTTTGAATAAAATCCGGCGTAAACTCCAAGAGACAACTTAATAAATATGAATATATATTTTGTCATGATTTTATACATATTATTTCTCAAATGGAAATCCACATTGATTACATCATTTCAAGTAATATAATAAATACAGTTTTAGACTCGAATGACGCATCAGCATTTTAAATAAAATGTTACTTAGTATTGGCTATATTATCTGTCCTCTGCCCATGGTTTTCCTTAAACCATGCTTCCAATCGGTGAATTTCAAGTGATGAACATTATCCATGTTTGTAACCCACTAAGCAAAAGACTAGTTAGATGTGTTGGAAAAAACTCATTTACTGTTTTAAAGTTGACAAAACCTTTTCAAAGCATAGTCTGAAGACCGCTAGACTTTAGGTTCAAAGTCTACCTACACTGACAGATTCCAAACTGAATGGTATTGAAGAATGAAGACTTATCCAGATGCGAGATTATCCTTATTTCTTCAAGGATTCAATTCGTATGGCTTATGGATTGTTTTCTGGTTGGATATAACACCTGCGTGATTGATTAACCTTAATGGAATCAATTTCGATAATCAAATCTTTTGGAAGGCAAGCAAACTTGGAAAATTCTACTTATGGAAACCAAAATCCTGATTGTATGGGCAAACAGGATTGATGGGCTTTCATCACAATCAATCAATCAACTTGAGATCCCCTTGATTGATTCTGTCCAACATGTAGATTGGAAGAATTTCTTTAGAAAGTGCAAACGATCGTAAAGGCATGAAAGAGTATTTAAGGCGAACTCTCTAGTTGTTCGAGATAGTGCGTGAAAGAGAAATTTCAAAATCTGAAGCTTCCTAGTTCCTTGCTATTTCATTCACCAAGTTCAAAGTTATATACAAAAGAGAGAAACTCATAGTGAGACTTTGTGTGAAATCAGTAGATGATCTTCACTGTAAAGTCAAGACTACAAAACTGTAAAATCTCTTTTGATTCTTAGTGGAATCCAGCCAGTAGGCATTCAGCATGGGAGAGTGGACATAGGCTTAATCTAAGCCGAATCACTATAAACCTTGTGTTCTTATTCTTTTCCCTCAACTCCTTTACTTTGACTCGTAGCTTTATTTAACTGTTTAAGTTTAAACTCCTTTATTTTGTTTGAAGTTTTATTTAACTGCTAAAGACTGAATTCGTTTTTAGTCTGTCTCTTTCTAAAAGCAATTATTACTTCTGAATCTTGCGATAATTTTTATTACACCTATTCACCCCTCCTCTAGGTGTTATTACTAGCCCTTTTAAGATGAAGTTCTGTGCAATCATGAAACGACGAAAATATGGCACCATTCGGAGAAAACAAGTATTGATCTTCAAACAAGCCAAAATATCATCAGATACCATGAGGAACTAATTCTAAATACACAGCCAACCTAGTCTTCTCAATTAGTAAAATTTGGGGTTTCTTACAATGTTATTTTATTCGGTGGGAACTGGTAGGTGGGTGGCCAATTTGGCTCTATTGCTCAAGTCATGTGGTCAGGAGGCGAATTCTCGACGCCAATATGGAACATGTCTACCCTACAAAATAATCAATCAGATATCAATTTAAAAAAAAAAAAAACATGAAAGGTAGATAGTGTTACCTAAATCATACATTTCCTTGGGGAAAACGAAAAGGAGATGGAAATCAAACTGCACTCGACAACTTATAATGCGACGCCGTACTTAAGGACAAAATGTCCACGAAGTCAATCTACTTATTTACAGACCAAAAAAAAAAATCTACTATTTCAACTTAAGGGTTTTCACGTCAACAGTCAAACATCATGCCGCTGTCTTTGAATGGGAGAGACATCGCTGCAGTCGCGTTGACTGAGTTGCGCCGTCCCTCTGCATTATGCAAGATTCCTTAACTTGCTACCCACGAAAGCGGGAATTGATTGGCCGGGAGTGAATTGGCTCGTTACTCAAGTCGTGGGGTCCCTGTGGAAAGGAGGCTAATTCTAAGCGCCAGTCCCCTACAAAATAGTCAATGGGATATCAGTTAGAAAAACTAATATAAAAAGTAGATCGCATTACTTAAATCATACATTTCCTTGGGAAAAAAGCAACGACCAAGATGGAGATCAAACTAAATTTGACAAGTTGTTATGTGAGGCTATACTTGGAAATTTACCCACAAAGTAAGGACAAAAAGTTGACGAAGTTATATAAGGAGGGAAGCTCACCTCAGTGATCGTTAAACCAAGCCGAGTTCAACTCATCTTGAAATGTCAGCGGAGTCATCGTCCTCTAGTGGGAAGAAACAAATGGGATCCGCCGGATTCGAATTGGCCACAAAGCCACACGCAGTTTGCATTCCCTGCCCTGTACAAAGCCACATCGGCGCCATGCTCAAGCTAGCAAAGCTCCTCCATCACAAGGGCTTCCACATCTCCTTCG
Source organism: Eucalyptus tenuipes (assembly GCA_014182365.1). Lineage (NCBI taxonomy): Eukaryota > Viridiplantae > Streptophyta > Magnoliopsida > Myrtales > Myrtaceae > Eucalyptus > Eucalyptus tenuipes. The sequence goes on along the minus strand of CM024542.1, from coordinate 32,107,585 downwards.
TCAACACCGAGTTCAACCACAGACGGCTCGCCAGGGCCCGAGGCCCTGAGTTCGCAAGTGGAACGCCAAGCGACTTTCAGTTCCTGACGATCCCAGATGGTCTTCCTCCTTCGGACTCAGATGCGATACAGGACTTCCAGAAACTCGCCGACTCAATGAGGAACTATATGGCTGGCCCCATCAGTGATCTCGTATCGAGCTTGGGCTCGAACCCAAGTGTCCCTCCGGTGACTTGCATCGTCTCGGATAGTTTCATGACGTTCGTGACGAGTCCCGCGTCTTCGAAATTTGGGATTCCGCTCATACACTTGTTCCCTATGCCCGCTTCTGCCATCATGGCGCTAAAACAATTGCGAGCCCTAAGAGAAAACGGTCTTGCACCACTCACAGGTAAAACACGTTTGAGTTTATTAATTTAAGCAACATATATATAGGTATTATCGTTATCACTATTGCATTTTCCGAAGAGTTCACTTACTTTATGCATTCATCATTTATTGTACTTCACTTGACGAGGAATCACATATTATTCCATTCTTCTGGAAATTAACTTTTCGGTCAGATCATCTACCATTTTATGAATGCCTTTGATCGCACATGAAGAGAGCAAATCGCTGGAAATTAATTTTTGGGTTAGTACAAGCCATTCCACGTAGGACGCCGGCATCCATTTCAATAATTTTTAGCCAAATTGAAAAATTTAGAACTAAATTGACATCCATACAATATGTTTATGACTTTTTTGGTAACTTTCCCTAGATTTTGAAAACTTGCATTGTATGTGATTTGTGACTTAGAATGCATTCAAAAATGAGAAAAGTCACCGTAATTAGATTTGTTGCCATTTGATGATTTTGCATGCATACAGATGAATCCCAATTGATGAACGAGTATAGGAACACCCCTATCAACTGGATCCCAGGAATGAAAAACATGAGGCTGCGCGACATGCCTCACTACTTCCGAATCACCGGCTCCGATGACACCATGTTCAACTTCAATGCCGACATTGGTGATAGCACCAATAATGCCACGGCGACCATTGTCCACACCTTTGAGGTGCTTGAGCCGGATGTGCTACATGCCCTCTCCTCAATGATCCCAAGGATTTATGCGGTCGGACCACTTCACTTAATGATCGATCGAATCGCTCGAGAAAAATCATTTGCCTCAAAGCACATTGAATGCAATCTGTTGGAAGAGCACAATGAGTGCCTCCAATGGCTGGACTTGAAGGCGCCAAAGTCCGTGATCTATGTGAACTTTGGGAGTATAGCGTTCATTACGCATCAACAATTGGTTGAATTTGCGATGGGACTGGCCAATAGCAATCATTATTTCTTGTGGGTCCTAAGGCCTGACACGGTGAATGGAGACAAAGCAACTCTTCCTATAGAGTTTGTTGAGGAAACAAGAGAGAGAGGCTTTTTATCTGGATGGTGCCCGCAAGAGAGAGTGTTGTGCCATCCTTCAATTGGAGGTTTCTTGACACACTGTGGCTGGAACTCGACCATTGAGAGCTTGTCAGCCGGAGTTCCGATGCTGTGTTGGCCATGCTTCTCAGACCAACCGATGAATTGCAAGTATATATGTGATGATTGGGGGGTTGGGTTGGAGATGAATAGTAATGTGAAGAGAGACGAAGTGGAGAGGCTTGTGAGGGAGTTGATGGAAGGAGAGGTGGGGAAGAAAATGAGACGCAAGGCCATGGAGTGGAAGAAGATGGCAGAAGAAGCAGCCGGTGAAAAAGGTTCATCTTCCCAAAATTTGGACAAGTTGCTGGAAGAGGTTTTGTTTAAGTAGTGTAATTTGATAACTTTTTTATGCGCAATGTTTCCTCCATTTGTCATTGAAGTAAAGTCGTTTAATTGATTGAATTGCACGACTCAAATCAAATAGAAGAGTGTGTTTTCCATCCTGGCTGGTAAAGAAAGCTCTTATTGGTATGCAACACGATTGGCACTGTCTACAATACATCCGATGCACGCCGTGAGACTTTTCTATCACCTTTCACAGGGGCACATTATTATTCTCAATAACATTATACCACACTCATGAATTTGGTGATGCTGGATCTTGGCATTGCCACGGAAATATTGTAGATGCTAATTAATCGATTGAGAAGAGGTCGAAACGATATAAAGGGCTTATGCAATTTTATTGATACTTTCGAATGCCGGGCAGGGGAAAATGAGGTGCGAGTCAAGAATTGTTTTTGTCAATTAGCAAACATACGGTTTCCTATAAATGATTGCTTATATCAGTTACGAAAATGAATGAATGAAAATTATATTCATTGTACGCAAAAATATTTTTCACATCATATATATAGGAAAATATTTTGTTAAATCATTCATTTTTTGCGAAATAAATCGAGCCTTAATCATATGATCCATGTAGAATGAGTCGTCACCATTAACATTGCATAGTCGACTTATATCGATCAGCCATTGGCTAATTCTCCACGCCAACATGGCATATTTCTACCCCCACAAAATAGACAATTGGGTATCGATTAAAGAAAGATTCTAGAATGTAAGGCAAATCACATGTTATACTAACAAGGTATCACTTACAATTCACTAGAGAAGAAACATGCACAGTTTCTAGGCGAGAATAGTTAATCGGCTTGACAATATAATATGGATAATGTTTACATTAATTGGAAGTAAGAATAATTTTTCTGAAACATGGTGATGAAATCAAGCTAAATATGAGAACTTATTATGCCGTTCCATACTTGGAAATTTACGCATAAAATGAGGACAAAAGAGATTACGAAGTTATATAAGGAAGGAAGCTCAACTCAATGATAGTTAAACCAAGCCGAAGTGGGCAGAAGTACACCCCAAGTGCAAAAACTTGGCACGGAAGGACACTTAAGTGCCAAAACTTTGAAAAGATACACTTAAGTGCCAAAATCAGAGTAAAATGGATCACTTAAGTGCCACTCCGGCCAAATTGCGACGTGACAATTTTCTGGTGACATAAGTGCAAAACGGCGTCATTTGGCACGCCGATGTGGCAAGAAAATGCAAAAACGGCGTCATTTCGGC